>JBBMOI010000019.1:1035000-1185000 GCA_038088405.1 Porites divaricata | reverse complement strand
CTAGCTAAAGTTTATTTTATTCTCGATATTTTTGACCAACTAGTTGGATTTTACTAAAACAATTATTCCACTCGCCTTCATGGCCTCTGAGTCAATAGCCCATTCGGCATTCGGCCTTCGGCCTCATGGGCTATTGACTCAGAGCCCATTCGGGCTCGAGGAATAATTGTTAAAAAGTCATAGTGAAGTTGAAATCTCTTGAGAACGTAAGATCATACTGCGGACTTCGCGCTGGACTATTGATGGAGCTGCTATATTGTTTGTTGTCGTAGAACCCAGGCTCCTTCTTCTAACATCGTGAATTCTATTTCTATCCACGCTTCTACAAAACAACAGAGCCTTGATTTGATTTCTGAAACGAGGATTGACATGGGCATAAATGAATGGATTGATGGTGGAATTGCACGTGACCAACATGATGGAAATGATATCTGCCGCGTCTCCGAGGTTGTGCTTCGAGGTAAAGTGGATCAGTGCGTAAATGACGAGATCAGGGGTCCAGAACATGACGTAGATAATACTGACTGCTACGACCATCTTGGTGACACGTTTACGTACCCTCAAAACACCCTGAAAATACGGAGACTTGTAAGTAGATTATAACATTTAAATCGTTTATTAATAAGTATAAAAATCACTCAATCAAGAAATGACAAATACGAAATCACATTACTGATACCGGCAGCCAATCGCAGATAAAGTAGTCCGGCAGATAACAGCAAGGGTTGCACTTTCAACATTGAGACACAAATATGGATGAGCAACGTTAGGACTTACTATCAGAAACCTTCAGCAATCCGTTTAGCTTTACAGGAGTGTTTTACACCTACCTGTTGGGCACCCTGGTGGTGTACTTCTTGCTTGATCCAAAGCGAATAAATTACTCTTGAGTATAACACTGACATCATAATCATTGGCATAGCACCAAGAAGTACAAACCAAGCTAAACTGTAAGCTTTAGCTGTCCATTCTCCCGGCCAGTGCTCCATGCAAAAGTTATCCCCTTTGCTGAAGTAGGTTGTTAAGAAGAAGGGCATGTTTATGATGACTGAACTTATCCATATGACAAGAATGATGAGCTGTGAAAACCCAAAAAGAGAATTCAAAGTTTTTTATACTGGCGTCATGTATTTCATATGATTGTATATGTATGTCAGTAATGTTTTCTTTAGTTTTCTTTGTTGTTGTTGTTGTTGTTTACACCAGCCTATTAAGACTTGGCTGGTATAAAACTGATCTAATTACATAATTTGTCATGCTAGAAATTGTTTCTAGGGAAAAGCGCTGAAAATCTGATTACATGTTATATACTAGAAACTATTTTAAGGCAAAAGCGCTGAAACCTGTACTAGGATTTGTCATTTGCAAATCTCCCATAATACACCTCCCCCCTACCCCTTTAATTTTACATTTGTATTGTCCTCAATTTCTCTTCGGATGACTGTAAGGGGAGAAATTGAAAACAGAGATTAAGCAAAATTTTGTAGGGTAAACAAGGTGTATTATGGGAAATGTTCAAATGGCGAAAACAAAGAATTTGTGTAGTGAATTCGTGGCACCTCTGGGCAGTCCAGGAGCTACAAAATCTCTGAAAGAATTTGTTTACTTTCTTTAATATTCCCTTGCCATCGTTATCATTGTCTTGAACGCGTTGTTATTCAGGGGAATAAGTAGATTGTATTTTTTTCTAGCATCATTACAATGGCTTTCGCATTCTTTAAACTCATCATTTTACCATCATCGACTCAGTATAGACGGATGCTCTAACTTACTTAGAACAAAACATTCCATTACTTTATATTCTACAAACATTCGTTAATATCTACAAGAATAAAAATCGCCAACGCTGGGTTTCAGTAAACCTTTTTATTCTTTTAAAATAGTCATAATCTCTTGAATTTTCTAAAAGCGACTAGTTTCATCAAGTAAAATAATGATTATTATGCAAACTATAACACGGACACAAACAGCAGTACCAACAATTCACGACAAGAAGACAGTATTGATTTTGAAAATGTGTTGTGAAATTAAAAAAAAAGGGAAGCCTAGAAGAAGAAGAACGAGAACAAGAACAACAAGAAGAAGAACAACAAGAAGAAGACTGGAAGAAGAAGAAGAAGAAGAAGAAGAAGAAAAGGATAATACTAATAATATGAATAAACATTCCAGTTACACGAGTGAAAATGAGTTATTTTATTGTTCGTTTCGTTATTTCTTTAATCGAAGGAAGTTGCAAACAATGCTCCCCACTTTTAACAGCGTCGGCAAAGTAAGCTATCGTCTAATTAACTTTTTTTTCCCAACTTTTTCAAATGATACTATCATCCCTGTAATTCTTACGTCCTGCTTAAATTTCAGTTTTATCAAAAGTGTTACCTTTAGTTTGCCGGTTGTTAGCTTTCTTTTATTGCTGTATGGATACATAACGGCAAAGTATCGCTCGAACGCAATGACGACCAGAGAGAAAGAAGAAGCAGTTGCTCCTGTCCACATAAGATTCCCGCCGGTCAAAAATTTACATAGCAATGTCCCGGCCAAGCCGTCTGGGTGCTTGAACGCGTGAATAAGGATAAATTGTGGCGCAATAAACAGCGCCACCATAATGTCCGCTAGTGCCAGGTTGACAAGTAAAAAATTCATCGGTGTCCTGCCGGCCAAAAGTGATAAGTGTTAGTGTTTAGAAGAATGTGTCATCTGTTCAACATGTCTCATGTCTCCGCTTTGAATACGCGTCGAGAAGGTTCAATGAAATCAATGATTTTTTCTGACGCAAGATATCATCTTGAATTACAACGAACTCAAGCAAAAAAACACCTCAACCAGTTTTTTTTTTTCTAATAAGGCGGGAAAAAAAGTTAAATATATTGTTCATAAATCAAGTCTATAGGTATATTTATATTCAAGTGGCACTAGGAAAGCAAACATCTACAAGAGCCTGTCGTTGAAAAATGAATGTAGGATGTCGAAATTTGGTTTGCGTAACATATTGATGAATAAAAGCCATATTGGACACAGTTAGAGTGTAATCACGCGTTACACTTTGCATTGGTCGGTTTGATGTTCAGAAAAGAAGGCGAGTTTTATCAATAGAAATTTTTAAAAAATGGTTCTTAGGTTATTTTCGTACGATACTGGTTTGCGGGTAAAAAGGCAAAATCTATAAAGGTTTTATTTCCCGTTTAGGTTTAATTCCCCCGAGTGTTTCCTATTCCTTTCAACTAAAGGAATATTTTTCTCACCAGTTATAAATTTTAAAGCTTTTATGCAATGGAAATTTCCAAGTTTTGAACGACATTGGCAGAATGTCAATTAATTTCAAACTTACCTCATATCTTGATTTTTAATTAAGACCACACAAACAAGACTGTTTCCCACGATATCTGTCATGACTAGTAAGGAAAATACTGAAGTTATCACGACTTGTGCTGTCTCAGAAACCATGGTGTACCGTTAGTGCTCAACCTGGCTGTGGTATTGAGATGACCTTCAGGTGTCTTAAGTAAAACAAAAAAAAGACTTGGATTGCAAATGTCAAAGTGAAATTCGATTTCGATTGGCAGTTTCCAATCTCAAATGTGCCAGAAAGCAATAGGACCTGCTTGTTAAATAACATGAATCTATATTGAAATTTAGAAGGTTTACAGCAAAAAATAAACTGCCATTAATTATCGAAAAGGTCAGTTCATTTTATTAAAATGCACTCAGTGTTAACTTATAAACTGAATTTCATCAGTGATATAAGCTTTTTGGGACAACTTGTCCATGAGGGATTTTTGTGTGAGTAATGTTCTCTTAAATTTAAAAGTTACGAAACAATTGGTCCAAAAACTTCATTACAAGAAAAGATTTACGCACAGCGCCTAATGCGTCTTTTGTTCGTAAATGTCGGCAATGATGGCCAAAGAAGGTTTCCTTTTCTTTTTTATATTTCTTTTCTTTTACTAGGAGGCAGGTGAAAGCAAGAAGACGAATATCTAATATAATCTAAAATAATCTAGTGAAATACTGACCAATTGCTTTGGATAATCAGCATACTCAGGGAGTCATAATTTAAGGCAACCCCCTCAAACAATATTCCCAATCTGAAATTTTTGGAACACAGCATTTGTTTTGTTTTGTTTTTTATCAGTACGTTTCTCGTAATTAATCGCTGAATTTATTTGCACTCACAAAAACAAATGAAAAATCATAAATAATTTGCTTTTTGGTATTCACGTATTTTTCTTAAAGCTCTCAAATATGATTTTAATCAACGCCTGAAACTGCAACTAGTCAGTTTTTGCTCCACCGTTTTCATTACATTTAGTTCCTTCATATACTAGCCGAAGCCGTCTCCATCAAACGTTTGTTATCTGTCAGCCAATCAGACAGCACAAATCTTATACTTAAAAGATTCTCGTTGCAATTTTTGGGTACAGCCGGATAAAACAAATTGTCCAGTCGCGTTTGACAACGAGCTTGTACATATACTTACAGTCGAAAGAAATTGGAAAACTCCCTCCAGCTTTTCACCGGGTCATTTCTGATTTAAAATTTCATCATCATCATCAGGTCGAGTTACAACCCCAGAAAAAAACCTGTTGAGACAAATCGCGAAAATGCCTATTTTTTCCTGTCATCCTGGCAAATACTGAAACCCCCGCGAAATGAATGCTCGATTTCCTCCCTCCCCTTATCCAATGTTGTTTAGGATAGCATGGCAATTATACACATTGGTTCTTAGTCCAAGACAACTTTGAATATGGGATGGGGAGGGGGTCTTCTTTTTCTGTTTAGAGGAGACGGGAGTAGGGCGCAAAAGTTAGAAAATAGATGGAATTGTCTCAACAGTTTTGTCCGGGGTTGTAGCTCGGGCAATTATGAGTTTATCATTCCATCCATCACGGTCCTGCAACAAAGCAGGGAGGTAGTTTGGAAGGCATCCCGTGTCTCTACAGAGTTGATTGATGTAGGTGATTGCAGGACGACCAAACCGCCTTTACAATGGCTAGGTGACCAGAGTAGTAGATGGCTTGCGAGTTCTTGTTTTGCTCGCCAGCAGTGACCTGCAAAGCGTATTCTTCGTTCACGTAAGATTCAGTGTACAAATGTCAGGGATGGGTCCATGAAGCTGCAGTTTGGCTCGATGTTGTCTCCAGGAGATGTTAAGTATAGCTCTCAGCATCTGGTTATAGGTTCTATCGAGCTTGGACTCGAGGGATTTAGTTAATGACCAGGCAGAGGCACCATACATTAAAACTGATTCAACAGTGGCACGAAAAAAATTCCGTTTGAGGTTGTCTGAAAGAGCGGATTTCCAGATTGTGTCCACTTTATTCAGGGCGGTCCAGGCTTCAGCTATGCGGATTTACATGTCGTTTTCGGTGGAATTGTAAGGTAACCAGTCCGGAATATCCTTAAATTTAAGGACAGGGCCAACTGGTCAAGCGACACTGTTCAACCAAGGAGAAGGCGCGCTTGTGTTTATCAACACATCGACCCAGTGATCAAAAATTTTAACAACAGCGGACGGAGTCTAGGTTTCACATTATTTCAAAGAAAACATTTAATATAATAGAATAAGAGTATTATTTATTGCAAGGAATCATTGGGGGTGCTGGATTTGATTCCGGAAAGATCGCAGAGGTCGTGGCTTCACTGGCATGGCTTGCAAGATTTTTGATAGAAGCAAACTGGTCCCGTATAAAAATAGCCGCAGAGAGTGTGTGAAAATTTGTTGAGATCGTACAAAACTGTCAGGAATGGTACTACCTATTAACTTTTACAGGACAAGAATCAAAGAACCAATCATCATAACAAGAATATAAAGTAGTTCAAATTTATTAATTTTTCTTGTTGTTTTGTGTTGTTTCGCGTTTACTTCGTACCTGCGATGTTTTATCCCAGATAATCATGATCAGTGCATGTTCAATGAGTAGCGAAATACATCATTTACAGTTAAAATTTGCATTCTTTCTTTGATTTTTTTTAAACTGTGGATGAACATTTGGAGAATCCAACAATAATAAATCTTTCCAGATTTGGTGAATTTCAGAAACAAAGCTGTTTATAGTATCTACCTTGCGCTTATTATCTTTAATTTTATCCCCGCAAATTCGGCAAAGTGAGGCGAGATATTGGACGTGAATATTCATAAGACTAATAGAGCTGTTTTGGCCTTGAAAAGAAAAAAGACAAAGGCTCGTATTAATGCAAAAAATAGTAATACCACGGCTCTGCCATGTCTGCGTTAAACCCGCGGGGAGTGGAACACGTACGTGTTTTGGACCTCGAAATTCAAACATTGTCTATCAAACTTCTAGGTTGTCTTCCATCCCCACATTGAACATGATAAAAGTTAATCGATATGACAATCGAGGAAAAATATCTAGAACTTCGTAAAAAAATCTGTGAATCGAAAAAATAAGAGATACTTGCTTACCTACCTTGAAAACCGACCAAAATCTCGCCTACATCGCGTTGTTTAAAAGAAGACATTAAAGGCACAAAATGTGCTGAATATTTCACGAAACACTTCCAATATGGCTTCCGATACGCTGTCCGCTTAAACAAATTGTGTATGCCTAATGAAAAGTCTTAAAAAGATGCCTGAGAGCCTCGAAACGGTGACTGTGGCCGTTTAGGTAATCTATCCGCCATTTTCTTCGAGAAGAATAGCTCCATGACGTCACAACTGTCCTTAAATTTAGGGATATTCCGGACTAGTCACTTTTATGACGTAAAGCACAACAGAGAATATAAGAAAAATATGCTATGTAAAGTCAGCATTTCAAATTCTTTATGCAGTAGAACAGTTTAGTTCACCATTTGCAAGGTAACTTTTCGGTCATTCAAACGAACTGAGTTTAAAATATTTTACCTAAATACACTGCCCGTTTATGCCGCTAAGAAAAGTTATTATTCATTCAAAATATTTCCCCAATTCTGATTGGCTAAAAGCACACGCATAATTCACCATAACCAGTTACTGATGATCAAATTTGGAAGAATTTTGTGTTTAACGAGGAAATGACGTCAAAAATGTAGCCCGCTACAGGTTAAGGCACCTTTAACCGAGAAGATCTGGGGACGAGGTTGAATTGTTTTGGTTGTGAAAAAAATGGCGGACATTTCGCTCGTTTAAAGAGTAAGAACTACATCTGGAACTCCGCGAAATAATAGCTAAAAACGTGGCAAAAACAGCAAGAAGACAACTCGGAGGGTGACATCTGCTACTTGGAGAATATTTGCGGAGCTGGACAAACCTAAAGGTACACTAGGTCAGATGAACTTAAGATCGATCCAGGTAAGCATGTTTTAGCTATGTTTTTAAACTAGGAATTATTTAGGATATGAAGAATTACGCAGATCGAGGAGGGTGCCATCCGCCGAGGCAGAAAGCCGAGCTGGATAACACCCTTCTCGATCTGCTTAATTCTTCATATCCTACGAAAGCCGAATTCAGTAATTGCTTTATTATTCAAGCTTGCGAGCGGGCGGAATCCTCCAAATCCTACAATCTGATTGGTTCCGAGAGCGGGCAGTATTTTACGATCTTGCCCGCTAACCTGGACGGAATCGTTGGCAGCTTCATTCACAAGTTCGTTTGTTGTTTGTGAATGAGCAAAGCCAAACCATTTTTCTCTTGAAACTTGCGCAATTGGATAGCATTAGCTGAGGAAAAGTGAATTGTGTTATTCAGACAAAAAATCTGAAGAGAGAATCAAGCAAATCAGCCAGGAAAACCGCTGAAGTAAAACAAAACAGGTGGCTCGTGATGTCGCTTCACTAGCTTTATAACCTCGCTGTAAGTACTGCAATCTTGCTTTCTATGCACCGTTTATTGGACATTTTTGCTCTGTTGTGTAGTTTTGTTTTCCATTTTCACCGTATGAATCTAGATTCTGCCGTTTTTCTTTGCATTTTGCCTCGCTAGTTTTCTACTTACCAGAAAAGTTGTTGTCAATGTTTGCATTTAACTTTCAATCTTAAATAAATAATATATAGATTTAGCCAAGGCTAAAAGCGAAGCTCTCATTAATATATTTATTATTTAAATCAAACAATAAACTTGTAATCCACAAATCAGTTAACTTAAGGGGAAATTCATATGACTTTTGAGGGAAAGGCTAAGTGATTTTAGAGTGAAACATCTTACATCGAGATGATAGCCATAAAAAACACCCAAAAATAGCGATCATCTTCGATCACATTCAGGAGCCGTAATGGCTCTTGATCAGAGTGGATTATACCTGGAAAACAAATCAGGGCGAATTTTTTGCTTTCGACAAGTTTACTTTACAAAATCTTGCCAACAAACCCGGGGATATGTAAACCAACCTTTTTTACTTTTTACACATTACATCTGAGGTGAAACAGTACTATTTATCATACAGACCTCGGACAAAATGCAGTATTTCACAATTTTTCAAGACAAATTGCACTCAGTCAATATTAAGGACGATCAATTGTGGGCTTTTAGCGAAACCGTTAAAAAAATTTCGAAAAATCACCAATGCGGCCAGCCAGTTCTCACTTTTGACGAGCGCCAAATTTGCAGTGAACATTAATAGAGTTATGCTTCAACATAAATAATTTATTGTTCTTTTTTAATTTAAGGGTTTTTACACATCACATCTGAGGTGAAACAGTACTATTTATCATACAAATTGTCATTCAAGACAAATTGCACTCAGTCAATATTTAGGACGATCAATTGTGGGCTTTTAGCGAAACCGTTAAAAAAAACTCCAAAATCACCTATACGGCCAGCCAGTTCTCACTTTTGACGAGCGCCAAATTTGCAGTGAACATTAATAGAGTTATGCTTCAACATAAATAATTTATTGTTTTTTTTGTTTTAATTTAAGGATTTTATAACGACGTGTAATCTTGAAAAGCGTTTGATACGCGCGGCAAAAAGATAACTCCTGCAAGCGATGTTCATGAACGACTGAAAACAAACAGCACAGGGATTTAAATTGCAAGAGAGACTACTAACAATCACTAAAAGAAAATAATATAATTCGGTTAAACATTTACAGTGACAACAATTTTCATTCACGAAGATAAGTATTAAGAGCGGCTGTCTGTAAATATCGAGAATTTGCCGTCAAAACGGAAATTTCGAAATTGTTCATATTCAGTCAGAAAAAACCCTTTGGTGAAACGTTTTCGAAAATCACAATCAAAGTTTCCAAAGAGTTTTCTTTTTCGAGTAAACCGGCAAAAAGTGAAATTCTGCCCCACGCCATATAGTCGCCGGTCTAAAACCTTTGAATTACACCATTTTCAAAGCCCCCGGGAAGAAAGACAGTTCAAGGAAACAAGTTCATCTTTGGCAGGTAAGTAAGGCATCCCAGTTACAATAGTACTTGGTAAGAATATTGCAAGATAATGAATTTTTTACTCGGTTAAAAAACGCCCGAAGATTCCTATCTTCAGCACTTTTCATAAACAATGAAATTTTGCAAAACTTTGAAGGAAAAAGTCACGGCTTGGTACATAGAATTTTAGAAGAATTATTAAACCGCAGAAAAGCCCTACTGTTGTAGTACAACATATAAAAAATCCAGCTTGGGCAATTAAAAAGCAACCCGCTGAGAGAGGTAAACGCGCAGTTCATTTTCGATGTTTTTGCATAAAATTTTGAAACAGTCACGCAACCGCGGGTAACACAAACTCCATGAAATGATATTTAATGTGCCCAGATATGCATATTTTTTCAATGAAGATGAATATAATGTAATATAATGTTCTATAATGTAGCATGTAATGAATATTTAAGTCTTCTATCATTTTTTGGGCAACCGAGCTCGATATCTCAACCGGCCTCGATGGACAAATCGACCTCGGGAAACCGTACTCGATATGTCCATACCGAGCTCGATTCCTCGAGGACGGTGAATAAAGAACTCCCACTTTTCCGGGGAGACAAGTAGAATGTTATCGAGCTCGATAAGCGTCACTACCACGAGTATCGAGATCGTAAACCCTAACAGCTCTCGATCTACAAATCGATCTCGACCTATCGCGCTCGAGACCGCGCGTTTAAATGGACCGAGCTCGGTTTACGTTTATCGGGCTCGCATCGTATAAATGGAATAAGTGAAAACTGCCGCGCTGAAGGTCAAGTGTAGCGTCAACACCGACATGATACTGGCTTAACGAAAGCAGAAACTTAAAAATACATGTGCAATGTCTCAAATCAAGAATCTTCGATAAAGAGCATCTGAAAGTTTGTTTCATTCGGTAAAAACCCGTTACTGAGGGGCTGGAAGTTGTTAGAGTTCAAATAGGGAAAAACTGCGTTTGGCGAACCAAACAACAAAGGTCAACAAATGATATCGACACCAACCAAAGTGTTTATGTTCATTAAAGAGCTTGCATTCATTATAGACTAGTCTCGTTGCTTCAGTGACCCAGAGGGGAGGACGCCCTTAATGCACCCTTCCCACCTGGTCGATAAAATGTTTTAAATCTATTAAAAATTGTTAAATTGACACAAAATATTCTTACAAAAAGTAATATAGTTAAAACAAACAACTGAAGAGCACTCGCCTCTTCATAAAACACGCTGAACTCAGAGGAACCATTTGAGGTACGTCATTACCTGAGTAAAACCTTGCAACTCTTTACAAAGAGTACAGGATCGGCCTCTGAATGGTTCTTTTCTACCATCTACCTCTCACTTGTCGGTCTATTCCCCACCGTAGGGCACACAAAAAAGGCCATAATTCTCACCCCGGGACTTTTCATCGAGCGCAATTATGCTGTTTCGTTTAACAATTTATGTAAAAAATATAGAGAAACTGAGTAGACTTGCATTGCTTCAACAAAAAATCGGGATACCCACACTTTAAAAAGAAAAAAACAAACAACCGGCGTTATTGTTTCACGCGACCAGAAATACTTCGCACACACACACACATGCACACAAAAGAAAACAATGAAAAGT
Organism: Porites divaricata; assembly: GCA_038088405.1. Lineage (NCBI taxonomy): Eukaryota > Metazoa > Cnidaria > Anthozoa > Scleractinia > Poritidae > Porites > Porites divaricata. The sequence continues at coordinate 1,174,064 of JBBMOI010000019.1, read as the reverse complement.
TAGCTTTAATTTGCCCACCCTCACTATACTCCCAGCCCTCGGGCCCGAAGCTCTGGACTTTTCCCGCGCACGCTGCCTCGGGGACGGATGGTAGCAGATAAAAAAGAACAAGGTTTTTAGGGTTTTGGTCATTTGGGTAAACCATTTGATAGCCAATTGTGTGTGTGGGACAATTATTTCGTACCTAGTACCCCGTAGAGAGCAAAGTATTCAATACGATATCGTCTCATCGAAGGTCAAAAAAAGACAAGAAAGGGACGGATGCCAGAGGGTACTAACTACAGGTGTCCGTTAAAGGTATCATTAAGTTAGCTGGATAAATTGTCGACGAGAGAAATGGAACTTTTCCGCCTGTAAATCAGCCCGTATTTTTACATAGATCAAGAACCCACACTGAAAACGAAACATCTGGAGCGAGGGTAAAAAGGAGATTTGCCAAGCCCTATGAACGTGTGAGGCCCACGCGCGTGCGAAAGTCATACAAGGGCATAAAAAAGGACCGGCTGTTTTACAGTCTCGGAACTTCTGGTAAACGCTCATCGCATATTCCAGCTTCAAAGAGAGGAAATTTGAAAACATCACGTTTGCGTTTTAATCTGAGAGAAAAGATTTAGAAAATAATATATGCACTTTGCATGTTTATCCATGTTTGACCAAATAAATATTGTTTTCCAATATACCGGTCCAGCCTGGACCAAAAATATTTAACACAGCACGTTCAAACTTCTACGTTTTTAAGATAAACTTCTACGTTTTTAAGATAAACGTCCACGCGAGAGGGCGGACAGCATTGCGTGACTCCATCACGAGCGACTGCGAAGGAGACTAAAACCAAGAAAGAATGAGCTAAAACCAAGAGAAGATAATGACTCCGATCAAGTCTCTAGCCATGATAAAGCGGTCGTTGGAGAAAGCGTTCATGTGTAAATCTCATTTCATGATCATGATTCATTCCGAATGGTGTCTCTTGTTTTTCACATGTTTGCTATGGGGCGAGCCAGCCATTTATTTTGGGGTTAGGAGGGGTGTTAGCAACACGGAAAAACAAAATCATGCACAAGAAAAGAAGGAGAAAAAATTGGTACACAAGGAAGCATGGGAAAACGTTTATGCAAGTCTCACCTATTTCTGGGATTTGTATGACGGGAATGTTAGAAAGGAAATTCTTATATTCTTAATCCTATTCGAATGAAAAGTGTTGAATATACATAATTTCGTCCTCCCAGATATAAAATAATATTTCTCACATTGCCGAATCTCCTTAAATCTGCAAAGAAAGATTTCCAGGTTAAGCCCTAGATCAACTCAATTTGTTTTGGCAATGAGTCTAAGCAATGCCTGTTCTTGAAAGTGTCCAGGAGCGCAAACTAACTTCTATTTTGATAAATCGCAAAACTTGCCAGCTTTTTCGTACGGTATCAGCCCTGTCTGTTATACTTTTTTGGTAGACCAATGTTCGTATGACAAAAGTTTAGCCCTGTCTTCTTAGCGCTTTGTATCCGTAGTTTTTGTTGTAGTGGTATTTGTCAATGTGCAGTTTAGTTTCGCCGTCTTACCAGCCATTTTTGTTTCATGCATTTATTAGTTTTTAGTTTTTTCCTCCTCTGTTTTTCTTGGTAACCTTCATTTCGACACAAATGTCCAGCGCTGGCCACAAGATCCCTACTTTCCTTTTTCATACTTAGTTCTACACTTCTCAGAGGTGTGGAAGTGTGGAAAAGTCTGACAAACTAAGGATGTTGTCGCACTTCTTCCCTAGGCACGAAACCTCTGTCATTCTTTACTTAGTTCTACACTTCTCAGAGGTGTGGAAGTGTGGAAAAGTCTGACAAACTAAGGATATTGTCGCACTTCTTCCCTAGGCACGAAACCTCTGTCATTCTTTACTTAGTTCTACACTTCTCAGCGGTGTGGAAGTGTGGAAAAGTCTGACAAACTAAGGATAATGTCACACTTTTCCCTAGTCACGAAACATCTGTCATTCTTTACTTAGTTCTACACTTCTCAGAGGTGTGGAAGTGTGGAAAAGTCTGACAAACTAAGGATATTGTCGCACTTCTTCCCTAGGCACGAAACCTCTGTCATTCTTTACTTAGTTCTACACTTCTCAGAGGTGTGGAAGTGTGGAAAAGTCTGACAAACTAAGGATATTGTCGCACCTCTTCCCTAGGCACGAAACCTCTGTCATTCTTTACTTAGTTCTACACTTCTCAGAGGTGTGGAAGTGTGGAAAAGTCTGACAAACTAAGGATAATGTCACACTTTTCCCTAGTCACGAAACATCTGTCATTCTTTACTTAGTTCTACACTTCTCAGAGGTGTGGAAAAGTCTGACAAACAAAGGATAATGTTAGACGTTTCTCCTAGTCATGAAACCTATGTAATTCTTTACTTAGTTCTACACTTCTCAGACGTGTGGAAGTGTGAAATAGTGTGACAGAGTCAGGATATTGTCGCACTTTCCCGCAGTCGTATGTATGGAATGAGAATAAAGCGCAGTGCGAGTATTAGTTGGTTTTATTCCTGCAACTCGTGGTACATCTTTTTAAATGCTTTTTTTACATTTAGACAACAATTCTTTGACTAGAAGATATTAGCCTTGTTTCACTGCCATCTAGAATTCAGTCACGAACAGAAACTAGAGAATATCCAGAAGAAAATAGACGAACTCAACAAAATGAAGAATGTCTTACAAAATACTAAAGAGAATAAACAAAGTGAATCTTATCCCAGAGTGTTTCTGAGAATATAGATTATCTAAAAAGGGAAAGAGGAAAGAAAAAGCGGTCATTGTCAACCAAAAAACGCAATGAACGGAGGCGTAAAAGAGCGCGTGATTTAGATAAGAACATGACAGAAGCAAGAAAGAAACATATCAAAAACCTCTCAGATTACAAACTGACACGCGATCAGATAAATGTTCTGTCAAGGGGTCTTAAATTCATCCCCACACCAGTGACAAACACAGGTCACGTTAGGGCAGAACTATTAAAAGATTTCAACGCTTTCGCTAGACGAATGCGTCTACAATATATCTTTCATGGAAAAGATAAAGAGCAACACCCCTTTCATGTAAAGTCAGACTGGGAACCACCAGTTCAGCCATCAGTCGCACTAGAAACATACCTAGAAGAGGTTAAATTACAACTTGCTAATATAAATACAATCACGCCTAGAAACAATCTACCCAAGAGGGAACAACTTGCCATCAAACAACTGAAACAAAACCCAGACATCAATATTAAACGAGCAGTTAAAGGCTCCTCTATTGTTGTCCTCAACAAAGAAGACAAAATGAAAGAAGGTCAAATATAATTAGATGACAGAGAAAACTACAAACCCTTAGAAACACCAATCGTAGTAGAAACCTCTAAAAGGGTCAAGAAATTGATAGATAAGCTTTACAAAGAGAAACATATAGACGAGATGATAAGACGATGGCTATCCCTCACGCCAAATCCACCGCGAATACCACAATTCTACACTCTCACAAAGATTCACAAACCAACACCAGTTGGAAGACCGATCATATCGGGCTACGAAGGCCCGACAGAAAGGATCTAATCATTTGTTGATAGTCTCCTCCAACCAATTGCTAAATCGCAAAAATCGTGTCTCAAAGATTCGACAGACTTTATCAACTTCACAGGGAAAACCAGGGTCGTAGAAAATGCTATTTTACACAAACATCCCACAGGAGGAAGGAATTACAATTATATGCCAAGCATACGAAACATTCTATCAAAACAAACCTCCAATACCCAGCCAATACCTCGCAGATGTGCTCAGACTAATCCTAACGGAGAATTCTTTCCAATTTGTTGGAAAAAACTACCTCCAAGTACAAGGTACAGCTATGGGAACAAAAATGGCAGTTGCATTTGTTAACATTTTTATGTCTGCAATAGAGATAGAAATTATTAACAAAAGTCCGCACAAACCACTAGTGTGGAAGAGATTTATCGATGACATATTCTCATTGTGGAATGTAGACAAAGAAGAAATATACTCATTCATCGACCTAGCAAATAACCACCACCCGACCATAAAATGTACTGCTGAAGTTTCAGAAACAGAAACCGCCTTTCTGGATACATGTATTTACAAAGGAGAAAGATTTAAGAAGGAATCAATCCTAGATGTGCGTACACACTTCAAACCGACAGAAACTTTCCAATACACGTACTTCTCTTCATGTCACCCCCCAGGGGTAAAGAAAGGATTCATAAAAGGCGAGGCATTAAGATTACTCAGAACAAACTCTTCTGAGAAAACGTTCGAAGAGAACATAACTAATTTCAAGCGAAGACTCCGTATGAGGGGTATAGAGATAAAGTGATAGATAAACACCTATCAGAAGTCAAGCATCACGAAAGAATGTCGGCTTTGCAAAACAAAACAAAAACGCACAAGAAAATACTACCATTCGTGACAGAATATCGCCCCCCAGTACCGAATCTAAAAAAAATCATCATGAACAAATGGTATCTTATAGAAAACCAACCGTTGCTTAGAGGAATCTTTAAAGACCCTCCCATAATATCTTACAAAAGAGGAAAGTCACTACAAGATATACTCGTAAGAGCTAAACTATGAAGGTAAGATCAAAGCAACAGCAACTGAGCCAAAGATAGACGTGAATAGCCTGTCAACATTATGAACACATCAACGTAGAAGAGCTCAAAGGGGTAATGAGACGGAAAAGATGTGGTTTGCAATGTTATTAATTTTATTTAGTACTATAACGATCTCAGTTTCCTTTAATAGGTCGTCGGCCAGAACACCGAAATTTATTTGAATCCTATCGCTTACTAAGTTATTTAATCACGGTAATTAATTCTTTGGCGGCATATAAGTGCATTCTAGCATTAAGCGATGTACAAATGTTTTGATGTTGTCATCTGACCTCTTTGTTTTTCACCTACAGATTGACACAGAAGTTTGCGAGCAGACGTTCTCTTGGCTGTCAAAATATGCAAAAATGACAAGGAGAATGAACAGAGGACACTTTGTCTTTTTCATAATTTATGTTCAGTATTTACATAACCTTAGAGAAGAGGAAAAACTACGAAACAGTGGATATATGGCTAGCTCTAACAATGATCAAAGTTGAAGCATACTGATAAGGAAGAATGATTGGTTGGACATCGGATTTCTTAACTTTAAGTTTCTTTCAACAGCTGGCATTGAAACAATGGTTATATCTTCTATTCAAAATAAAAATAGTTCTTAAGGAAAAATGTAAAATACTATACAGAAGTAAAACCAAGTGCTCATAAAGAGCACTGAACTTCTCGTGACTCAGGGAAAGTGCGACGTTTTAACTCAACTTGTCAGACTATTCCACACGTCCACACCTCTGAGAAGTGTAGAACTAAGTAAAGAATGACAGAGGTTTCGTGCCTAGGGAAGAAGTGCGACAATATCCTTAGTTTGTCAGACTATTCCACACTTCCACACCTCTGAGAAGTGTAGAACTAAGTAAAGAATGACAGAGGTTTCGTGCCTAGGGAAGAAGTGCGACAATATCTTAGTTTGTCAGACTATTCCACACTTCCACACCTCTGAGAAGTGTAGAACTAAGTAAAGAATGACAGAGGTTTCGTGCCAAGGAAAGAAGTGCGACAATATCCTTAGTTTGTCAGACTATTCCACACTTCCACACCTCTGAGAAGTGTAGAACTAAGTAAGAAGTGAAGAAACTATGGATTTCATGGCCAGGGCTGGACATGGCTCCATTTCGAAACGTCGGGGTAAATTTTGACCGTATATTTTTACCGTCATTTTAAGCATTGCTGGGTAATTTCCCCCTCTTTCTCCCATCACACGCCCTTTCCTCTCCCATCTCCCAGACCCCTCACAGTGGTCCCACCCCTTATTCTCCTGAGCTCCCGCACCCTGTCCACCTCCACTAAACTCTTCGTTCATTTTCGCCCCGCTTGTACCATAAATCCTTTGTTATTCCATTCCTGCTTAGAGGTCTTATTTTAAAGTCCTCTTAACGTTCCTCTACGTTCGTTAAAACCATTATTATTCATTCAAAATATTTCCCCGATTCTGCTTGGCTAAAAGCACAAGTTTAATTCACTATAACCAGTTACTGATGACCAAATTTGGAAGAATTTTGACTTTAACGAGGAAATGACGTCAACAATGCAGCGTTTTCGCAGGTTAAGGCACCGTTAACCGAGAAGACCTGGAGACGAGGTTGAGTTGTTTTGGTTGTGAACTTAAATGGCGGACATTTCACTCGTTTCAAGAGTAAGAACTAGGCGAAAAAATAGCTAAAAACATGGCAAGAACAGCAAGAAGACAACTCGAAGGGCGACATCTGTTTTTTGGAGAATATTTGCGGAGCTGGACAAACCTAAACGTACACTATCGAAGATGAACTGAACATCGATGGATCGATGGAGGTACGCATGTTTTAGCTATGTTTTTAAACTAGGAATTATTTTTGAATGACTAATAAAACAGTGATTGAATTCGGCTTCCGTATCATATGAAGAATTATGGAGATCTCGGAGGGTGTTATCCGCCTTTATCCGCCTCGGCCTACGGCCTCGACGGATAACACCCTCCTCGATCTCCATAATTCTTCAGCAAAAAAGCACGTCCTTATTCAGGCATCTTTAAGATACTCAGCCTCATTCATTAACTGTTAATTAAGCCCTTGTCCAGGCAAAAATGCACTCGACCGGAAAATCTTTACCGCGCCTTACCGGTTTAGTGATTTCCACCTCTGTTTCAACAAAGATTTGAATAGAGAACAGAGAAAGCCAGTTGTTCAGTTGTTAATGTTTAAAAGTAACAGAGGCTTGCCTAATTATAACTTGTGGGAAGTTACAGATTTTGAATGAATCTGAAACCAGTTTCAAATTAATGACCCATGGAGATTAACTCCATATCATAAAATATAATACAACAGCTGTTGCTAGAGGTACTAAGGTTGATGACTCTGATTTAACTAAACTTATGAAGCGTGGGCTGTGATAAAAGGCCTATGAATATACTTGTAAAGTTGTCTCGAAAAAAAAAAACTTCTACATATAAGAGCGGCTGAAAAAAATGGAAGAAATTGCTCAGCGTTTACTACCTCCCTCCGCCTCTCCAAATAAAATGCTCCTTTCCTAATAAAGTAGCTATAGCCTGAGATCGATCTATATTTTTTGTATTGATTGCCTTTTTTTTTCAATCAGTTAACGACGAAATCAAGAGACATCCCTCACAGATGCCAAGATTGACACGCATTTGACACGGCAAATGATCTTTCAATCAACTCGTTAGGAAACTCATATTATTTTTACCTTTTCAATTCAATGTTTGTCTGAATCTTAGTCTGTTTTCTTTCCAGCAATTTCTATTTATAAAATACACCCCACGACTCAAAAAATTTATATCAAGTAAACTGAATTTCAAAAATATATATATATTGGTACGAGACTCCTTACTTTCCTCAGCATTGTTAACATTTATGGAAACGGCTGTTTGACCTTTCAGAGCTGGTTCATTGCGATCGCCCACATCTAACTTTGTAACTAGCCAATTCATACCAGAGTAATAAAAGACTCAATCAATCTTTCAATTTTACAAGTAAAAACTATTTTTTCCTGATCACCACGAAAAAATATGAGTCAAGACAAGTTTTTTGAGTTTGCGTTGCCCTCGGTTGCGTGACGGTTTTAATGTGGATTTTATGCAAAGACATCGAAAATAAACTGCGCGTTTACCTCTCTCGGCGGGTTGCTTTTTAATTGCCCGAGCTGGATTTTTTATATGTGGTACTACAACAGTAGGGCTTTTCTGCGGTTTAATAATTCTTCTAAAATTCTATGTACCGAGCCGTAACTTTTTCCTTCAAAGTTTTGCAAAATTTCATTGTTTATGAAAAGTGCTGAAGATAGGAATTTTCGGGCGTTTTTTAACCGAGTAAAAAATTCATTATCTTGCAATATTTTTACCAGATACTATTGTAACTGGGATGCCTTACTTACCTGCCAAAGATGAACTTGTTTCCTTGAACCGTCTTTCTTCCCGAGGGCTTTGAAAATGGTGTAATTCAAAGGTTTTAGACCGGCGACTATATGGCGTGGGGCAGAATTTCACTTTTTGCCGGTTTACTCGAAAAAGAAAACTCTTTGGAAACTTTGATTGTGATTTTCGAAAACGTTTCACCAAAGGGTTTTTTCTGACTGAATATGAACAATTTCGAAATTTCCGTTTTGACGGCAAATTCTCGATATTTACAGACAACCGCTGTTAAAGCGTTTCGAAAAATCCTGAGTCTTAAAGCTTAATAAGTTTATGTTGTAAGCCAGCCTCGCGGTGTTTGCTTTTCTCAAAGGTGAACTCGAGGCAAGAAAATCTCGCTCAAAGTTTTCTTTCTACAGCCAAATTTATAACTAAATATTCTTCGGAACGATTTCTTTCCATTTGCGGTGAGAAAATATATCTAAAGGCTTTTTAAGGTTCTGCAAGCTTATATCAAACCTGATATTAGGTCGGTTCATTGTCTCAAATCTTACAAACGTGCATAAACTTGCCGCATAAATTGTGCTCGACTACATGAAATTAGATATAAAAAAACAAACATCAAATGCAATCATTGCTCAGGCTTACCATTCAAGATGCAGCTCCTAAAAGCTATCAAGTAACGCGAGAATCGCTTGAGAATTTTGAATCCTCTTTAATACGCATCAAGCAAGGTGAAAAACGAAAACGATGCCATCCGAAATCGGATTTCCGACTTTAACAAGCGACGCATCTCTCAACCAAAAAACCAATGAACAAACTAGCCATGAATAACAGACTTGATAGCAGCTGTATTTCATTTTGTACATCCAGTGGAAAAAGACAGTTAAAAATTACACAAGTTGACACAAAACTCTGTCAGCTTCAGCTGTCAAAGTAAACAAGTAATTTTCCGCATGAACTCACCTGTCAAATTTTGACCAATCAGAGCATAAAAATTGGGCGTAGAGCGTGACCAACGCGTGACCTAGGTAAGAAAAGGTCTTCCCCGCCTGTATTTTAAAATAACTTGCTGAATTTTCGCGTCCATGGTTAGTTTGAAATCAAACTCTTAATAGTGCGGGGCCATCATGATATAAACAGCATATTTCATATAAATTTAAAAAAATGATAAACTTGAGCTTGCGATCATTTGAAAACCAGTAACTTGTCAGCGGATAACTTCAAAAAAGTACTCGACTTCGATGGGTCGACACCTGAGTCCGCGATACTGTCAGGAGATACTGGTCAGCGGATGCCTTGTTTTGACAGCTGTCAATTGATCACAACATTGATGTGCAATATGTATGCAATATCAGTCTTCCTGTGCTCCCAAACTAGCTGGAAAGTGTGAGATTGAACATTGGTTGCCCTGTGGTGCGGACGGACGGGCGGGCGGGCGGTGTTCGGTCAGGTGGTTACCAAATTTTCTGGGATGGGTAGATTTACTAAGCTATCGCGTGGAGCTCCGCTAAAACAACACGAATCACTTCTCCAGGTGTCGGTTCTCGCCGTTTTCATTTCTTTGTTTATAATTTGTTACTCACATCACCTTCTTTTATTCGAATTCAGTTCAAAACCTTAAAATTGGTATTTGTAATTAGCTGTGTTTACAAAGCCTTTGTGCAGTTTTCATCCTACTCGATTGAGCTAATCTTAAAGCAATTTTTGAATTATTCAGCCGAAGAAAATCCTTGCTGTATTTTTTCCTGGTGCTTTTAATATCAAGCTCGTTAATAGACGATATTCGTATTCCCCGACGGCCCTGGGACGAGAGACTTCACAGCATGATTGCGAGGCTAAAGCGGGAACGCTTTGGCAAAAACACAAACAAACATTGGTTAGTCGCGGCTGAATCGCTGCAAAACGATAGAAATCAGCAAAAAACTGCAAGATTTAAAAGCTGAAACCTTACAAAACAAAACAGTGGGAAGAGCTGGTGGTACTAACAGCAAAATTTTAAAGCCACGAAGCCAAAAGGAGAAACAAGAAGTAATCAAGAAAATGGTATATTGTGTCAAAATGTCAATACTCGAATCCTTTTTTTTTAAATTTTCTTTTTGTTATTATTCTTTTTCTCTTGTGTGAATCTGTAGTGTGGAGTTTAAACTGTTTAGTATCGTCTGTACCAAATGCTGTGGTCAAATGCGTGCACGTTTTTGTACTCTCGCACAGTTTTTATCGAAGATAATGTAACTTAAATTTAAAAATAAACTTAACCTAGTCATCTTTGTTCAAACCAGTTTAACTTGCTTAAAATGCGCATGGACTGTGTGCAGAACGCTAAGCCCCGTCCTGATGAGTAATTATCCACTGAATGAGTCGTTTGGTTTACTTCAAATACACATTCAAGATTTTGCATCCGCTCTGTTAGAAAATTTCAACTGTATAGTAGGTGTGATAACATCACTGCAACTTTATCGCAGGCTTTCGATAATTACGTCCATTTCAATAAAAGATATTCTTCAAAACGTTTAAACGACACTGGAAATTACAATTAAAATGGCTTCGGGGATTTTGAGAACATCTCTGTTTATATTAAATTATAAACTCGCTCACCAAGCACTCTTCTCGTCAATATAATTATGGTTAGGATCGCTGTTTTTCTTAGTAATAATGAGCAGATCTTCCTTTTGTTGTTTGAAATAATGATCTCTCAAGTATGTAAGCCCTTGGGAACTTTACCATGTTAAAAAGTTTCCTTAAATTCCGCAAACTCAGCCGCAGTTTTCTCATATTTGTTTTTCCTCTTGGCGAGAAGTTCCCCGCATGGGCCTCGCATTCATGATCAACGCATACTCGTCCCAGGACTGTCGGGGAATACGAATACTGTCTATTCTTTTATCCTTGTTTGACACTCAGATTATGAATTGTCTAGCAACACATAAAAACCTTTCTTTATTCTAAAAGAGAGCAGTAAGTGCCATAAAGTAAATTACCGAGCTAAAAATCAAGTTGTAATGTTTTGTTTTGGTTTGCAATCTATCGCGCTTTATCAACACGAACGCGTTCTACTTTAACACACATAGGTTGGAGAGTAAAGAAACATTTTCCTGAAACTTTTAAATCTCAGTTGGAAAAAAAAAATGAACCAGAAGCCGATTACTTTTTTAAAGGTAATTCTCGCTTTTGCAATCGAATTGAGTTCAAACTCTGACAAAGATACTGGTTGTTTTCGCCTCTAGGAAAAAATTATATTAAACGTTAGAAAAATTACTGTGTTGGAAGAAATTAAGTAATTCGGAAGGCTTTATAGGTGCACCATGAATCTTTTTTATAAGTAAAGTAGACTTCCTATATACAAACTTTAAAAAGAGACTAAATAGAAATCTGCACGTTGAATATTCCCGGTTCGCTCATAAGACAACTAAACTTTGAACAAAATGACCTGGCGCAACCTCCGACAAAAACACGAATTCCAATCGTCCCGAAAACTTTGCTATGTAAAGTTGGGATATCAAATTCTTTATGCAGTAGAACAGTTTAAATGGTTCACTATTTTCAAGGCAATTTTCGCTTATGCAATCGAGATCAAAGTATGTTTCGTAAATTATAACGGTAATTCATGACATTTCTAATCAAAGTGAACAGCGCGCGTGTATATGTAACAGTTAATGAATGAGGCTGAGTATCTTATGAAGAATTATGGAGATCGAGGAGGGTGTATATCCGTCGAGGCCGTAGGCCGAGGCGGATAACACCCTCCGAGATCTCCATAATTCTTCATAAGATACGGAAGCCGAATTCAATCACTGCTTTATTATTCATTCAAAATAATTCCTAGTTTGAAAACGTAGCTAAAACATGCTTACCTCCATCGATCCATCGATGTTCAGTTCATCTTCGATAGTGGACGTTTAGGTTTGTCCAGCCCCGCAAATATTCTTCAAATAGCAGATGTCGCCCTTCGAGTTGTCTTCTTGCTGTTCTTGCCATGTTTTAATCTACTTTTCCGCCTAGTTCTTACTCTTGAAACGAGCGAAATGTCCGCCATTTTTCAAGTTCACAATCAAAACAACTCAACCTCGTCCCCAGGTCTTCTCGGTTAACGGTGCCTTAACCTGCGAAAACGCTGCATTGTTGACGTCATTTCCTCGTTAAAGTCAAAATTCTTCCAAATTTGGTCATCAGTAACTGGTTATGGTGAATTAAACACGTGCCTTTAGCCAATCAGAATCGCGGAAATATTTTGAATGAATAATAATAGGTAATATCTTTGCTCCTTGGCACATAGCGATCATAGCTGTAACTAGTTAAATATATGTCAGTTTGACGTGCAGTTACGTAATCCTGGATTCTGTTAAGCCAGAAAAGTTGCAAACATTGGCAAAAATTAATCGAAATCAATAGGAAGGTGCAAAAAAATTAAAATGTACTGTATCTATTTTTTTTTTTTTTTTAAATCAAATATGTTTTCAAGGGGAAACCTTCAATTTAAATGATGAAGAAAAATGTCTCACCAAACTTTTTACGGGGTGCTTCGTTCCAAAGGTTCCCGTCAAATTTATTTCCTTTCAAAGCCACGGAACTATTTTGTGCCTCCCAGAATAAAATGCCATCCCATGTAACCAACACGATAAAGGTAGAAAAACAATAAAATTTCTAATGTGACTTCCAACTGAGCAAGAACAGAAACAGTTCTAATTATAACGCAGACTGAGCTCATTCTAGGCAGCTTGTTTGAGTTTCATATTTCGGTGTAATTTTACGAAAAGAACGATTTTCAAAACGTGTTGCATTTGTTTACTCTTGGGGCCTACATACAACTTTTTTTTGTCGAAGAGGTAGAGTACTACGGTGTCTTCATGTTTTGCAGTTAAATATAAATAAAAGGTTTATTACACGATACACAAAATATTTTCTCTCAAATTATAAAAAATGACTGTCGTTTGAAAATACCAAAATGGAAAAATCGACTTAGAAAACCCATTACGCCGGCTACTGAATTCCGTCCTAATTTTACAGCACATATTTTATTGCCAAAATATTTCGGGTGAAAAGTCTAAAATTTAAAAGAATATCAGGCAACGTATATAGTACATGTATGCACTGAAAAGGCGAACATCGCCCACAAAAGTCATCATTCTTTCCCTTTGAATTACATTTTTAGTGCACAGGATGTGGCAACGAGAGGAATTACCCTCACTAGAGCACCAATAATAATTTAGCATCGTTCCATAGTCGGATCCCGGCCCGTTTGTTGAATTTCTTTTTCATGTCAGAATTCATAACATGCGTTCATGTGTGTAATGATTGGATACCCCCAAAATCTTTCAAAACAGTTACGCATTAGGTAGTTAAATACAACATCTAAATCAATTTTTCACGATAGAATTCTAGTCTAAAGGCTTTCTGAAAACGTAATAGCGAAATGAAAACATGATAAAAGATAGTACACAAGCGAGAATCGCTGTCTTAGAGGACAATTGATTATTTGGCTCAGGTTTTGGTTTCTCTGCATGAGACGCGCAAGGAAAAGGCCACATCTGTCTATCAATCAGCTACCTATATAAGGAAAAAAGAAATTTTATATATCCTTGAAAACGTACTTTCTGCCTGACTAAGCAAAAAGAAGTATTGATCTTTTATACCTTACCTTTTCTAAAAAAGTCTTAAGTTATGACTGCTTCCCCAGCCAACACAAACCTAACACAAATAAGCAGTCCCAGGTGATGTAAATGGTACTTTTATATTTTTCTATCAATAGAACAGGTGTAAAAGTTGAAAGTGTTGCATTAAAATCGTTCACTGTTGAACTACTTTGTTTCATTACCCCCTTCATGTGTTATTATGCGTTCTTTTTTGTAATGATAAATACCTCTCATTAGCAAAATTACTCTAAACTTTTGTCAAACGTCTTACACAAGACTCCAGCTTCAAAGAAAGGAATTATACACTTATATCTCGTATTTATGCAGCTTGTAAAAATGAAGTAATGGAACAGTCTTAGTTGACAATCCAACTCATGATCATCTATAGTCTAAGTAAATATAATAAAATCGAAAATCTGATAAAGTCTCAAGAAAATCATTTTTTGAGAAGCTTAAGTTTTTGGTCATATAATATGTTATTACATCTCATAGTGAAGTTGTCCTGGGTCTTGGTAAAAAACATTATTGGCTCGTGTACTATAGCTTCAACCCAGCTTGACCTCACGGATTTTGGACCAATAAACTCGTGCAATCTTTTTCTAATCACTGATCTAAAAACGGGGAGATTAAACTCGTATATTTGCAAGAAGAGAGGTAATGGGAATTATTTAGGTTACAAAATTAACACCGGCTCCCAAATAACGGTGAGAGCAAAACGCAGTACAAGGACCCAAAAGAAGAATAAAACGTTTCTGTTTGGAAAGCCTGCCCAACACGGATTCTAGTAGCCTTTTTTTTTTTTCAACAAATTTCGATCAATAAAAGTTAATTTTTTAAAGCACTGACCGTTGAGATGACAGGGAAATGAAATTTTAGGTTGATAAACAAAAATTATTCGAAAATACCACTTGCCTGAGAAAAACCTTTGAACAAAATCAACCTGGTTCAGTTCAGCGATTGCCGTCAGTTTAGATCGGATGTAAAAGGCCGGATGAAGAAAGGCTAAATGTTCATATAACCATGAGTTGCTTTCAAGCCATACAATTGTGCATGTTATTGCAAAGATATCGCAAACCTCGTCATATTGACTTTGTCTTATTAACGATGATTCTAGTAAATTACTTACGCCATGATAATAATCTGTTGGATATATGTAGTGTTAATTTCCTTAGTTTCGACTTTCTCAAAACGGAAACGTATCAGTTGGTCAGGTATTGACTAGACAAGAGTGCATATTAGAAAAAGGTGTTAAGATTTATCTAACTTTACACTGCTCTAGATGAGGTATAGTAACTTAGGACTCAAAAAAAATTCATTATTCTCCTTTGGAGAGTTATATTGTTCATGCCAGTAATTTTATTGACTTATGGAAAGTTTAAAATACGCATAGCACAGAATCTAACAAAGGAGACATCGAGATCAAGCGCTCTCAGTCTTAATTACCACGTTAATATCGGCTTTTTGATAAAAAAAAAAGTAATAATAACTACGACAATAATGTTTGGTGCTGCAGCCGTCGTTTTTTAAATGTTCTCTAGCATACCGTTCGGCTTAGGCATCTGAGTATTGAACCTGTACTTTTTCATGATTAAACTTCAGAACCAGAAAGGCCTTACAGCAGGATCGGAGTATTGTGATTTATGGAAATTCGGGAGAGAATCCTCTTTGAAACTTTCACTTTCTCAATTCATTCTTGTTCTTCCCTACATAATCAAAAGCTAAAGAAACAAATGAAAACAAACTGTTAAAAGAAGTAGTTCAAGGACGTTTTGTTTACGTTGTTGCTTTATTTTTGCAACCGATTAAGTATTTTCGCCGACAAGATGCCTTACTGCAAAATATCTGAAAGTTTTTAGCATGTTAACAGGCCTTTGGTCGAGTGGGAAACTGGGGAGGGAAAAGCGAAAAGGCCTGTAGACAAGCATTTGGGACCACCGTTCCACGGCACCCGCTGTGTATCAGATCCTGATGGAAGTTCCTATTGGCGAGAACACTGACTGTTGACAGGTCTGACTGACATCGGTTTTTCGGTCGGCGAGGAACTCCGCGCTCCAGTCAAAAGACTCGCACTATCTTTAGAAAAACACTAAGCTGGAGTTTACGGAGTCACAATGCAATTCTCCTTAGTTGATGTAGCTTCGGCTTAAGCTGCACCTCAATCTTTGGATCTTTCTTTCTTTGGATCTGTAAATCACTATCCCTGATAATTTACTAACGAGCAGGGCCCCGCGTGACAGACTGGCGTCATACAGCATTGCAGAAAAACATTACATTCACGGACTAAAGAAAATCGCTTAGTTATTCAGATCCAGAAGACACTTTGGAGAAAGTAAGACCCTTATTCAGCCGCAATAAAAAGCTTTACGCTTCAAAAGAGGTCAACGAAAATGCTCTTGTATCAGAGGGCAAATCCTTGTGACCAGAAACAAGCGTGAAACAATCGGCTAAAATCAAATTTGCTCAGTGAAAATGTAGAACCTTCCAGGGAATAATCTACCCACCAGAGGAAAAACCTTTTGGGAACAAGTAGCATTTTGGCATGAGGTAAACGTCGTGTAGGCCTACCGCCCCCTTTTATCGCCAGAAATACACGAAGGTGTAATTTCCGTCGGCGAACGAAGCGCTGCTGATCCCTTTGTATTTGTCTTCGGAGCTTCATATTCTGGAGTAGTCATGATAGTATCTGCACCTTTCGCATTCCAAGGTAGCTCATTGTAGGGGCTTGTTGAATTAGAAACTGGACTAGCAAGGCGAACGGCTTTTTGCAAAATCGACAATGAGGCTCGCGCTCCATTTCACTCTGTTTTCAGACGGAGCAAAACACCGCTCATTTCCCGTTAATTTTCCCAGGAGTTACTCATGCTCGAAATGATAATGATTCCTACAGGCTCTCCCCGCCCCCCCCCCCCCCCCCCCTTTCCCTTTCCTTTCCTCGCCATTTTTTTCCCCAAACAGAGAGTGTTCACAGGCTAGAAAGTTTTGAACTCAAATATTAGGTGCTAATATTTATATTTATATTCATTTATTTTCACTATTGTTGCTAACCCAACAGTAGTGTTGTTGGGGCTAAACAACACTATTTCACCCGAGCTCCTTTAGTTAGTGTTTAGAACGTTTTGTTCTGGGTTTCGATCATAGAATTTGTATGTGCCGATGAATCAAATGGTGACGAATGAAATTAGAGAATACTTTCACGCGCGTTTTGTACAAATCGAAATTATTAGGATTTAGACAAAACGCAAGTGAAATTATTAATAAGATGGCTGACCTGGGATCTTGGATTTTTGACATGTTTATCCTGGATCGTATCAATCGAGAACTCCACTCTCTCGAACGTTTAGAGCTTAGATTTGGCTTAAGTTCAGAGTTTTTCGACAAATACCTGTTAGAATCCTTCTTGATGTGTTCTTTCGTGTGTTTAGGTTTTCTAAAGCGTCTCTTTATGCCCTGGCATCTTCATTCATGACATTTTAAAACTTCGTCGCCATCTTTACGGAAGGCTGCCATGGCAATTTATTGTCGCTGAAATTTCGCGCCAAAATTAAGGAGTAATCCGTCACCTGTGATATTAATTTACTTATTCTATTTCATTTGCCACACAATAATAGAAATTACAAATAATATATAGGAAAAGTAGAAACAAGAAGTGGAGACGAGACCTAACAGAAACTGTAGGAGCTTATGAGAGGTAAGGCGTCCTCGAACTACAGGCTAGAGCTGTTTACATCAATTGAAGAAAAGTCGAAGATGGAAAGGTTTATGGTCGGTTTTCACAATTACTTAACAATTCAATCTTCAGTATTTTCTTAAAAAAGGAGATGGAATGAAAGTTGATGACCTCGTTGTCAAGTGAATTAAAATACTTAAAGAGGTCCTTGAAAAAGAGGCGAGAACTTCTTAGTGTTTGTTCGACAATAGATGGTTATAAGTTTTATGGTTTTGTGGTTATAAGTTTACAAACTGCCCAGGCACGGGGAAGAAAAAACTTGAGACTGATTTCTGACAAAAGTTCCAGTAAATATAAAATAAAATAATGAAAGGGTATGTATATGTAACCTCTGCAACTCTTAAAACCATTGAAAATGAAACTCACTTTTTACTAGATTGCCCGAGCTATTCTTCCGTAAGAGACATGTTCTTTACCAAATGGATTAGTTAGTTTGCAATAACTTTGTAGGATCTTACGAATACCCTTTCTCTACAAAACGTTAAGAAATTTGTTTATACGTAGTCTGTTCCAGTCTTTCAGACGATGTGAGCAGGGGGTGAGAGCGAAGGTATCCTCTTATCTCCCTCGGCTTCCTCTTTCCCTCTTTAATAGTGAGTTTACGCAACAGGACGGCAGGAAGAAGACGACGGCAAAACGCTTGTGCGTGAACAAAACCTGACAAGGCCATTACTTCCGTGTTTTGTCGTGATCTTCACTAACATCGATGTTTTCTGGTAGTTTACAAAAAAATCTGTTTAAAGGAAAGTGAATTTTTGCGAAAAGTTATTTCAAACAAAATTATTGTCACGCCTGTCACACAAGGTTTGCCGTCTTCTTTCCTCTCCCGTCCTGTTGCGTAAGTTCACTATTATTGTTTTTTCGCGCCCTGCTCCTGACCACTATCAGTAGTATTGCCTGCCCACTTGGGACAACCCTTGTACTCAGCGGTCTTACCCATGGGCTCAAGTAACTCATATAGTCGTCACGAAATTAAGTAACCCTAACCCCAAGTGGCTAGGGTTTAACCCTTGTGGGAGATAATATCGTCCCCACCGCACTGCGCATGCGCGGTGCCCTACTCATGCGCAGTAGATAAACCTGCGTTAAAACGGCTAAAAACGTTTCTTTAGGTCAAAATAAAAATGTCAGAGGGGATATAGCTCAATTGGCAGAGCGCTCGCTTTGCAAGCGAGAGGTTCAGGAATCGAAACCCTGTGTTTCCACTAATTTTTTGAGTTATAAGAAAAGAAAAGGTTAGAAAAAATTTCTTCCAGCTGGATTTGAAACAGCGACCTAAAGATGACAACTTAGCAGCTACAGTCCTCCGCTCTTCCAACTGAGCTATCGAAGGAGTCACACCTTGTACAATAAAATTTAAAATATAAGTTTTATAAGACAGAGTATTGGATATAAACTTCTTTTTTGATGTGGTGGCTCCTAAAAGAGCCGTTTGTGATGCATTTCGTTCAAACTAAAACACTCGAGGTTTTTGCTTGCTTGAAAACAAGCTGTAATAGGAATACGTAAAGGGATAGGCCGTAATAATGGACCATTTCTCCCCCTCACGCTTTTGCGTGTAATAAATGGCAATATGTTTCGCTGGGAAACCTTCGGGGTCTCTTCCTATCTCTTCCTCAATCGCAAACACGTAGACACGATAGTAACCGTGACCCCGTTTAAAACCCGATAAACGTTCTACTTTGTCGCTTTCATCCCCCAAGTTCTTGCCGATAAATCCGGTAGTATTTCTGATAAGTTGAACTTTAACCAAAATTTTGACGTTCGTGGATGCTCGGTTATAGGGACTTTAAGATCCAACGACGCGACGGCCACGAGGACGTCGTTTAAAAAAGTGTATTTGCGTTCTTTCAATCTTTATAGGGATTATTCGTACCCAATTACTTTGTCAAATGAAGGCGAACCCTCCTGAAGCTGAATTTAAGGGACCATATCCAAGCTCAGAAAGAGAAATAAAATTTCGTCGTTGCTTGTTTACGTCCTCTATAAAACACGAAATTAGGCATTTTCACGTCGTAGTCGTGCAAAAACGGGAAAGAAATGTACAAAAAAAGTGTGATGCACGTGCAAAGCCGTTGTTTTGCTTATAAAACCTATTGTTTTTTTGACGTTCTCGTCGCCGTCCGCGTTGTTGGATCTTAAGGTCCCTAATAAAAACATGACGTTGGTTGATATGATCCGACTGCTGCTGGGAAAACGATTATTACCTAAGACACCCCTTAAAACGTCCAGTCTAAAAAAGCCTCCTTCCTACTTCAAGAAAAAGATTTCTTATCAGACCCCTAATAGTCCTTCTAGTTTCAAGACAGCTGAAGAAGACTTAGGCGAGTCATTAACAGAGTTATTTTTAGAGGAGGGTGCATCGTTAGAGGAACAAAGAAAAAGGAGTGTTGAAAAAATAATACAAAAAGCAAAAGACTAATTAAACGAAGCCACCAAAAACGCCTTGAAAAAACTCGCACCTGCCCCTTGGTGGAAACCCTTTGGGACCCCTGTGAAGCGAAAACTGGATAGCCAAGACTTCTAAAAAGAGAACACACAAACGCAAAAAGCGTCAAAGAGGCGGAAAATTTGATATCCAAAAAGCCATCGACAAAACAGGGATTGCCTGCATATATTAATTTCGTTAAGACTACGTGACGTACTTGGGCCCATGGGTAAGACCGCTGAGTACAAATGTTGTCCCAAGTGGGCAGGCAATACTACTACTATCTGATGCCTAGAACCGGCTAGTCTATATAAAATAACACCAAATGTTAAGTAATGACGTCGAAATTTGCGGACGTCTATCATGCATGAACCACATCCTTAACTTGTTTATTTTAACCTTTTGGATTTCCACATCTTTGATGCGAAAGAACCATTCAAGAGGAATTGAACGTTGAAAAAAATTCCCAATATCTCAAATATGCGCCCCCTGCCTTTGAATGGGAAAAGGCCTTTAACACCTCTGATTAACGGAATATATGGATAGATAGATAGATAGATAAGTGCTTTATTATCAACAGAGCGCCTATAGACACATGTGTTTACAACGATAACAAAGATTTTCGTGCAATAATTACAGAGGTGTGTATTTGCAAAATTTATACTACTATTAAACAAGGTTATATTTAACGCGGCTATCTCTTTCGCGGAAGAGTCCAAGTGTGAAATTGATGTCTCGCAGAGAAAATAAAAAAATTGGCCAAAACCAACCTAATAACATGGACAGAACCATGCAAGAATTACAGCATATCGGATCTATAAAAGAAAAGACACTTGGACTCTTGTCCCCCAGAAGGCACGTAGTATGGTGTGATTCTGTGGGTGTTGAGAGTTCTGGGTCAGGGCTTAAAATCAGAGTGCGCGGATATTTTGCATCAGAGCTTTCTCTGGTTGTTGCGCAATACTGACGAACCCCAAATAGGGCAAAAAGCTGTCTATGGCTACAATCCCGCTCTGTTTTGAGTTCTTTCGGTGTCTTGTTGATGTCTTGCAGAGTTAAATTTCACGTAGTACGATCAGCATTGCAGTATTCTGTTCTTTGCCATGTTTGAGCAGCTCGCATAAAATGTTATCTACTCCCAGGGCCTTTCCAGTTTTTAAGAGGTCGATAGCAGTTACCGTTTCCTGTTCAGATATTTCATAATCTAGGGGCCCCAAGGCCTCTGAACTTGTTGGTATGTACTCTTCGTTTTACTGTTTTTGTGCGTTTAACTTTTAAAAGTAACTGTAAAACTTCTTTAAGTCCTCAGATGTGTTTTTTTGCATGTTTTTGGATTTGCCCAGGTTGAATAATTTCCTAAGTTGTCTCCACGCAGTTTTAGCATTACTGAGATCAATGCATTTAATTATCCGATTATAATGTTGGCGTTTCTTTTTTCTGCACAGGTGTTTGAAAGCCTTCTTTTTCTTGTGTAGACTTGATCTCAATTCCTCCACGTTCGGGTTTCGTGAGATATGCCTACCTAATGATTTAAGATTCTCTTTTACTATGTTGCATTGCTCGTCGAACCATGGTTTTTCACTATGCTTCCTTGTGGTGTTAGTGAATCTCAAGCCTGCTTGTTTGCATACGTCAATTAAGTTTTGTGTGAATAGATCAGTCATTGTGTCCACGTTGTTGTTATTCGGTGCTGTGTTCAGCTTGTTTTTTGTTTCTATACTTTCAAAAAGTAAGCTTAATTCGTATTTCGCCTTATCATCCCAGACTAATTTCTTAAATTCGCTTAACGTGATCTCGTCTGATCGTTTTCCGGAGCACCTTTTTTTGTGTTTTAGCATTAATGCGAATGAAAGGGAACAATGGTCCGATAGGTGGGGTTCCAGATCGTTGACAATAAAATAATTATCATGTCTGAGAATTCTACTGGAAATGATAACATAATCTACCACACTGCTCCCATTGTATTTGAAGCATGTTTTTTTTTTCCTGTAAGATCGCCTACCACTCTGCCGTTCAGGATCCTAAGACTGAGAGCTGTGCAAAGATCAATCAGAATCCTCCCTCTGCTGTTATTTGTATTTCCGTCCTGTGAATAGCGATAATTTTCTGTATCTATTTCATAGTCTTGTGGGATTTCAAGAAATTGATTAACGTCGTCATGGACCGCGAATTCTTGCATGCTGCCGGTGCGCGCGTTAAACTCACCTTGTAAAATTACATCACCTCTGAGTGTAAAATTTACAATTTCGCTTTCAATATCGTCTAAAAGCTCTTGGTCGATTACTTGTGAAGTGTTTGGACTTATATAAATAGTACCTAAATAGAGATCCTTGCCCAGATCGAAAAAAGATTTATCTAACTTAATCCATAGTATATTCTTATTACGTGAAATTACGAATGAGGTTCCCCCGATAATCGTTTTCCTTATGTATACGGCAAAACCGCCTGAGTTACGTTTTCCCTTGCTGTTCTCTCTATGTTTAACATAATGCCTAATATCATGAATTTGTAAGTCCGAGTTACTGTCAGCATGAGTTTCTACTATCCCAAATATATCATGCTTATTTATGATATCTAATACTTCACTTTGCTGGAATTTATTGCCTAAACTTTTACTATTGAAACCGTTGATATTCCAGCATCCAATTCTCAGACTTAGACCTTCCGGAAAGCGACTGAACACTATCTAACAAATGAAAAGAAGCACTTATGTTGGATGGTGCTTTTTAAAGTAGTCAGCAAGGGCGTTTAGTGTTTGTAAAGGAGGGAACTCCCGATTGTACTGCCTCGAATTCCATCTTCTATTTTGTAACCTTGATGAGTTATACTGCCTCCCGTTAGCTTGTTCCCTGTTGCCCTCTCTTCTTGATCCTGTGCGTGATTTAATGTTCGCTACCAGTCTCTTGGTCCCTATTTTGTTGTTGAGATGCAAATCGTCAAAGAATACTTCAGGATCTATGTTTCCAAAAGTGGTATACTGTACGTTTGCGATCAGTGCATATAGGATAGCTTTTTAATTACAGAATGATCCTTGTTGCCAAAATTCTTCGGACAAGCGCCGTCCTCTCTACCAAAACCTAAATAATTATACTCCCTGCGTGTCAAATTCGACCATTTACGGTAATCGCATTATTGTATTTACATTTTTATAGGTTTAAAGAAAAACTACTTTGCCACCATATTTCTGGTTAGTCGATGTCTAACCCACACTACGTGTTCTTAGTCAGGCTTTTGACTGGCGATTGATGTTATCTTCTGCCAGGTTGGGATAAGCTTGATAGTTATTGGTAGCAGTGTTAGTGTGCTGACCTGAAGCAGCGCATGGTTCCACTCTATTTGCTCTGCAAGTCGCCCCACAGCATAACAGATTTTCAATTTTTTCACGAAATTTTTGATTCACGAACACGTAGATGAAAGGATTTACCGCGGAATTACACGTGACCAGGACAATGGAGGTGATATAAAGCACGGTCCCATATCTTTGTGAAGGGCTAAGGTGAGCCAACGCATAGACAGTCAGGTTTGGCAGCCAACACAGAGCGTAGATAATACTCACAGTCAGAACCATTTTCGTGACTCGCTTTCTTACTTTCAGAACCCCCTGAAGAATAAATAACCTATTTATAAACACTATTATCAAGAAAATATATAATATTATTAAGTCCCAAAGCAAACAGGCTTGTATTAAAATATTTTATGGAAATCTACCAGTCTAAAAATCAGTCAACGCTGATCGTCATAGCTGTATTAAGAAGTTATCTATTGATTATTATTATTATTTATTTATTTATTTATTTATTTATTTTATCGGTTTTTTTTTTACGTTCTAAATATGAATGTAACGTTACCTGGCGCGTGTTTGCTTGTGAGCGTGTTTCGCTCCTTTGATGTTTGAACCACAACGAGTAGACCACTCTGGAATACAACACGGCCATCAACATAACTGGAATGATGCCAGCAACGAAAAACCAGGTGAGGCTGTATGCCTAGGGCAGCCAATCCTTCGGCCAGTACTCCAAACAAAAACTAGCTTTCTCGTCAAAATACACCGTGAGGAAAAGAGGAATGTTAAGTATAGCTGCGCAGATCCACGAAATGGGTATAAAAATCTAAAGAAAAAGTGAGTATGAGAACAATCATTAAAAATACTTTTGTCGTTACTGTGAGAAGGTCTAAACAATTCCATTGTTGGAAAATTAGCTTAGTATGAGGCGATACCACAGTTCCCTATTAAACTGCAGATCCCTAAAACAATAAGATAAATCATAGCCTAAAAAGCTGGTTATCTTAGTCTACAAACCATTTTGCAAATGATAAGAATTTTCTTCTTTTCCATGACATCTATATGGGAGCGTCTTTTTATAAACTCCAGGCGAAGCGTATTTGGTTTTTACCATAATTGGAACTAATAATAAGAATAATAACAATCTTTATACAGGGAACTCACTTCACAAAGAGTGATATTCAGTGAGGCCCTGTTAAAACGATTAAAAATTAAAATAAATGATCTTAGATAAAAGGAATGCGTAATAGTAATAAGTGAAAAGTTAAGAACTAAAAACCTAAATTATACAAGCTACAGGTCAAAAATGTTAAAACGTCAGATAGATTAAAATACTAAAAGCTCTAAAATATCTCAAATATATAGCTTTTAATGTTCTGTTTAAAAGAAGAGGGTTAATTACTTTAAAAGATGCGTCGAAAATTTTCCATTCCTTAGCGCATTGATAAAAAAGCATCTGAATTCCGCAATTCCTTTTAGCGAGAGGAGACGGAAGTCGTTCCTTCTTCTAGTGCTATATAACTATGGATGTCTGAGTTTCTCAAACTATTAAAATTGTGATCTACAAGTCCGTGGATGTACTTCAAAGTGGTAATGTATCTATGTACAAGGCGCTCATGAAATAAGGTGGGCCATTGTTTTGAGATTCAGTTGAATCTTCACTCTCAAGGTTTTTGTGATCAATGATCGACAAGCTTAATACCTTGACAGGTTTGCAGCATTCTATCACCACCAAACAATACGAACTTCGATTTCGATGTATTTAAGGTCAGATAGTTGTTGTTAAACCATTCGGCAAGATTGGTAAGGTCGGCATTCAGGTGGTATTCAATGGTGTGACAGCAATTTGCACTGAAGTAAATCACTGTGTCGTCTGCATACATGACTACCTGGCAGTTCTCTAAACAGTTGGCAAGGTTGTTAACGTATATTAGAAAAAGAAGAGGCCCAAGGATGCTTCCTTGGGGTACGCAAACAGGAACTTTTTGATGAGTCGACTTGCAGTTTTCAACAGATGTGACTTGACACCGACTTTTAAGGTATGATGCAAACCACTTTACAACTTGAGAACTAGCTCCAATGGTCTTGAGTTTTTCAACAAGAAGCACATGGTCCACTGTGTCGAAAGCCTTCGAAAGACCTAAGAAAACTCCTCCAGGGAAGCCGCCTTTATCAAGACTCAGTAGTATGTTGTCTGTAAAATGAGCAAGGGCAGTTACGGTTGAAAGTTTAGCCGGAAACAAAATTGCTATGATTTGGAGTAATTCATTCATTCACTGATAAAAACTCGTACAGCTGTTGGTGCACAGCCCGCTCTAGGATCTTGCTAATGGTTGGGAGTACTGTGACTGGTCTGTAATTGTTACAATTGGTACGATCGCCTCTTTTGAATAAAGGAGTCACCTTACCACATTTCCAAATCGATGGAAAAGTGCTCGCCTCAAGTGACCGGTTAAAAAGTCTGGTCAGTATACTAAGTGTCATGCATTCAGCTGAGCCTTCAATAATCGTGCACCAATACGATTTGGTCCTATAGCTTTGTTAGTTTTTAAGGTTTTCAATTGCTTGAGAACAAAGGATTCTGTGATACTACAAAAGGAAAACGATTTATTATTGCCGTTCCATCGCGAAAAGGCAGTTAGGGAAAACTTTCTGGAATTGCTGGCTATAAGCCGGAGTTTTTCCTTAATTTTGGCGGCTTACTTGATTCCGATACGAGAGAAGTGCGTATTTAGAGCCTGAGCTGTTTCATTGGTTTTCGTGTATAAAACACGGTCCGCCTCAATTGAAGTTATAGTCGAATTAGACTTCTTTGACATGATGTCATTGAAGGTTTTCCACAACTCGCTGGGATTTCCTTTATTCTTGTTGATTAAATCTGAATAGTATTCGGCCTTGCATTTCTTCACTTCTTTGTTCACAAAGTTTTTCATCTTTTTATACATTTTCCAATGGTATTTTGAGTTCGTTTTCATCGCCTTTGCATGATGAAAATCCCGGTCACGCATGGCATTTCTCAAGTTCGAAGTCATCCTAGGTGTTTTTTCTCCTTTAATACGGTTCTTCTTATTCGGCGGGTGTCTGTTCGCAACATCAGTAAACAGGGTGTTCCACATTTCCACAGCAGGATCGACATCACCATTAAAATCAACCATATTCCAATCAGTTGCTTTTAGATCCTTAATAAAAGAACTATTATCGTACTTGCGATACGAACGGTATTCAATTGTCTTTAGGTGGGGCTTTGGGGACACCAGATTTCATGGTGCAGTGCACAATAGAGTGATCGCTGATTGCGGAATGTATAACACCACTCTCAACAATGCGGTGGGTGTTATTCACAAAGACCAGATCAGTAGCCGTTCTTGTTTGTTCACAAATCCTCGTCGGGGAGTTGATTAACTGTTCCAGGTCATTAGCAATTGCAAATTGTCGTAGTTGTCTATTTAATTTAAATGAAGCATCGTTTTTCTTATCTAAAAAGTAAATATATATTGAAATCTCCTAACAGGACAATTTGAGACCTAGCCGGCAGTTTTGAAAGAGAGTCATTCAATAAATCAATAAACGTATCGGAACAAGCGTTAGGTGGCCTGTAAACGCAACCAACAAATAACTTCTTTCACTTTAAGCGATTTACTTCAACCCAGGATGATTCGATGTTTCCAGCCGACAAATCTGGTCTATGTTTATAGGGAATGCTGTTGCGCACGTAAATAGCCGTACCACCGCCACCGTTTGCCGGTTCGGTCATGTCTTACCATAGTGTGACCAGGAATGTTTAAGTCAGAATCTTTGATGGAGGGATTTAGCTATGTCTCAGAAAATTTGAAGATATCAAAACGTTTGTTATGAATAAGAGACCGAACATCGTCCATCTTGAACTGCAGTGATATGACTGAAACCTACTAGAATTTTCAGCACAGATAAAAATTCTGAATCCAAGTTTTCCGGTTTAATTACTCAACAAACCTTTAACTTTCCGTAAGTTACTTTTCCCTTGTTCCCATAGGGATAAATCACAGCATAGTAGCGTTCAAAAGCGATTGCCACTAATGTGAAGACAGAGGCCGCCCCACCAACCCACGTAAGATTATGAGACTTGCAAAGCAGACGGCCAGAAAATCCAACAGGATGCGGATAAAGATGTACAAGAACAAATCGCTGTCCAATGAACAGGGCAAACATCATGTCAGCCACAGCTAAGTTTAGGAGCAAGAAGTTTACTGGATTTCTGAAAAACAATATTTTCTTTTTTAAAATGAACATTTTCAAAGTATATATAATTTTAGGAAAAAAATGCTTATCGAAACCCCGTTTGTGGTTGATAATTAATGAATTAGTTAATTTAAACAATTATTGCATTGTTCTATAATAGTACTGAATGCTAACAGGGTTCTATCCGTCCAAGAGCAATTCAACTTTTCGAGTTCGATAATAATAGGTGAGCTCAGTTAGAAAGGCTATAGCAAGGGAAGAGAACTTGCGCACCATGCCTAAAGTCCTCAATTTGTTGGAATCTTAAAAGCTGAATTAACTCTTGATTTACACTCTACTGGTAATAAAAAAGGACCTGGCCTCCCTTCCCGAAAATAAGCCCTCATGGTTAAAACAACTGAATGCCTCATCTTTTAACGATTATTGGAGCGTAACTGTAAAAGGTAGCCTGCATACCTCATTTCGTGATACAGAACAATAACGAGACAAACAAGCGTGTTACCAACAAGGTCTGTGACCACAAGAACACCAAACATGGTGGTTATTCCGATCTGGGCTGACTTAGAATCCGTGTACTGGTCCATAGTAGTTTCGAACTGACATGGTAGATAAGTCAAAGTTAGCGTATACACAATCTCTTGCAAAATAGTCAATTGCGGCAAATACAACATGGTTCAAAGTAACGTTCGCGAAGTTCGTTCAAATGAGAATCAGGTAAACAGGGCGGCGTACGCTCTTAACGGTAATAGCTTTCTTCGTTCTTTCCTTCTTATTGTACTGATTAGTTCAACAAATTCTGACATCGAACTGACAATACAGCCGGGAATAAAGTACGTCCTGATCGAGTTGGTAACAATTTACGTAAATCTACAGCACTCACGGACGTTTTGGCCTTAAAAACTATCCTTTCAAGTTTAGAACAGTTGCTTCGGCCTTTTCCCTAAAAACTAGTTAAGATGCAGATTTTCTTAGAACATAAATTTCGAATATCTACAGCGTTCAAGAATTCAACAACCTTGAGTTCGATATACTTGTGAAATACAATATACTAACCGTAAGAACTGCTTGCTATGGGACTGTACGGAACAAAATGAATGCATGGTAGTTATTCATAAAATAGAAATATATATAAAAAATATATCTATCCCAGAGTCTTCAAAACATTACGTAAAAAATGCTTCGAAAATTCAGAAAGAAGTAAAAGATTCTAATTACTCAGTAAACTTGGAGGAAAAGGAAAGGAAGAGGAAAACCTTTTAGGGGAGCTGAGGTTGATGCCTCCCGGATTTTTGAATGCCTCCTGTGCTTCTCTTGTGCCTTTGCTGGAGGTAAAGAATTAAATGTAAAATGCAGAGTTAAAATCAATAGACGAAAGCACGTTTAATGACATCGTGAAAGAGACAACTGCAATTTGTTGAATCAGTATCTTTTTTAACCGCTTTTGTCGCCTTTTGTGCGTATGATTTACGTCTTCCTCGGTTGGGTAGATAACTAGCTTTTAGTCCGCTGAAGATTTTCCTGCCTTCTTAAAAATACCCCCTTGAATTTCTGCTAAAACAAATCTTCATCACATGGTAAATTCCCGCCAAGACAACATCATAATGAAATTGTCAAAATCGTTTACTAACTTGTTTTATTAAAATCCTTGAGGCAATCAAACTACATCTCCAGTAGGATTTCAAAGTTTAGTACGTGTTTTAGTTGCTTAAGAACTACATAGAATTCGTACTTGACATGGCAGCATATCTTTTTTAATCTCAAAATGATTTTTACCGTTTCAAGGCCGACAGAACTGTGAGTTACCAAGGCCCAAAAAGGGCTATTGCAATTTAGTATATAATTACATTGATGATTATCGAAAATCAGAGCGCTATGATTGGCTAGAAGCTTCGCTTTATCCCGCTATAATCACCGCGCGGTGATTATAACATTGAATGCTAGAATTTTTCAAAATGTTAGCCAGTTTTCTCGATGTTTCGGAGTAGGAAATTGATCAATAATTTTATTTTCTCGAATAATAATCAAGCTAATAAAGGTAATTATACTAAAACAATTAGTCGCCTCAGACGACGTGAATATCGGCGAATAGTCACCTCGACTTCGTTTCGGTGACTTATATTTGCCGATATTCACGTCGCCTTCGGCGACTATTTCTTAAATAGATAAACAGATAGAAACGTTATTTGATGTGTCAGAGCCATATAGCTTAGCGATAAAACATACTAATTTGGGGACACACAAAAAAGAAACAGTCCTAGTACATGCCAAGTATAGTAGACTGATGCAGCTAAAACTAATAGTTACCTCCTGTCACGACCTGACGTCAAACCTGCACTGTTAGTAATAATACGATTTTGCCAAGGCGGTTTTGAAAACTGACAAACAGAAATAATTACGGTGTACGTACCGTTGCCTGAAGTCGTTTCTTTTGATTTATTCCAACTTGTAGTCTTTTGATGTTGCCACTTTTTAAAACTAGAACAACAACCTTTTCAGTGACGTGCATGGAGATATGCGGGGTTTTCTTTAATATTTTTAGTTTACTTTTTTTGTGTACATGCCATTTAATTCTGTCATTAACTGCAGGTGGTAAAAGGTGCAGGGCAGTTCATTGAAGTTTCAATTTGTTTCTTTTGTGTCTCAGACACAAAATCTAAATAACATAATTACAGATACATGTCACTAAGCAAGCTGCAATTGAACAGTAGCTCGAGTTGGAAGAAAATTCATTATTTTACACCAGCCTAAACCAGCAGTAAATAGGCCAATACTTTATTTAAGTGATAAGAGGAAATCTGGTCCTGTAAGGAATGGTTTTCAAGCGTCATGGAGAAAGTTATTACTGCGTTTAAGGCAAACTTCACAGCAAAAGGTTAGTTCGCACCACGTGGCCAGATTTTCTCAGTTTACTTCTCGATTACTGCACAATTTTTTTTTGACACTTTATAGTGCAAAACTGCAATCATGAAAGAAGTAAAAAGCAAACATATGAATAAAAAAATAAAATAATAAGTAATTAATTATTATTAATTATCATTAATTGATTTAAATCTAAATTTAAATTTAAACTGATTATAATTCTACCTGATTCCAAACCATTGCAGTTAAATATTTTTGTGTCATCTGCGTACAGAGCTGTTACAACCTTTCCTTTGGAACGCCTTGGGGAGATCATTAACGAAAATTGTAAAGAGCATTGGACCAATCAAGAAGACTTCCATGCGGAACACCAGACATAACAGAGGCCCATTGCGATGCTGCGTTATCAACCATGGCCACAACACGCTGGACCCACGCCGCCTACTCAGGTATTTCTTGAACCAGTTTAAAAATTGTCCAGAGGCAACGTTTGCCCTTAGGTTGGCGAGAAGGATGTTGTGGTTAACGGAGTCAAAAGCCTTTGCGAAGTCCAAGGAAATAATACCTGTCTGTATGTTCTTGTCCAAAATTTGATTTCATGTCAGTCAAGACATATGAATTACTTTTGACAGTGAATTCTTACGTGTATCTCGCTATACATGTACGTAATTTTAGAAATTCCCAAAATACCTTGAATCTGAAGTTTGTCGTTTGAGACTATAAAGGTAACTCTAAATCTCTCCTATAATTGTGTCATCTTTCCTTTGAAAGTTAATATAATTTCGATTTGCTTAGTAGGAAGCCAGTTGGACATAGAATATGTTTTTAAACTCCGTGGTTGTTCTTTTTTCTTTTTTCCGGCATGGCCTTCGCAGGTTTGAATATTGAAGACCTAGAGACTTCGTCCTCGTGTTTTGCCACCAAATAAAAGAACCTCTTGACCTTATTTCTTCTGACATTGCAGTACTAGGCAGAGGAGCGCGAGCGATTACCAACTATTCTCAAACCACCAGGGAAAAAAAGACGATAGTTTCTTAGGTGTAACCCCTGCTATAAGTTCTCATGCAATAACTCTCAATAAAAGCTGGCCCGCTCATTTGTTTCGTAATCTGAAAACTAATTTAGATGATTACCTAGAAAAAAACTCATTTGGAATGATAGAGAGCTTAAAGCAGGAATTGTGCCACGAATTGTATTAAAATTGAAATATAGTGGGACTGCCACCAAATTGAGTGAAACAGTTTTATTTGCAAGTGACAGCAGCTGTGCAATTGCATCAAGCTCTTTTGAGACATTTCTTTGACATCTTCTGCACAGCTACGTCGTGAAACGCCCTAATACAAAGTTTTAAATAGGATGCAAACACAGTCCTTATAATCCCTCAGAATTTAATTGCAAGAAAATTCACCTACATTTGACAAATCAAGGCCAAGGTCCCGTTTGTACGGAGAAAACGTGTCTGGGGTTCAAGGGTCACCCGCCTATCCGGGCTTCTCTGGGCGAGCCAACTTTTCTTACATTTAACTTAAGGTGGCTTGACTGGATTTTTTAGGGGGGATACCTCCCAAGTTTGAGCATTATTTACGTCGCCTTGAGTAAAGATATGGAAAAGAGATTGCCACAACTGTATTATATAAAGATGAAAATTTCTTATGATCTGGGTTTATTGCAATCGGAGTCGCCATGGCAACGTAACGACGCCATTACGTTTTTTATTTATCTCTGTGTTTCTCTGTACCAGAAGTTTTTTTAAAAAAAATCGCTTAAGGGAGTATGCATCTGCCACAATTGCCTCAATCATGGCAAAGTTTGAACAAATTCTATAGGAGCGTTTTCGAAATATTTTGAAACGAAGTTTTAAGCATCATAAAACAGCGAAATAACATGCTATCCACACAATTAGCTAATTTTTTAAGAAAATGATAAGCTTTGGAAACGCAGCTTCATCTCATAGTGGTTTGATTCCATTGAAAACCTCCCACAAAAAAAGAGGGGAATTGCTTTGGGCGATCGCGAGTAAGAAGAATTTTATTAACTTACATTCAGCTGCTTTTGTTACAGTTTTTGCACTTAATTTGGTCCCCACCTACAAATTTCGCATTTTCAAAAAACCGACGTAGTTAATGCTCAAACTTGGGAGGTATCCCCCCAAAAAAATCCAGTCGAGCCACCTTGTTACGCGGGTAATCTTTTAGAGGACAGGTAGCTTGCAAACTAAACTGAACGCAGGGTTGTCGGAACAGCAACAAGAAGATTTATTCCAAAAATGAACGTAGTTTCCACGAAGTAAAACTCCACAACAGCACTTAACTCGATAAACTTACACGGCCTCCGCCAACTTCAATAAAATCACACGGCCTCTGCCAACTTGATAAACACTGCTTCAGTCACACTTGACTACACACGGCTGATCGCCAAACTATCTTCGCTTGTGGTAAACTAGTTAAAACTTCGCTCGAAATCGCTTACTTATATACGTTTACAATAATATTCTAGAAGTTTCTAAATAGTCTAATTATAGAAAGATTACAAAAAGATTACAAAATATACCGTTTTAGAAACACTTTCGCAAGATCCTAAAATAAACAAATTATGAACTCTCGCGAAGCTTCTACAAAGTCACGCTAGTCACGCAACAGAGTTTTTCGTAACACACCTTAATGCACCTATAAATGTAAACCCGGGGGGAGAATGCTGGCAAGGGGTGGGGATTTGAAAAAATTTTAAATTTTTTTGATCAAATTCCCCAGGGTGGGAACGAAAGGTCAATCAAAAGTGTCAAAAAAGCTCCCACCCCAGGGGAAAAAATTTAAACAAACAATACTATAATACTATATAAAACGAATAAAAGAACATTTCAAAAGTACGTTCTTACTACTTTTATTTAAGGTTAACGTAAGCTCCGTTAAGTTACTCGCTGTAATTAAGTATTTTATCTCTCCACTAGCATCTCTTATTTTGAACAACAAAATCACTCCAGGAAGATTGACGGTGCTATTATAATATTAATGAAACGTAAAATGCTTTATAACATCTGCTCAACATATCAGAACAGGTCGGATCAGTGACCCGTAAAAAATCCTCTGACTTCTCATGGTGGAATTCGATTTCAATCGAGTTTTACAATCAGATGAGAACTTGAAGATAAAAAGTTTCTCAAAATAGACATCATCTGTTTGGATGACAGTTTAAAGTATCGAATTATAGCGATTAAAACAAATGAAAACTTCATACCTTTCTCCAACAGCGTGACTTTCAGAAAGCCTCGAGGGACGGACTTGGTAACTGCTTCTGAATTGATACCAGGCTTCTGTCGGTCAAAGTCAAATGTTCCGACTCCGGGGTCGCTTCGCACGATCAAAAGCCCGACAGGGGGATAGTCTCAGGCATCAAATCCCCACCCCTTGCCCTCACTCCCCCCCCCCCCCCCCCACGGGATTTACATTGATAGGTGCATAAATTATAAACCTTTGAAAACCGAAACAAAAGTTGGCTGGCTAGAAGGCTCATTTCACGGTAACTCACATTCTTAGCCACAGGATATTTTACTAACACTTTGCCTCGCCCAGCCGGGTCAACTCGTTCAAGACGCGACAAGCAGAGTTTGCGCAAGCGCTGTTAGCTCGGCAAAGGACTCAACTTTTTTCTTATGTAATAGCTCGCTAAAGTTGGTTCGGCTGGAACGGTAGCCCTTCTACCCGAACAAGTTTTCTGCAGTCTCTGCAATTGTAACAGAATTGAAGATGAAGCGCACTTTGTACTGATTAGATCGTCCAAGTTTTTCTTCGATAAGAGATGTTCTTCTCTAAACTAGAACCTAAAATACCTTTTCTACGACTTCAATCACATGAGACCTTATTATCACATCTGATGAATTCTACTGACTATTTTATTAACACCCAGTTAATTTCAGTTATATCATCTTGCTTTTGAATTTTAAATACTTAATTTAAAAGGAATCAATTGGTAATTTCAAGTAGCTTTTACAATACGCTGACTAATACTTTGTTACAGTCATGCAAATAAAGCTTGCTGTTGTTGTTGCATAGAAATGAGGCATTAACAGAAAGACGTAATAGAGTTTTAAAGAACACCAGTTCAATTTTTCAGTGACTTTTTATTTTTGCAACTTTAAAATGACCTCAGAGTTAAGACATCGTAACTTGATGATTATAACAACTGTTTTACAACGGCTGTATTGCATTCCAGCATTCCAGATTTTTCCCTTGAGTTATTGTAAAGGCACTACCTGAATATTTTGACGCCTCTCTTTGTAGCACCCGATCAATTTGTAAAGACTTTTTCGAAACTGATGGCTTCGTAAGCTGTACACGATAGGATTGACGGAGGAATTAAAAGTTGCGAGAGCTATAGTGGTCTTGTGGAGTACTGAATACATTGATTCAGACGGCAGAACACTAACCAAGAAATAGATCATCAAAGTTGGAACCCAGCAAATCACATAGATAATACTGACAAGAATAACCATTGTCGTGATCCTTTTCTTAGAACGAAGAAAAGCCATTTGAGATTGACTGCAACCCGGGTTTTCTTTAAACCACAGGCGACGCACAACCTGAAAAAGTTCAAAAATAATGTATATGTCAATATATAAATATTTATGGAAAATTGTTCAAATAGAGAAGTGATATTCATTTAGAGTGATACATTCAAATAACTTGCTAACATAAAACTATAAAACTGGCTTTACTTATTTTATGGCTGTACTGTAATGCCTACTAGCACGGGACGAAAAATTTGATTTACTGCACTTTTAAAGCCCGTCAGAGGTAAAGTCAAGTATGGTACGGTTTTGACTTCACCTTTGTGGCACGTCAAAGATGCCGCCAAATAAGTAACCCCTTGGCTTACTCTTTTGACCTAGGTAAGGGGCCGACCGTTTAACTAAGAAGTCGGGCTTCCTGTTTTTTCTTTCCAGTTTCTTTTCTGTCAATGGCTCACCTAGTTTTAGTACATGCTTTGACTAAGTTTCAAATTGTAAGTGATGATTCTAGCAGCATCTACTATTCTATGAGCATTTGTGAACTGCTTTTTGCTATTTTGGCTATTTGCCATTACAATTCACATTTGCTTGATACTCTTTACTTTGGCAGTATTATAAAGACTTCATATGACATGAGTGTAAAGAATGACTTTCCGAAAACATAGCTAAAATCATCCGAGTATTATTGCCATACATGAACATTTTAGAGACATCAACACGCCACTTTCCTTTAATTTTCACTATACCGGGGGGGTACTCCTGGGAATTCTTTGTGGGAGTGTGCCGCCCGGTTCTCCAAATCCTGACCCGATTTCAGACCAAAAAATAACATTTTCCACGCCCGTTTTCAGACTAGAACTCTAAAACCAATACCCGTTTTCAGAGCTGGCCTTTAGACAGAAATTACTTCATCATTACTTAGAATAGAGTACGAACACAAAAATTATTCAAATCCGTTTCGAATTCGCATATTTCTCTTTCTTTCTTTCTCATTTGGAATTGAAATGATAAGTACGTATATACACTCCGTAGTTCCCTCGAAAACCATACCCGATTCCAGACCAAAATGGGGAAAGTCTATACCCGTTTTCAGACCAAATGGCCCAAAAACCCTACCCGATGGGGCGGCAAATACCTATATGGCTTGTATAAGGTTGTACCCCCCCCCCCCCGGGCACTATATCAATTATGTGCAGGTTGAAAAATTGCTTAAAGATGTTAACGCGAGCAAATCGGGTGGTCACAACATGTTACCGCCACGACTAATCAAAGCATCGGCAGCTGCAATAGCTGCAATTGCTAATATATTTAATGCCTCAATTGCTCAAGGATGCTAGAAAAGTCTGAAGGCGTCTTTTACACAGAGATTTGGAGTTAACTTTACTAAGTAGAGAGTCAAATGGAGAAAGATAATCCTGGTATCAATTTTCTCAGTATTGCGGCACCACAAAGTGCCAAACTGACGAACAATAGTTAAAGTGTGGCATGATAAAAGCCGTATATAATCTTAAAAAAGTTTGACTCGAATCTCCGACATATTTGACAACACATTTGATAAGGGCACAAAGACTAATCAAATACCACCTTTGACGCGCGTCAAAGGTGAGGGATAAAGGTGTCAAAGACAGGTATTTATCGCTCGTCAAAGGTGTACGAAAGTGTGCAAGGGTGGTCTTTACTGAGGGTTTGACGTCGCCTTTGAAGCTCGGTAAATCCATTTCTTCGTCCCCTGTTTGTCATCACTAGCTGATATCATTGAAAACATTGGGTGGGTTTGTAAGGGGTACATAACCCAACACTTTAACACTGAACGATTTTAAGACTAAACGGAAAACATCATTACTAATAAGCGAAGCAGCTTGCACGCCTCCCGCGGCGGATACCTCTTGGTAAGAAAATCTCACTGGCAATCTATCGTTGCAAAGGATTTTGAAAGCCACTACTATCAAAATACGTACTCGCTTATGTCCATTTCACCGTACATGAAGAGCAGCGTGAAATCTCTCGCTTACAGAAACATAAAAAGGCTCACTTTTCTCTATTTTTGGTTTTATGTCAGAGGTTACAATTACATTATTTTAAGTAAATCTTGGCTTCGCAAAAACTTAGTATTACCTTAAAATACAAGATGCTCATCGTTGCAATTGGGAAAACGCCAGCTACAATAATCCAACCAAAGCTGTAAATTTTTGGCAATATGGGGTGTGGCCACTGCTCCGCGCATGTCCCCAATTCTTCCACATATGTAACTGACAGGTACAACGGAAGTCCCCACAAAAGTGCTACAAGCCAGATTAGAGCAAGAGTCTTGCAGACGCTCCTTCCTGGGCCAACACGCCTTTTAAGAGGATGAAAAGCCACTTGGTGAGCTTCTATTGAGATGCCCACTAGGCTATAAATCGAGGCCACTGCGGCCGTCCAAGCTGTTGTTCCACCAGTGATGAATTTACATAGATACTGACCTGTTATTCCATGTGGATGAACAAATGTTGGGGTAATCACAAACTTGATACCCATAAAAATGGCCACCAATATGTCAGCGATAGCCAAGTTGATCAACACATAATTCATGGATGTTCGCATGTTCTTTTTAGTCGTTATGACTAAAATTACCAGGGTGTTGCCGATAAGGTCCGTCATTATCATTACAGAAAACAACGTTGCGAACCCAATGTATTCAGAAGATAAATTATTGCTCGGTGAGATTCCTGTATTAATAACAGAATGCAGTTTACAAGTCTCATATTAAACAGGGCTTTTAGCGCTTTTTTAGTCAATTACTGACTAAATCAGTTTCAACTGATTTTCCTCTCAAACTTTTTAAGTTATTTTTTCCTTAAGTTCGTTTTTTTGTAATTATATTTATCATTATTTATTCAAAATATTTCCCCGATTCTGATTGGCTAAAAGCACATGCAAAATTCACCATAACCAGCTACTAATGACCAAATTTGGAAGAAGTTTGCGTTTAATGAACCGATGACGTCAAAAGTGCAGGGTTCTTGCAGGTTAATGCATCGTTAACCGAGAAGACCTGGGGACGAGGTTGAGTTGTTTTGGTTGTGAGAACAAAAATGGCGGACATTTCACTCGTTTCAAGAGTAAGAACTAGGCGAAATAATGGCTAAGAACAAAGAAGACAACTCGAAGGGCGACATCTGCTATTTGGAGAATATTTGCGGACATATCAAACTTTGCCTATTGTTATGGTTGCATTTTTCAAAGACAATAGCGCTTTTGTTCGTGATCTTCTTTTGTGTGTTCAGATACAGCGTCCGACCTTCATTCGGCTATGATCGGCAAATTGTCGTTGATAGCATTCTAATACTAAGTAGGGGCAAGCGGAGGAATTATGTGTGAAACACAAACGACAGTCACAGGGATTGGGGTTCCAACACACAATGAAGTGCTGTCCGTTACAAATGAAAAGCTATCCTCGTTGAGCGTTTGAAGCCGGGTCCCTATACAAATTATTCATTTACAACTAAAACTGCTTTAGTTAACTCACTGTGGGCTGGATTATTCATACAAAACTTACCTCGCTGAACTGCATCTGTGGGGTAAATGTCTTCGCGACACGTTTTTTGGTGTAAATACTTTTTTCTGTCTTATCGCGGCGGAGAATTTCGCATTAACAGGAAATATTAAATGCATTGTAACCGGCTACGGTGGCTTCCGAAGTTTTTGAATTTCAGGCCATAAAAGGAGCGAAAATGTGTGTAATTGTCAACTCAAAAATGCAACCTAAACGTGCTGTTTTAAAAAACCTTTATTTTCCCATACATTTTCTGTAATTCGACAGTATCAAAATTGCAGAAAATGTATGGAAAAATCGAAGTTTTCTAAAACTGCTCACGGACGTCTTTGCACTCCAGATTTGGTGTATTATTTCTTTGAACTCGTAAGTTACTCTTTTCAAAGAGAAAGTATCAAATATATGAATTCAGAAAGAATTAGCTGGCTTTGAATTCCAATCCAAATCTTCGAATTTCCGCTATCTTGCTCTGATTACCCATAATGCTGTGATTTCTTTTGCAATTGAAATCATTCTGTAAAAAAGATTATTAAATTTGGTTTTAAGCTTATTTATGAACAAGTCAACAAAATGAAGTGACGCGAGACTTAAGCATAATTTGCATTTGTAAACAAAAAACCTTTTTCATCGGTTTCATCGATAAATTCAAGTCAAAACGACAAAGCTTCAGCTGTTAAAACTTCCTAACCGAACTTCGTCACCTTCGTGTACTTCGGGAACAGCTTGCTTGATTATTTTTGAAATTTCTTTGTTTGTTGCGGCAACAAACCGCGAAGCCATTTCGCTCGTAATTTACGCGAGCTTGGCGTCGCTGGCTCGAAGGAACTGGAGGTGAAACAGTAAATAGGATTGGATATTCACTGATTGAGTAGCGAATCAGAGCGCGCAAAAAACACTATCCACTGTTTTAGTATATACTAAAAACATAGTGCAGTGGAAACCCGTTAATACGGTCACCAATGGGCCAAAAAAAATTAGCCGTATTAACGGGTGACCGTATTAACGAAGGATTTTTTAAAAGAAAATGTACGGCCGTTTTGCCAGGAGACCAAAAAGAAGTGGCCGTAATAACAAGGCGACCGTATTGCAGAGTTGGCCGTAAGGCGGGGTTGAAATCAAAAATGATCATTGCTTGAATAAAAGTTCAATTTACTAAGCAAGGACCAGCTTACAAAAAAGAAGGACCAGTTAGTAATTTTACAGTCGGGAATATATAATCTTTTAACCAATATTTCGAAAGGCACGGCCTTCCTTCTTCAGGGTCTTACATATAATGAGACGTTTTCAAATTGTAACGTCTCATTATATGTAAGACCAGGAGCCCATGGTGAAGACCCAGAAGAAGGAAGGCCGTGTGTTCCGAAATATTGGTTAAAAGATTATATATTCCCGACTGTAAAATCAGCCTTGCTTTTTTTGTCCTTGAATAAAAGCAATGAAAATTACAATAATCATAATAGCGGAGCTCTCGCGCCCGAAGCGCGCGCAGCGGAGCACCACGGGTAAGTAAATCTACCCATCCCAGAAAATTTGGTAATCACGTGACCGACCGACCGAGCGACCGACCGACCGACCGACACGAATGTGCCCTTAATTTAACTGATTTGTGGATTACAAGTTTATCGTTTGTTTTAACTTATAAATTTATTAATGGAGCTTCGCTTTTAGCCCTGGCTAATTCTGTATATTAGCGAAGCTCTCGCGAGACGCGCGCCAGCGGAGCACCATGGATAAGTAAATCTACCCATCCCAGAAAATTTGGTAATCACGTGACCGTACACCGACCGACCGCCGTCCGTCCGCACCACAGGCATACCAATGTTTACTCTCACAATTTCTAGCTACTGTGGGAGCCCAGGGAGCCCAGAAGAAAACTGATTGCACATCAATGTTGTGATCAATTGACAGCTGTCAAAACAAGGTATCCGCTGACCAATATCACCTGACCATATCGCGGGCTCAGGTGTCGACCCATCCAGGTCGAGTACTTTATGAAGTTATCCGCTGACAAGTTACTAGTTTTCAAATTATCGCAGGCTCAAGTTTCTTTAATAAAAATCCACGTGAAATATGTTCTGTTTATGTCACTATGGCCCCGCACTATTTACATTTTGATTTCAACATGACCTCGGACGCGAAAATTCAGCCATATATTGAAAATACAAGTAGGGAGGACAGATGCTTTTCACCAGGAGCCCATAATGGGCTCCTGTTTTCATCTTTCTCACCATAGTCACACGTTGATCACGCTCTACGTCCAATTTTTATGCTCTGATTGGTCAAAATTTGACAGGTGAGTTGATGAGGAAAATTTATACAGCATCTTTTTTTGAAACTTGTTTACTTTGACAGCTGAAGCTGACAGAGTTTTGGGTCAACTTGTGATGTTTTTAACTGTCTTTTTCCACTGGGTGTACAAAATGAAATACAGCTGCTACCAAGAGTCTACTGTTATTCAAGGCTGGTTTGTTTATTGAATTTTTGGTTGAGAAATGCGCCGCTTGTCAAAGTCTCAAGCTATTCTGGCATTACTTGATAGCTTTCAAGAGCTGCATCTTGAACGGTAAGCCTGAGTAATTATTGTATTCGAGCGCAGTTTATGAGGTTAGTTTATGCACGTTTGTATTAAGATTTGAGACACTGATCTGACCTTGTATGAGGTTTGATATAAGCTTACAGAACTTTAAAAAGCCTTTAGTCGATATTTTCTCACCGCAAATAGAAAGAAAAAAACGTTCCGAAGAATATTTAGTTATAACTCTGGCTGTAGAAAGAAATCTTTGAGCGATTTTCTTACCTCGAGTTCATCTTTGAAAACAGCAAACACCGGGAAGTCGGCTTAAGACATGAACTTAAGCATTAAGCTCACAGATTCAGGATTTTTAGAGACTCTTTAATACTTGTCTTCTTGAAAGAAAATTGTTGTCTCTGTAAATGTTTCACCGAATTATATTTCTTTTATTGATTGTTAGTAGTCTCTTGCAATTTTAATCGCTTTGCCGTTTGTTTACAGTAGTCCATAAACATCGCTTCCAGGAGTACTCAAAATGCCGAACGCAACAAACGCTTTTTTAAGATTACACATCGTCATAAAAGCATTAAATATGAAACAAACACAAAATAATATTTTTTCGTTATGTTGAAGCGCATCTTTCTTAATGTTCACTGCAGATTTGGCGCTTGTCAAGAGTGAGAACCGGGGCTGCCCGTATAGGTGATTTTGGAAATTATTTGAACGGTTTCGCTAAAAGCCCACGAGTGCTTCGATGGTTCTGAATATTGAATGAATGCAATTTGTCTTGAAAAATTGTGAAATACTGCATTTTGTCTGAGGGCTGTATGTTAAAAAAAGCGCCTCATAGTACTGTTTCAAATCAGATGTG
Organism: Porites divaricata; assembly: GCA_038088405.1. Taxonomy (NCBI): domain Eukaryota; kingdom Metazoa; phylum Cnidaria; class Anthozoa; order Scleractinia; family Poritidae; genus Porites; species Porites divaricata. The sequence goes on along the minus strand of JBBMOI010000019.1, from coordinate 1,132,526 downwards.
ATGTATAAAAAGTATAAAAGGTTGGTTTACACGCATCGAGGTAGTTAGCAAGATTTGTAAGGTAAACTAGTCGAACGCAAAAAGTTCGGCCTGATTTGCTTTCCAAGAATTTGTTTACCAGGTCCAATCTACTATGATCAAGAGCACATTATGGCTCTTAAATGTGATCGAAGGTGATTGCTATTTTTTGGTCGTACATGTAAGGCTATCAACTCGATGTAAGATTTTTTCACTCTAAAATCTCTTAGCCTTTCCCTCAAAAGTCACATATGTGCCCTTAAGTTAACTGATTTGTGGATTACAAGTTTATTGTTTGATTTAAATTATAAATTTATTAATGGATGCTTCGCTTTTAGCCCTGGCTTAATCTGTATATTGCTGAATAAATCGTTGTACAAACTGTTCCGTCGAGAGTGGGCATGATATCATGGTCTCTTTGGTAAACCGCAATCTCCGACCCGCCCGCAGTGCATCTTATAAATGCAACAGACCCAAAATTCATACTTGGCTCCGGCCGAGGCTTAGAGGAATAGATCAAAAGAAATGTATTATTTATTGCTGAGCCTCAAGATGATTTTTTTATTCCCTTAAGCCTCGGTGCTAAGTCTGAATTTTGATATATCGAAATTGGTCTATTTTTGTGCATTTTGAGTATATTTTATATATTTGTATAAATATATTATGTATTTATCTTAATGTCTTTAAATGTAACCTCAATGCAACCAGGAAGCTTAGGTTTGCTGACAAAATTCAAGCAATAATAAATTTTCAGCATGACGATTTTAGTTTCATGTTTAAGTACAAATCCACGAGCAAAATCAAAGAAAAGTGTCTTGATTTTTAAAGTTGTTGAAGAAAGTAAACTTGTCTAGTACCAAGCTACCATAATTAAAATGACTACTTCCTTTTCGGTCTCATGGATTTTTTTTCCTTTCTTTTTTCTCTCTCTCGAAGGGGAGAGGAAGCATCAGAAGAATTCAGTTATTCAATATCGATTACCTGTTGACACAAAACACAAAGAGCACTCCGAGAAAAAACTTGCCAGAGGGTGATTTAAATATCACGTCTTTCGTTCTGCTGTTATAGTGAACACAATATGTAAGGAAAACATATTAACTGAATTTAAACATATCAAGGCAGATCTTCCCTGTCAGTTTGTGATAACAAAATAAAGCAGAAAAGTAAATATTAATATGTTTAAACGCCCATCTCCTATGAGAACTAGGAACTTAAAAATATTTGCAGTAGAGCATTCGCTAATAGCTCTTTGATATAACGCTTGATTCGAGGCTACTTAAAATAAATGTAAATTATTACACTTAATGTTTTCTCGATATTATTGCAAGAGCCGTTTTGGATTTTCATTTCTTTTTATGTTACTAGGGCGGGTGTCCATTACGGACGATAACCGCTGCCTCACTTAAAGCATTCTAGAAAAGCAAAATATAATAAAGGTAGCAGAATACACACTTTTTCGTGATCGAAGTAATGACTTGTCTGAACAAGCACTGCATTCTGTCATAATTTTTGTACCTGTTTGCTCATGGTGATATGTTTGAAGATTAAAAAGTGGAAACGAATAACTTATTTATTCACGGGATCTTTTGCATTAAATCAGTATTTTGTTTCTTAGACAGCGTCACTTAAAATTTTTTCTGTCATTTTAAGAAATAGAAATGACGGGAACAATCCAATTACATGCAAGTCAACGTTCATGTGTGAAGTTTCCGGCTAGGACTATTGAAGTGTCCATAAGGGAAATTGACGACGCTAAACCGCGTCAAAGTCTGTGGCTATAGAAGGAAAAACTCAATAGCGACATAGAATGAGTGCTGAACTTCGAAATACTGTTAATATGTGATTAAAGACGGGTTGTCTACGAGTTAAATTTTTAATGGGTGTTGCAGCTTCTGTTTTAAAGTTATATTCAAGCAATAATCCCCTCAATGTTATTTTGGAAAACGCATTCAAAAAATATGCTTTCTTTCACGAGAAAAAAATTCAGCACGCTTAATTTCAGTATAAACAAGGAAAAAACTTGGTTGAACGCTAGAATTTTGTGTGAAGATATAGGTACAGGTGTTTAAGAGAATAATGATTCTGTTTCAATAACGCTAAAAGCACTGGTTAGCGCTTTTTAAATTAGGGGCAAACGTTCAGTTTTAAGTATGAATATTGGACAATATTCTTTGGTTGTAGAAAAACATAAGTTTGCTAAACTCTAAACGCTGGGACTCTCATTTATATTGAAGAAAAAGATTACTTCTTATCACCTACACTATAGTTAAATGATGAAAAAGTAAAGGCAAAAAAGTTATACGGGCTGCACAATGACGAATTTCACGGCCTTTTCAAAAATCGACTTGTTTACTTTAAACCTACCTTCAAAGGCTGTAGCGTTTTTTGCCATCTGTGTTCGGCAGAAAACCAGTAGGGCTTCTGTTTGTTAGCAGGTGATTTAGATAGCATACGCCACTAAAAGTCGAACAAGATACCACGGAGATTTTGAGATCGATTGCATGTTAGAAGAAGAAAGAAAACAAAGCGTTTGGGAAATCAAAAACATTGCTAATGATCACACACATTGAGTTTAAATATTACTTAGATAATACAGCTTTTGAGGTTCATAATTTTTTTTCCCTGCTTACACACCATGTTCCTTTGACGTCAGGCAATCCATATTGAATCATATTTACTCGTTAAATAATAATTTAAATTACCCTCTCAAAGTGTACCGCGTATGTAAATGTCGATTGCTTAAATCTAACTGTAGATAACAGTCATAGTCTGAACTTCATATCCAATTGAGGCAAGAGAGATCTGCCGCTTTGGGAGGAGATTAATTCTTCTTATTATATAGACAAGCGTGTTTTACTGTCCGGAAAATATACCACTCGTAAAATTTAAAAAAATACATCCGGGACCCGAGTGGTTTATTTTCCATAATCTCACACGTGAGTTTATCGATGACGTAATTTCGGTAATTTCCCTCCAAAATTTGTAGGCTTCTTGCGTCCTTTGAATTTTAATTACACCTTTTTCAAAGCTTTGCTAATATTTTGTCATTATAGAGCCCTATTCAGCTGAGCGTTATTCTCAAGATTATTGTAAATAATATATCTTATCTGTCTTATATTGCTGTACTGTAAATTTGAGCCGTGACAATTAATTACTTTTTGGCGAAAAAATATCTATCCTTTTATCGATTATTGTTTTGCCACTCAAAAAAGAAATTCATATTTTTGCGCCACCGTGTAATATCCTCTATAAGTTTTTCAACTGCGTTAAACAAAGTCAGATCAATTTATATTCAACAAACGATAAATTATAATAGCATTAATATACATGATAATAATTCAGTAATAATAATAATTATAATTATTATAATAATTAATAATAATAATCAGAGAACAGCAACAACAAGAAAAGAAGAAACAAATGTGCCACAAGCTAGTTGGAGTTGATTTGTAGTAAGCTACTACATTAAGGGCCTGATGGGGGACCCCAGGTAGGTGAAGTAACTCGCTTATGTGGGATAAAAAATTAACCCTTCTTTACGTGCAATCTTACAACCACGCCATCTTGGGGTGCACTTTCTCAAGATTACTGATCTAAATGGTCGCTAAGCACGTAAACAAGAAATATGCTGGCAAACCACGTGTTTTGGAGATTAATGCTCTTCTACACTCACTTGCTACTTTTGCTGCAACCTTCAGAGCTGTGGCTTTCTATTGTTTCCTTTAATAATGACGCAAAACCACCGCCAATTTTAATTTTGCGCGAATTTGATGTATCACGAATCGGACCCCGGCTGAGAGGGTTACCTGGTCTGGCAGACCGGGCTACCCGCCTTGGCGGGTCACCCACCTATCATACCTGAACGTGATCAAATTAAAATGACAGATCATTGGACAGGTGGGTTACCCCATCTTATCGGGTTACCTCACCTACCTAAGGTCCCCCGCGTCCACATAAACAGGCCCTAAATCTATATTGTATTGAAATGTACTTAAAATACTACAAATTACAAATTTAATTAAATTGTCACGTACTGTGGCAGCTAAGCCAATCAAAATTCTAGAATTTTCTTACAATAATTTGCATTTCTTTTATTCATAGAATTTAACAATTTATGATAATGATAAACTGGTTAAACTGGTGTGATACTGCCACTTTAATGGCGATAATTTCTAAGAGCGTCTGGATCATGACGAAGCACAACATAACTGAAATCGGCAAATGAACGAGATATAGTTTCATCCCTACAAGAGGGGGACATTACATACCGTACAAAAAAATGGCAAATACCGAGATACCGCGTGGAAAATCGACTAAATACCGATACCGCATATTTAATTACATTTATAACCGGCCTCGCATACTTATGGTTGCTTCCATCTAGCCGCGAAGTTTAATTATCTCAGGCATTTATGCACAAAGATGTCTGGTTTTTTTTTTTTTTTTTTTAATATTTTGGTAGTTCGCAAATTTTTCGCAAATTTTCACTGAAAAGTAAACTTCATTCGTTCAACCTTTCGGACCTTCTGCTAGGTGTATACAAAACGAAAAGCATGCAGTGAGGTGTGAGCCGTAATAGAGTCGTAATAGTGAATAACAATTCTCATACCTTAAACCGGTTCTCTAAAAAGCCATTTGCATGATGGCGTCATTATCACTACAACCAGCAGTTCCCTCTTTTTGCGTGAGACCGTCGAGATGGAAGACTTTGAATCCCCGACGCCTGCTCCCTCGGTACATATGAAACCAAGATGGGCGCTAGCAAAGCGCTCGATCTCGACAGTCTTACGGAAAAATAGGGGACTGTAAACCGTCTACAAATACTACTACTACTACTTGAATACATTTAGTTTTCCATTTCATATTAAATTTGTTAATTCCAAAGCGTTATAATAACAAATTTAACGCTCTAACTTGCACAAAACAGAGAAATTATCGTAAAGGATTCTGGTAGTAGTGGTAGTGGTAGTAGTCAAAACACGTCATCACGCATATCGCCTATTTTCCGGTCAAGTGTGGGCCAGTCTTACCAACTTACCAAATCCCCTCTTTTAACTTTACAAGCCGTTTTTCTGTACTCGAAACCCGGCATCTAAACTTATTTTTCTTGCGATAATGTTCGCCTCCGTTGCCCTCTTCATAAAAAATTGCCACAGTCAATGATGACCTCGCCGTCTTCAACCTCAGCGACCTCAGCCATAGGTAACTTAAGACAGCTCATTGTTATTGGATGCAACAACAATCTTATTGTATATTGACCAAAAAGATTGAAAGTGAGTTATTTCATCAGGTTTTTATGTTACCTTAAACATAACAAAATTACATGAAGTTTACAGTTTGCAAAAGACAAAGAGACCTTTTACCAATATACAAAATAGCAAACTAAGAATTCAATGCATTCTCGCGTACGAACTTAGCAAAGTTGCAGAATTTTTCATTGTTTTTCCGGGGAGTGGGGGGCCGCCTTGGTAAACTTTGAACTTTTGGATTTCTCGGAAAAAGCAAAGCGCGATGGAACTTTTTATTTCCATTTTTAAAAATAGTTCAGCAAAAGGGTCTTTTAGCTTGAATAAAATAAAATTAATTATGAAATTTTGCAACTGTCGGCGGACTCTCGATATTTACAGTCCGGGAAAATAATAAGGCCTAATGCTATCACTCTTAAGAGTTTATTACATTTGGGGCACAAAGTTATTACATTTTAAGGACTTTATTACACTTAGGGTCGTTTATTACATTTAAGCCTTCTACAATATCCTTGGCCATTCACTGTTTTGTTACAGGAGTCTTGATGGCTACTCGTTTCGAGACATTTTCGGAAGACGAAATTAGTGCGATAATTGAAGTAGTCGCACAAACAAGTACCAAGAAAGCGAAGAACTTTGGCTTGTCGGTGTTCACTGATAGGTAGAAAATTATTTCCATGCTGAATTTGCAACAAAATTGTAAAATGCGCTCTACAAAATCGCCGGTTTGTAAGTTCTTACTAAGTGACGTTTTTCATGCGGACAACTGATTTGGCAAAAACAACTATCCCTCTCAGGTTCGGTGAACAGCGCTAAATTTATATCTCTACGCTTCGCGTCTCGGAATATATCCATTCAGCTCCCCTTCTGGGGATCCAGAGCTGTTTATTGTATATCTTTGCACGCGCTAAAAGCTAGTTTTCAAGAGCGACGGAGTCTGGGTTTGAGTCGTAATCACAAATTAAGAGTAGAACTCTACGATCTAGTGAAAACAGCGTTCTGTTTCTTCTGATTCTGCTTACGACTCCATCGTTTACGATCAAGTGAAAACTGGGTCGTTGGAGTCGCAAGCAGAAGCGGAGGAACTAAACCAATAAGCAAGTGTGGGAGCGTGCATTGTGATTGGTTTATCCTTTCTGCTTCCGACTCCGACAATCTGGTTTTCACTGTACTATCTAGATCATAAGAGGAACGTAAGTGACGAAGTCGTAAGAGAACTCGGAACAAAATGAAAACGTTCTTGATTCTTCTAACTCCTATTCTGTCACGCTTATGACTCCGCTTACGACTCCGACTCCGTCGCTAGTGAAAACCAGCCTTTAAGGACTTATGAGATAAAAATGATGTCACGTGGTTTCTCACGGGGGAAAAAGTGAGCAGTCGATTGTGTATTTTTGACAACAGAAAATGAGGAACTTTTTATCCTAAAGACAATAACGGTAAATTATAAGGGGGGGGGGGGGGGGGTAATGATCGTTGTTACTTTTTTAGACACAGTAGCGACAGTATATGTCTTCAGGTTTATATAGTAATAAAGACGTAAAACTTGTCGAATCTGTACATTTTGCAAGACTATTAAATCGTCTTCCTATTTATATTCACGACTAAGAGACGGGAATGGGTGTGCAGCTCGAACTGTGGAGCCTGAGTGTTTAATGCCGTTCCAATAACATACAAAGTTCAACATCATAACTAAAGAATAATATACAAATATTCCTAAATAAAGTCACTCAGGCTAAACTATTCACGTGCGCCGCCTGATACGAAAGCCCAAAAAACCCAATGGGAAAAAATTGGGAACGTATTCCCCAACCGATGCAGTCGCATAAACTCTGGGGGTTAAAGGTAAAAAATCAATCGAAAGATGAATAATATAAGATATAAAAATAAAAGTTGATAGTTCGAGAGCTGAGATGAATACATTACAACTGACAAAACTTTATATACCTAATAACAATAGAGTCAATTAAAGCCATAGCGGCTCACGTGCGTTCATAACAATAGGAAAGTATTTACATTCTCTGTCACTGCCGTCGTCACTGCCACTACGTTTAGCTCCGCCGAATGTAAATACATTTCTCGCTGTGAGAGAATAATTATATGACTACTGGCTCAACTCTAATTACTCGTACTCGTATATTGGCAAATTTTACGTTTATTCGTCGATTCTAAAGCGCGTGCCCGGGTGGCGGGTATCGTTAATAAGGTCTCTTTCGTCACTCAATATTATTATTTTTTGATTAATTTATGCCTAATTGCAATAACGCTGTCATAGAATTATGCTTAAAAAGGGAACAGGAAAAAATAAGTAGGAATAAATTAAGCACTCTCGTGACATTCAGGATCTCGTCTGATAAAAGAATGAAGATGACAACATCTTTGCACAGTTTCCAATTTGCCTTCTTTTAACTTAATTGATGTCAAATTGATCATTTTTGCATTACAACCTCAGTGGCGTCAGTGCAATTGCGAATTGCATAAAGTCAAAATGACCCAGTTTTCCTTTGATTCTTTCTAACCCTGTCGGCCTCCCGCAATCAAAAAATTAATATCTGTAGTTTCTATTTTAACCAACTAAAAAAAATTGCTCCTGTACTAATTAAAACAGCTGTAGGGCAAATCCATATCATTTCACAGTATGTACATAATACTTCAGATTTTGTCTTGGTAAATATAAAACAAATTGTGACTTTGTTATCTCCAGTAGTGTGGTGAGACCTCGTTCGTAAGTCGCGACAAGTCCTTTACTTGTAGCAATGATTTTATTTGTGTCTGTCAAAGTTGAAATTTTAACTTACAGTGCTCTTGATTAAAAAAAATGTTTATATTTCAAGCTATCTGATTATGAGAAATCTGATTTCCGTCTTTTTTCACCCGGGTGGGAGATACCTTATTATCTTTTAACTGAAAACAATAAACCTTAGTTTGTAACTTTCGCACTCAAGAGGACTTGCAGCCGAGCCATCTTGCTTAATTGTTCCTTTTACTCTTGTAGGACATCTGATTTCAAAACTGCAGTTAAATTTTTTGACGTTAGACTACTTCAATTAGGGAATAATAGCCTTGCAGAATTTCACAAGTTTATAATAATTAATTTGGAAACTGAGCACAGTCTAAAAACCTAATATTATCGGATGCTACTTGATTGGTGTCTTTCTTTTTTTAACGGCTACTGGAGGATTTTACCAAAGTGGCTGTGTTATTTTCAATTACATCATCTCATTTTTGAGTAGTTGGATTATATATTTTTCAATATCTGAGTCTGTAATTATTCTTTGCACAGTGACAGCTGCTATAACGAATTTGCGATGCAATTAAAAACTAATGCAAATTTTGCATTGTGAAGGATTTTACCAAAGTGACTGTGTTATTTTCAATTAACTCATCCCATTTTTGGGTAGTTGGATTATATACTGTAAAATTCCTAAAATAAGCCCCGGGGCTTATATCTTTCAAAAGCCCTTTTTGAGGGGCTTATTTTTGGAGGGGCCCATATTTGGAGGGGCTTATGTACGGAGGGAAATTTGCGTTTCAAATTCGATTGGGCTAGCTTGTAGTGGGAAGGAAATTTACCATTTTTGCTTTGTTTTACTCTGTATTCGAGGGCAAATTCTAAGTACAACCCCCCCGAGAGGCTTATATTCGGAGGGGCGATTCAACTGAGGGTTTTTTGCGTTACGAGTTTGGGGGACTTATATTTGGAGGGGCTTATACATTGAGGGGCTTATTTTCGGAATTTTACGGTATTTTTCAATATCTGTGTCTGTAATTATTCTTGGCACAGTGACAGGTGCTATAACGTGTTTGCGATGTAATTAAAAACTAATGCAAATTTCGCATTATGCTCCTGATTAAAAGGAATACAAAGTGACTTGACCTATTCAGCATTAACCGGACCAAATTGATTTAAGGTTATTTCTTAACACCGAGATGATGGAAAATTCAACACAACTCAATGCAAGTATGGCCGTTAGTCACTTTACCTGCCACGATTCGTCAATTTTCCTCCAAACCCCGAGTTCGCTTCACACAAACTACATCATATCTGCCACCTTTAACGTCCTTTTCTCCTTCACGGCATTTATTGGCAACGCCATTATTCTCGTCGCGTTGAGAAAAGCAACCTCCATAAATCGTGCGTCAAATTCTTTTCTCTGTTGTTTAGCAATGTCTGACCTCATGATAGGTCTTTTCGCACAGCCAGTGCATGTCGTTTACTGCATATATGGCGTTATTGGAGGCCCCCAAGTTCGATGTTACTCTCGAACAATTTTTCAGTACATCACAGATTACTTCATCGCGATATCGTTTCTGACCATTGTGGCTATAACCTTAGATCGTTATCTCACGTTATGTCATCGTCACAAATACCGTTCCACAATGACTCCTGGGAAAACACGTTGCCTGATCGCTTTTTTGTGGGTTGTATGTCTCTGCTTTCCGTTAGGTCGATTGGTGAGCCCCTCGACTCCAATGATTCTGTCCTCTGCTGTATTCATCGCTTTTCTGGTCATTCCATCTTACGCCGTTTACAAGATTTACCGGTTTCTTAAGCAGCATAAGCTTCAAATGACGTCCCAACTGCGGCTTCATACCTTAGAAAACAACAAGATGTCTGGTTTCAACGTTTCTCAGTTTCGAAAATCGGTAACAACAATGTTGTTCGTTTATTTAGCTCTTTTCCTGTGCTTTCTACCATCTGTTGGAGTTACAGCTGCTTGGTTGACCTCCGATCGAGATCAGAAGCTCGCCCTGGTACCGGCTGGAAATTTCTCACTTACAGTTTTAATGTTTAATTCAAGCCTCAACCCTTTTCTCTACTGTTGGCGAATTCGAGAGGTTCGTAAAAAGACATACGGATTGTTAAAAAAAGTATTTTTCTGTTCATCAGGAAGTCTTCGGGGGAGTTATACCTTCGATAATTAGCGCAGCCACGCATTCTGACTTGATTTATCATCGGTATTAATCTTCATGGAAAAAAATATCAGTACAAATAGTAAGGATCAAGTAATAGAGAGAAGAAGTCGTTACGTCACGTGGCCATGGTAGCAAAATTTTTGGATGACAACAAACCGATAAAGTCATTTAAAAGTCTACTCGCACTATTTCAAACTTCACCGATCTTATTCAATTTCATTTAATTTGGCAAAATTTTCCTTGGGACCGTGTCTATCGTTATCTAAGTTTAAAACAAGAAAGCGACAACTTTTGTGATTTGTTCACCTTCTCCATAAAGCGGGCTCGTGAAATTAGGAAGTTTCCAGTGTCGTAGTGGTGCAACGGCGGCAAAGAAATGTACAAAATAGCGTGATGCAAGTGCAAAGTTGTTGTTTGTTGATGTAAACATAATTATATTTTTTTCCTTTCCGTCGCAGTCGTCGCTGGTATATTTGTCATCCAGTGCTACCATGGTAACGTGACGTCACACTTCTCCTCTCTATAAAGGAGGGATTTAGAAATTTAGAGAGAAGTGACCGGAGCAGCTTCAGAGAGATAGTATAATCATTTTTATGACTCACATTGACAGTTAAGAGTGTCCAAAAACCAATAAGGCTTTATAAGAAGACAGACTTTTTGCAGAGAATTCTTTAAACTCTTAACACAATTCAGACAAAGGGGAGACTGTGTGGTTCGCCCCTCTTTTAACCTGACCATGTTAATATATTATTAGTTAATTTAACTTTGAATTAAAGGTAAGGGCTGTGATTCATAAATGTCTGCAATAAAAAACTCGCCCACGGATCGTGTGCCTCTTGTTTGCTCTTGCCACATTTTGACATCATCTGTGATCTATAACTCAGTGAACAGGCGCACGGCAACATGAAATCTCTTTGTTAAACCCATCTTACAGAAGTAAACTTTGTGGCGGTTATTAATGCGTCTTCAAGCGCAAAAACCCGTCAAGTATCCACCCGAGCTAATACGGAATAATTGACGACTTTCAATTTCAATTTATCTCACGACCATTAGGGAATGTCATAATACCCGCATCCGTTATAACAAGTCCAATTATGCCTTGGGTAAGATTTTTGTTCAGTCAGAAACTAAAACAGGAAGTCAGTAATAACGCCAGCTCATAATGAAGCTGACGTTATGCCTGATTGTCGTTTTGAAAAAGTGAGGCGTAAAATTAGACAGTGTGTCCAAGAGGCATGAACCGCGAGAGGCCGATCACAAGGAGAGGTCTCGGAGGGCTGGGGAGAGATGGGGCTCGGGTCCTAACCATATTTATGGGCCAGATTGAGGCTATAACCTTATAGGTAATCTGAATCGTTTTCTTTGCTACTAGCTGCTGTATCTCTTCTTGGAAACCTTTGAAAAGCATTGCTTTCTAGCTAGAGGATAGTTGTGTTGTTGTGTTCATTCACGAAAGTGAACTGGCACTAGTGTTTTTCCCAAACTATGGGAATATGACTAAATTGAATTGTTATTCACCCATCGAAACGGTCGTTACACAAAACCCATGGATAACATTATCTATGCTAAAACCAAGTCACTAACAACCATTCTCCCCAGTGCGCACAGGACGAAATGAAAGATTTACTTATCTTTAAGAAAAAATTAAAAGTCACTTAAATGTGATGAATATATTTAAGTTTACACTTAAAGATCGTTAAATTTCTTAAAGTACATTTGAAGCATTAAGTTCTCTTTAAGAATATTTAGGTTGCCTTAAATACAATTTGCTTATTTCAAGACTAATATTCATTTAAGTTGACACTGTAAAGGTTCATTAAATATATTGTAAGCTTTAATAAGCTGTAATGATCACAATTAAATACATGTAATTACTTGTCATTCTTTCAGACACAAAACTAAATCCTCTTAAAGCTTCTTAAATGAACTTTACAGTCCTTCCACAAAACTTGTTCTTTAATATGCACTTAAAGACATGTATATGTATACATTTTTCATAAAATTTAGAGATTATGAGGAAACAGGAAAATGTGAGTTTCCGAATGATAATCAGTTAAAGTTGTAAGGCATACCGCCTGTTAAAAATAGCGTTTCGTCATTACTATTGAAATTTGCAGAACAAAAGGTGCAAGTGGTATTTAAAAACTATTTTATAATAAAGAAACATACGCCTCAAAACCAGTAACTACAACAACAACAACAAATTAAAGATTCGATGAGCATTTGGGTATGTAAGCCAAAAAGCAGCTTAATTAGACATTTTCCTCCTATAATTTATCTCCATGGTATGACACTCAGAATAATATTTACTATAAGAGAAGAGGGAACTTGAACTGAAGTTAAATAGTATCAGCGGAACAAGTACTCTCGTATTGTTACAAAAGAGAAAACTTTACTCGGATTATCGTGTGAAAAAGTATACAGACATTCGTTTTCATCAGTTAGAAATATCAGTTTGACTCGCAACCCAAGACCAAGGGACGAGAATAACATTAGAGAAATTCAAAATCACGTTTACCACAAAGGGCAGATTCAAGCTGACAATTTCTTGAAGAAATGAACAAGTAAAAACTGTCCAAAATAATAAGATTTTGCATTATATAAAACTAGCGTAAAACTAATGATTTATGTGTATAGATACTCAACAGTAAACCACAAGTAAAGGGAAAACTTGGTCACGTGATACAATTTGACGTTTGCCGTTTACCGTAAACGTAATACTTAATCCCTCCTCTGTCATAATTGGTTACGCCTAACTTACAGTGACTACCACAATTAATAAATTAAGCGATTCGCCAAAATCGTATCAGATAAACTTACCTAACCTATCGTAGTTTGAAAAATCTTAAAGGCTTACAATAATTACATAGTAAAGAAAGATTTAATTGTCAACGCTAAAGGCCACTTTTAAAACAGAGATCGGAGGTCTACTTTTAGGTGACTTTGCCAAAGCACTTTTTACGTTAGCATCAATGTTTCCAAGAATAATGTAAACACCTTTGATCAAAAAAGCTAACGCGTAAATATCGCTCTCAACAGACGGCTTTCCTGTTCCGTCTAATAGTTCAGAGGCAATATAAGAGTTCTGGTAAGCTTTCCTTTGATGTGACGGTTTGGCAACGGGAGATTTTGCCTTCTTTAACAGCACACTGTTACCAAAATCTATTATAACAGGGTGCGGCTATTGTTACATTTATTAGAATACTGTAACTATCAGGTATATGCTACCCAGAAGGTTTCAAAGTTAAAATTATATAGTGACATTATTAGATTACTGTAACCATCAGGTATATGCTACCCAGGAGGTTTCAAAGTTAGATACATATTGTGACATTATTAGATTACTGTAACGATCAGGTATATGCTACCCAGGGGGCTTGAAAGTTAAAATTATATAGTGACATTATGAGATTACTGTAACCATCAGGTATATGCTACCCAGGAGGTTTGAAAGTTAGAATTATAACTATTGTAACATTATTGGATTACTGTAACCATCAGGTATATGCTACCCAGGAGGTTTAAAGTCAGAATAATATTGTCACATTATTAGATTACTGTAACCATCAGGTATATGCTACCCAGGAGGTTTGAAAGTTAAAATTATAGAGTGACATTATTAGATTACTGTAACCATCAGGTACATCCTACCCAGGAGGTTTCAAAGTTAAAATTATATAGTGACCTTATTAGATTACTGTAACCATCAGGTGTATGCTACCCAGGAGGTTTGAAAGTTAGAATTATATTGTAAACTTTATTGGATTACTGTAACCATCAGGTATATGCTACCCAGGAGCCTTGAAAGTTAGAATTATATTGTAACATTATTGGATTACTGTAACCATCAGGTATATGCTACCCAGGAGCCTTGAAAGTTAGAATTATATTGTAACATTATTGGATTACTGTAACCATCAAGTATATGCTACCCAGGAGGTTTCAAAGTTAAAATTAAATAGTGACATTATTAGATTACTGTAACCATCAGGTGTATGCTACCCAGGAGGTTTGAAAGTTAGAACTATATTGTAACATTATTGGATTACTGTAACCATCAGGTATATGCTACCAAGGAGGTTTAAAGTCAGAATAATATTGTCACATTATTAGATTACTGTAACTATCAGGTATATGCTACCCAGGAGGTTTCAAAGTTAAAATTAAATAGTGACATTATTAGATTACTGTAACCATCAGGTATATGCTACCCAGGAGGTTTGAAAGTTAGAATTATATTGTAACATTATTGGATTACTGTAACCATCAGGTATATGCTACCCAGGAGGTTTAAAGTCAGAATAATATTGTGGTATTATTAGATTACTGTAACTATCAGGTATATGCTACCCAGGAGGCTTGAAAGTTAGAATTATATTGTAACATTATTGGATTACTGTAACCATCAGGTATATGCTACCCAGGAGGTTTAAAGTCAGAATAATATTGTGGTATTATTTGATTACTGTAACCATCATGTATATGCTACCCAGGAGGTTTGAAAGTTAAAATTATGTAGTGACATTATGAGATTACTGTAACCATCAGGTATATGCTACCCAGGAGGTTTGAAAGTTAGAATTATATTGTAACATTATTGGATTACTGTAACCATCAGGTATATGCTACCCAGGAGGTTTAAAGTCAGAATAATATTGTCACATTATTAGATTACTGTAACCATCAGGTATATGCTACCCAGGAGGTTTCAAAGTTAAAATTAAATAGTGACATTACGAGATTACTGTAACCATCAGGTATATGCTACCCAGGAGGTTTGAAAGTTAGAATTATATTGTAACATTATTGGATTATTGTAACCATCAGGTATATGCTACCCAGGAGGTTTCAAAATTAAAATTAAATAGTGACATTATTAGATTACTGTAACCATCAGGTATATGCTACCCAGGAGGTTTGAAAGTTAGAATTATATTGTAACATTATTGGATTACTGTAACCGTCAGGTATATGCTACCCAGGAGGTTTAAAGTCAGAATAATATTGTGGTATTATTTGATTACTGTAACCATCATGTATATGCTACCCAGGAGGTTTGAAAGTTAAAATTATGTAGTGACATTATCAGATTACTGTAACCATCAGGTATATGCTACCCAGGAGGTTTGAAAGTTAGAATTATATTGTAACATTATTGGATTACTGTAACCATCAGGTATATGCTACCCAGGAGGTTTAAAGTCAGAATAATATTGTGGTATTATTAGATTACTGTAACTATCAGGTATATGCTACCCAGGAGGCTTGAAACTTAGAATTATATTGTAACATTATTGGATTATTGTAACCATCAGGTATATGCTACCCAGGAGGTTTCAAAATTAAAATTAAATAGTGACATTATTAGATTACTGTAACCATCAGGTATATGCTACCCAGGAGGTTTGAAAGTTAGAATTATATTGTAACATTATTGGATTACTGTAACCGTCAGGTATATGCTACCCAGGAGGTTTAAAGTCAGAATAATATTGTGGTATTATTTGATTACTGTAACCATCATGTATATGCTACCCAGGAGGTTTGAAAGTTAAAATTATGTAGTGACATTATGAGATTACTGTAACCATCAGGTATATGCTACCCAGGAGGTTTGAAAGTTAGAATTATATTGTAACATTATTGGATTACTGTAACCATCAGGTATATGCTACCCAGGAGGTTTAAAGTCAGAATAATATTGTCACATTATTAGATTACTTTAACCATCAGGTATATGCTACCCAGGAGGTTTCAAAGTTAAAATTAAATAGTGACATTATGAGATTACTGTAACCATCAGGTATATGCTACCCAGGAGGTTTGAAAGTTAGAATTATATTGTAACATTATTGGATTACTGTAACCATCAGATATATGCTACCCAGGAGGTTTGAAAGTTAGAATTATATTGTAACATTATTGGATTACTGTAACCATCAGGTATATGCTACCCAGGAGGTTTCAAAGTTAAAATTAAATAGTGACATTATGAGATTACTGTAACCATCAGGTATATGCTACCCAGGAGGCTTGAAAGTTAGAATTATATTGTAACATTATTGGATTATTGTAACCATCAGGTATATGCTACCCAGGAGGTTTCAAAGTTAAAATTAAATAGTGACATTATTAGATTACTGTAACCATCAGGTATATGCTACCCAGGAGGTTTGAAAGTTAGAATTATATTGTAACATTATTGGATTACTGTAACCATCAGGTATATGCTACCCAGGAGGTTTGAAAGTTAGAATTATATTGTAACATTATTGGATTACTGTAACCATCAGGTATATGCTTTCCAGGAGGTTTAAAGTCAGAATAATATTGTCACATTATTAGATTACTGTAACCATCAGGTATATGCTACCCAGGAGGTTTGAAAGTTAAAATTATATAGTGACATTATTAGATTACTGTAGCCATCAGGTATATGCTACCCAGGAGGTTTCAAGGTTAGAAATATATTGTGACATTATTAGATTACTGTAACCATCAGCATATGCTACCCAGGAGGCTTCAAAGTTAGATTTATATTGCGACATTATTAGATTA
Organism: Porites divaricata; assembly: GCA_038088405.1. Taxonomy (NCBI): domain Eukaryota; kingdom Metazoa; phylum Cnidaria; class Anthozoa; order Scleractinia; family Poritidae; genus Porites; species Porites divaricata. The sequence continues at coordinate 1,115,787 of JBBMOI010000019.1, read as the reverse complement.
CTGTAACCATCAGAAATATCCTACCCAGGAGGTTCAAAGTCAGAATAATATTGTGGTATTATTTGATTACTGTAACTATCATGTATATGCTACCCAGGAGGTTTGAAAGTTAAAATTATATAGTGACATTATTAGATTACTGTAACCATCAGGTATATGCTACCCAGGAGGTTTGAAAGTTAAAATTATATAGTGACATTATTAGATTACTGTAACCATCACGTATATGCTACCCAGGAGGTTTAAAGTCAGAATAATATTGTCACATTATTAGATTACTGTAACCATCAGGTATATGCTACCCAGGAGGTTTCAAAGTTAAAATTAAATAGTGACATTATGAGATTACTGTAACCATCAGGTATATGCTACCCAGGAGGTTTGAAAGTTAGAATTATATTGTAACATTATTGGATTACTGTAACCATCAGGTATATGCTACCCAGGAGGTTTAAAGTCAGAATAATATTGTGGTATTATTTGATTACTGTAACCATCATGTATATGCTACCCAGGAGGTTTGAAAGTTAAAATTAAATAGTGACATTATGAGATTACTGTAACCATCAGGTATATGCTACCCAGGAGGTTTGAAAGTTAGAATTATATTGTAACATTATTGGATTACTGTAACCATCAGGTATATGCTACCCAGGAGGTTTAAAGTCAGAATAATATTGTCACATTATTAGATTACTGTAACCATCAGGTATATGCTACCCAGGAGGTTTCAAAGTTAAAATTATATAGTGACATTATTAGATTACTGTAACCATCAGGTATATGCTACCCAGGAGGCTTCAAAGTTAACTTCAAAGTATGTTCATTGAGACTGTTTTTTGTCTGGACTCTTGTCTTTGACCTTTCCAACATAATAACTTAAGAATAAGTCAAAAATCACAGAGACACTCAAGCCCCTCTACCACTTCAAGGTGACAGTCTCACCAGAGGAGAAAAATAAACTGTAGCCCTCAGGTATACACTACCCAGGAGGACATTCTAATGATTGTATGTAAAGCCAATATTCTCAGGTATACACTACCCAGGGGGACATTCAAATAATTGTGGGTCAAGTCACTATAGTCAGGCTTAATATGTTAATACCAAGGAGGAAAATGATTGTATGTTAAGCCAGTATTCTCAGCTACAGTCAGGCCAATACCTGGTAGTAGTCAAGCGGTACAGTGACATTTTTCCCCTGAATCCACCCCTGGACATTAATAGATTATTGTAACCAGTAGGTTTCAAATACCCAGGAGGTTTCAAGGTTAGAATTATTTTGTGACATTATAAGATTACTGTAACAATCAGGTAAATGCTACCCAGGAGGATTAAAGTCAGAATAATAGTGAATGTATGAGATTAGTAAAGGTTGAAATTATGAAGCGTAATATTTGATAAATTATCATTTCGCTCAGCAGCACTGGTAGGAAACTAGATGGACCATAAGCTAAGAACTCATTGAGTTTAAAGGTCTTGGTTGGATTTCCAAACTGATCAGGATGGTCATCAGGTCTATACCATATAACAGAGGCAAAAACATGTTGCACATACTTCCCATTCCACTTAATAGAATGGGACAAATAAAACAGAACATGACCAGCAAGAAGATAAATCGTTCGAGGTTTAGTTTATCTTCATCTGCCATTGCCCATGAGGCATAGATAATGGCTGAGCGCAAAGAACGACATTCACTCTTTGAACCATAAAACAGGTTTCCTAAAGTCACTGATGAATATGTTTTGATGGTTTCAGCAAAAGAATTCTTCTCAATTACCTGTTCTGTATAGAGACCCTTGTAAACAGTCCATAGTGAAAGTTGTTCATCACTTTCAAGACTTCTAACTTTGTAACTTGATGGCAGAATAATATTAGAAAGGTCAGACCAGTTTGCGAGAGTTACAGGAATGATTGTTGACATATTAGACAGGGTGCATGAATCTGATTGAGTGATGCAACTTTCAGATGCATTAGGACTGTGCAACAAGCCAAGAAAGTCTTCTTGGTAATGTGATGGAAGCTTTGTGTTGTCAAGGAAACATTGAACCATTAGCTTTCTCATAAGCTGGAGTCAAGGGATCTCTTGTTGGTAAAAATATTTCCGATAATGCCATTATACCTATCGAAACTGAAACACCAGAAACTATATACTGGGCCATGGTCAATTATGATGTCTTTCAGATGGCAATGTAGATGCATGTTTGGGATGATGGCTTTTTTTCCATACAATTTTTCAAATTGTTTACAGAATTTTAAGAGGAGAAAGTCAGCTTTCTGTAGATCTACAAAAGAGATAGTGCTTTTGCATAAATATTTGCAAGCCAAAACAATGGTCTGCCAACACTGAAGATGTTTATCTGCAATAACCCCTTTGAGTGCATACATAGAATATATTACAGTCCAGTTCTTCCACTGTTCGGCGGTATAAGAACCACAGTTTGAGGAAATTTTCTTCAGCAACCGTCCAATGTCACTTGGAACATCCATTTCCTCTATGCAATTCTCAAGTAACTTCATTTCCTTCTTCCCAATGATTCCTTGTTTGTCCCATAGCTTAAAAACATGTTTAGATGTTCCCAAAAACAGGTTTGTATTAATTATTCTGTCCACCACCACGATAGCAAGAAAACCACCATTCTCTAAAATGTTCAAATTCCTCCACAATTGTGGTGATTACATTCCCAAAGACTAAGATTACCAAACCTTATTCCCTACCACCGGGTAAGGAATTATTAGGTGTCAAAATGCTGGGGTATACTTGAAGCCGGAAAAGATGAATAATTTGACAGCTACAAATCCATAATTGGAAAATGTTACTTTTTAGGAGGTTGACAAAGAAATCATCCCGGGCTTACCACTGTTTATAATCACAGAATAATAATTAAATAAATACCATCATCATCATCATCAATATTCACACGAAATAAAAATAACTATACTTTTTTTTCTATTTTTAAGCACATTCCAAATTCGAAACACTTCTCATTCGAGGAGCCTCTGAAAAATATAGTTCATATATATAATGTTTATTCAGGGCACACAAAAATTTAATGTGGTCATGCAGGTCACGATCATACCACGTCACATACATAGTGAACCAGAGATATGGCATCAGGAGAACTCGTTTCTTCAATCAAAGCTGGAAGTTATCTCATGAAACAACAAACTGAGTAATAAGGTGGTCGATATTTTTGATGGACGCTGTGAAAAGGCAATGAATTATAATACAAAATATATAATATAATGCCCACTTACCGCTCTCGATATATCGAAAGACCTCAGAGAAGAGTTCGGTGGATCGAGCTTTGAAGATTCTGAGGAGTCAGAGTCCGATGACTCCGATGAGCGGGACCCCTGATGAGCTACTGCTTGCTTCTCGCTTTCTTTTAACGGGCATTAACTGGTGCCTTCGATAAGTAGATCTGGAGACGTTTTCATTACAATGAGGACAGTAAATATAATCCTTTCCTTCCCTGCACTCCATCATTTCGCGAATGTTTCGCGCGCAAATGTTTTATTTGTGACGATCGAATGAAAATCTGCATAGCCACTACAATATCACCAGCCCTCCTTCGGGCAATCTCCCGTCTCGGACTGAGCCTTTAAAAGAAAATCAGCCTACTAACTGTTTCTGGATATATTTAAAGATAGAAGTAAATCAATAATATAAGAAAAAAAAAACAACAAGTAAACATATATATTTTAAAAGATCGAATCTTGGAACTGTTCAACCCTCGCCCTCCCCCTGAGGTATCTTTTGAGCGCCAAAATACGAAATTACGTCATTATTTCTTGCGCGCGCGGATCACCAGCCCTCCCTCAGGCAGCAATAGATCTCCTGTCTCGGGCTGAGCCTTTTAACAAAAACAGCCTACTGAACATAGAAGTAAATCAATAATATAAGACAAAAATATTAAAATAAGTAAATATACATATTTTATAAGATTTAATCTTGGAACTGTTCAACCCTCGTCCTACCCTCGCTTAAGCTAAAAAAAATATGCTGTGCTAAAACCTCAAGACCCAGGTCTGTAACGAATAATAATAATGGAAAGAAAATGAACTAGAAGTGTTATAAAAATAATTCAACGAGAGAAAAAACAAAAAACAGAAATAAAGTCGAAACCTAAAGACCCGAATGAGTTCCTCCTCTCCTCCCTCCCCTCCCAAGATATGCTAAATTAGTATTTGCGCGCCAAAATTCGTTGAATAAATTATGTTAGTCTTGTTAGAGAGCGCGGGCATTTCGGTTCATTCGCCCTGATTCAAACCTTTGCACCGCGCTGCGATTGCGATCATCGTTTCTAGAAACGTTTTATAAATATGGCGGAGTGATAACGGACGATCACGTCGTTCTTCTTGAGAAGACGCTGCAAAAAAACCAAGAAATGATTACCGAAAATCAGAAGCTCCGCGAAGAGATGAAAGCGAAGGACGAAGAACACAACAGAGTTCTTCGAGAGGTCCTGAACGAACTCCAAAACATCAGGCAGAAGCACGACGATGTTGGAAACCGCGTGCGACCCCAACGCCAAGGGAAAAAAAGGGAAAATTCAGGTATCTTCAGCATGTCGGGTGAGTATATACTCTTATATGTGATTCCCATTAGGTAGAGTTTTAGGTCATCAGGTCAGTGATCATCAGATCACTTTAGTTGTTGTACGTAGAAGGTGTCACGAACGAGCGCGCGGTTGTGACGCCCGGTACACGAGAGACTTGACATTGTATTTATCTTTGTTTCGAACAAAAGGACACAATTTGTTTTTAATTTCAATGAGCGATCGATTTGTTTGCTACTATGTAGACCATACTGATAAATTTTTGAGGATGCTCGTAGTGAATGTATGAGATTAGTAAAGGTTGAAATTATGAAGCGTAATATTTGATAAATTATCGTTTCGCTCAGCAGCGAAGCTTTCTGACTTGTGTGGATACACCAAGTCAAAAAGATTCTCTTAGCCTAAACAATCAGCGGCGACTCAAGCGTACATTTAAAACTAATTACACAGGAAAAAATAACGGATTCCCATTTTTGGATATTTTTGGGGTATTTAAAGAATACCCATAACAATTCCAAATTTGGAAGAGTGAGACAAGTCCCAATCTGGGAACTTAGTTGGGAATTCCCTGGTTGGGACTTGTCTCACTTTGCCAAATTTGGGATTTTTATGGGTATTCTTTAAATACCCTAAAATATCCAAAAATGGGAATCCGTTATTTTTTCCTGTGTAACGATCGATGGAATGATATGATCGTGAAGTTGCAATCGAGCCCGCTCCCCCCCCCCACCCCTCTTAGCATCTTTTTTGCCCTGAATGGCAAATTCCCAGTTGTGCCCAAACTTAGGATAACAATTAATTTTTTTTTAATTTTCCTTGCTTATGAAAGTGTCAACTCTGCCAGCAACAGAGAACTCATGGAGAGGGTGAAACAGGAAGTTTTTCATCACGTTGGAGGGCAAGACCACTTTCAGTGGTCAAATGCCCAAATTGAAGGTACATAATTAAGCTCACTTTTATCCATACACTGATTGCCTCTTTAATCTATCAGGGCTGCCACTAACATTTCAAGTTGCCAGGTATATGCAAATAATAGGTGGGTAATTGAACAGCCCAGGGAGTTCATTAGTTCTTTTTTCCTTTTGTTTCCTTCCTTTGTTCCCACATTGTAGGTTTCATCACTAACCTTTTTTGTTATTTTAGTGAGTGCTCGAGGTTGAGCTAGTCTCCCTGTTCCGTGAGAATCTGGGATCAGTCTGACTCTGAACCAGACTGTGTTGACACCTGATTGAACAGAGAATTTCGTTTGTGCACTTTTTGAGCACATTTCAAAAATAGTCCATACTACCAGTTATCAACCAGCCTTGTGCTGGTATTGGTTGCTTTCCATACTAAGCATTGTTATGATAACAATTACTAAAATTACTATTCAAAGTACTAACCATATTGCGATGAAATGCCTTTTGCTGCCACTTTATTCAAATGTGTTATTTTTCTGAATTCAGAGGCATTTAGACGGTATTTCCTGTCAGTGTATGAGCTGGAGGAGAAAAAGAAATCTGGAAAGTATGAGGAGCACAAGCAAAAATGCAGGCGCCAAGGCAGAATAAGAGAGGTACATGCAGTATCTTTGGACTTCCTTTTAGAACTTTTTTTTTTACATGTACAGTGTTTACTTTAAGTTCATATCCTGAGTTGAATCCATTGTTTACTGTTGAATAGCTTTTTCGTGTTTTTGTTATTGTTGTTTTGGGGGTGGGAAAGCACAGTTCTTAGTTCTGCACCCGAACTCACTTGGTTGCAATGATTGTCATTGTGGTTACCTTGTAGAATTAAAGTAAGAAAAATTCTTCACCCAGAACATTTCACAATATTACTTATAGTCACTGTGGGTAATAGGTTTCCTACTTTGATCACCTGTGAAATCAAGTGAGCCCAGCTGTAATACATGTAGCTGTCAGTGATCTAAATCCTTCAATGATAGCTCTGCTGACACCACAAATTTAGACCATGTGCCACCAATGTTACTACCCTGGTCAAAGCTTCCTGCTCACCCAGCTGTAATGTTTAAGACAGTTAATATTGAAATTGTACAACAGAAGAAAACACATTTTTTTCTTGAAGAAAGGTGTAGCTGTTCTCTTTTTGCAGGATAGTTTTCTTTTTTGTTTGTGTGCTTCGTAATCATATAGTTCTGAGTTTGATGGAATGATGCCTATCTCTCACAGAAACTAACAAGGAGGACACTGGCTCTTGAAATGCCATGTTGTAACTAATTAATGTTAGTTCCCATGTTCTTACTGGCCTTTTAGTTACTCGTTTTTTTTACCAATAGTACCCATAAGTCTTGAATGCTTGCATGTTGGCAATAAAGTGTTTACATTTGTAGTACATAGTCTGTGAAGACCCTCATTATCCCAGCCCTGTATTGTTGCATGCAACTATCAATGCAATATTGAAAACAAATTCATCTTTATCTTGTTTTTAGAAAATGACCAGACGGTCATTAGCTTTAGAAAGTGTCAAGAAGTGGGATGCGATGCTGGTAGAAAGGGAAGAATAGCAGAAATATTAGCTGAGCCATACATGTCCTCGGAAGAGTCAGGGGAGGAAGAAGGCTCGAAGGTATATGTTATTAAAACTATACCTTGGGAAAGCGAACTGCTCAAAAAGAGACAAAGGAAGTTGGACAAAACATACTGCAAAATAGTGAGCTAATGCTCAAAGCAGCGATCAGTTAGGCATGTTAGGAGAGACAGAGTGCATTCTTCTGTGCCTAAACCTGAAGATTGCCCTGGCTGGGCATGTGTTTAATAAATTAGAGTAATTAGAGTAATCACTGAAATGATTCAATTTACAACGTAACACCCCCTGAAGCAACATACGTTATAATAATTATTATACATACTGTTTACATAATTGTATAACGTGTGGTGTTACAGCCAAGTCCCTACTACATGTAGGTGCTCCAACTGCAAAACTGATTCATTTCACTAGATAGAAAACTATTATTAATACAAGTCAGACTGATGCAATACACGTGGATCCTTTGCAGTCATATTGTATATTGTTATTTGTAATAACAGGAATGCGATTTTGCAAGTTGTAACACTAAAACAGTTCCACATAGAAGAGTGTTGAGCCAAAAACGGCTGAGTAGAAGGTTTGAATGAAGATTTTGATCAGAATATTATTATTCTAACCCTTTAAACCTTAAGATCAAAATTAAAATTCTCATTTGTTGCCCCTTTTCATTTCCTACAGAAGTAGTGGAGGGAAATTGATAAAATATCAGGCAAATTTATCTTGTGTGATTACTCTGTTTTACAAAACATTGATATTACAAGGAGAAATTTGATGCTGATCACTCTTAGGGCTAAAAGGGTTACGGTAACCACTTTTTAGCTAACACAAAACACATTAGTCTGACTTGTTCCGGTGATTATGTAACTTCTATGAATGGCTTAGTAAGACTTTTATTTTCTTCCTGGTATATCGTTAAAAATTGTTTAGCTTGTATTTGATTTGCAATGTGAGACACCATGTGGTACATGTATTTAGAAATATTGCAAGATACAAATTTTTGTTATTTACATGTATGGTTGTATGATTTTAATATAATTATGTATGGTATTCTACTCTAACAAATTTATTGTTACATTAATTTTAGGCACATGAAATAATTATTATGAAAGGTATCTATGATTATTAAGAGATATTTCTATTTATAAATACAGGTATTTCTATTTATGTAGATGAAGCCCTAGTTAAAATATTCTGGACAACAAATGTTTACGTGAAGTGTGCAAATAGTGTGCTGTCTGATACAGTTACCACATTTAATTCAAAAAATTTTTAAGATAGAGTCTAAATTTTGTTATCTTTCATTTTTTAATAATTGTTAAAATATGAAATATCCAATTGCATTGTTAAGATGAAACTTGCTGCTGGAGTTACTTTCAAATGCAGTTTATACAATATTGCAGTTCACATTTTCGAGCAATAGTGCAAACACAAATGAACTCTAGATATTTCAGTGGGAAGTGACACCTTTTGGAATATCGCTATCTTTACAAAGTTCTTGTTATTTGTGAATAATTATCTTCTTTTTATGCACATTTTGTACATAAAAAATGTATATCTAAAGATACTATTGTAATGAGAGATGACCCATGCAAATAACATAAAGAAAAATGATTTTTTGTCTGATGGTTTTTTAGATATATGTGTTACTGCATGTTACTATATAATTTCTGTTAAAATTTTCCGTTTATTAAACCAAGCAAAAAGTGACTTGAGCTGTATTTGAAAAGCACTTTTACATGTACAGTAAGTGTACTGTAGAACAAGCAATAAAACCTAGTTGTTCAAACGGCTTATTTATGACTTCATTTTTGGTGTGTTTGTTTTATATAATTGCTACATACCAGAAGTACAATGTTTTATCAAATGAAGATTGACTGGGCATTTTATTACCATATATAGTTTCGTACTACATGATGGAACTGCCCTCTTCAGATAAAGTATTTTATTTCAAGAGTGCTACATTATCGTGTAGTACGAAACTATATAATTATATATATATAGTAATAAAATGCCTAGTTAAATCTTCAGTAGATAAAACATTGTACTTCTGGTGTTCTCGCTCACTCTAGTCCTATTGAGCACCCTGCTGGCAGCAGTTCTGCATCAGCTGAAATTAAATCAAGTAATCAAGCTTCGTAAAAAAGTTTCTTTATCTGCCTTTAATTGATCACTTAAAGTTGTTTAAGGGAGAAGTTGTCGTTTAAATGATCACTTAAACTCAAAGAAAATGTTCGTAAAGCTTTAAATAAAGTTTCTTTAAGTGCCTTTAATTTCATCTCAAAGATTAGTAAAGGATAATTGCTGTATATTTACTTAATATTTACTTGCTTTAAGACTCTTTAAGAATAAAACCTGCCCTTTAATTGATCACTTAAAGTTGGTTAAGGGAAAAGTTTTCGTTTAAATGATCACTTAAACTCAAAGAAAATATTCATAAAGCTTTAAATAAAGTTTATTTAACTGCCTTTAATTTTATCTTAAAGATTAGTAAAGGATAGTTTACTGTATATTTACTTAATTATTTACTTGCTTTAAGACTCTTTAAGAATAAAACCTGCCCTTTAATTGATCACTTAAAGGCTCTTAAAAAACTCTTTACTTGTTCTTTAAGAAAGTTAATTAAAGGTACTGTAAATGGTTCATTAAGTATTTTAAGCGAACTCCTTAAAGATTAAGGAAATAACTATTTAAGTTATTTAAGGGCATCTTAAAGAGTAAGGAAACAGTTCTTTACTGTATCTTTAAGACACCTTTAAGGCACATTAAACTTTGCATTTCGTCCTGTGGCGGGTGAAAAGCGACGGTAATTCAAATTCTATCCGCCTTTTCGTAATTTTCAAATTAAGGACCGGCCAGTTTTTGACGGAACAAGAATGCTCTTAAAAGGGTGAGTCTCGCTTGCTTGTAGATTAGGTAATAAATGAGGATGCGATTAATTCTACACGAAACAGGATTTCCTTTCTAAATGTTCTTCACGTCCTACTTCATCGGTCGAGTCTTCAGGATATTTGCTTTTAATATCCTAATATATACGTACATACAATTTATTTGAGTAGGGTTATTAGGAAGGCAGCCATAGTCTGACGTGGAGCTAATAATTATAAAGTACCAAAAATAAAATAATTACGACTCAATAATTACAAAATAGAGATGGTAACATAGACAAGAAATAAAACTATTTACAAAATCCAATTAAGAGGAAGCTAACTAATTAATTTTAAAATAAAGCTTAAAATATTGTTGGTTTTCACATGACGTCACTAAGATGCAAATTAAAAAACTATCGATCCTACCGAGATTTTACTTTCACTATGCATTAGAGCAGCCGAAAACTAATTTTCATACAGATTTTCGCTTCAAAAGGGTTCTTGGTTTTGTGATAAAGTACGCTTGAATTTCTAAGCTTTTGCGTGACGCGGCATTTACATGACGGCCAAGCTAGCTGTCATGTAGGTTAAAAAAATGACTTATTTTAGGAAATTTTGCTATCTAAACAGTTCATGTATTGGAAAAAGTATTACTTTAATGTTTATGAGTTTCTCGAAGAATAAATTCACGCTTTTGTAGCAAAACTCGGTAACAGATGTTTCTGTTGGCTTCCGTCCATACAAAGCTCTATAAATTTGGGTAAAACATTTCTTCGGATATCTCGTATAAGAATTATTCCTTCGACCCAAATCTTGGCGAGGTTCTTTATATATTTACCTCCTTTCATTTCCAAGATTCTGGACTTTATTTGTCGAATGGTTTTTTTTTTAATTTTGATTTTAATCTATTTTAAATGGCGTGACACTGAAAACCAGCAATATTAATTAACAATTAGTCTCCGAAGGTGACTAATTGTTTTAATATAATTACATTGATGATTTTTCGAGAAAATAAAATTTTTGATCAATTTCAGACTCCGAAACATCAACAAATCTGGCTGCCATTTTGAAAACTGCTAGCCTTCAAAGTTATAATCACCGCGCGGTGATTATAGCGGGATAAAGCAAAGCTCCTAGCCAATCACAGCGCTCTATTTTCGACAATCATCAATGTAATTATACTAAAAATAAATAAAGTGCTTTGATTTCATTGTAATAACTGATGCTTCTTTGTTTAAAGAAAATTAAAGGACTCCAGGTGAGGAATGCCTAGCTACCAAGTTCGGACCTGGGCCTTGGTATAACCATTTGTTTGACTGCACGTAAAGATCTGCTAGAGCCGGCTTTCTTTGAAAACAGTAGCCTCCCACGCAGAAGTTCTTAAGGGTTCCTGCCCCACACTAACGTCTGCCGAAAAGGGCCGCTTTTCAACTTTGGGTAAACTCGTGTTTGTTATTTAAAGTATTAGCGGGCTAAAAAAGGTTAGGAGCAGTGTTGATGTCCGAAACGTTTGGTATTAGCGCGTTGAAACTCATATCTCCAATTTTTGCAGAAGAAGATTGATGTGCTTGTAAATCTTTTAACTAGAGGGGCAAGGTTGCCTATTTATCAAGCTTTACCCATGTTTGTTTTGCACTCAATTTTTGAAGCTACTGTCCATGTTCTTGTTGTGGTTTTGCCGGTAGTATCAAAGACCAGGTCGATAAGTTGGGAAATCTTGGTATTCTTGTCGCATCACTAGTGATATCAGTGAAGGAAATGCAAAGGGTGTCCAACAAGGAAATGTTTGAAGTAAAACCTGCAAGGGGTGACAGGCCGTAATTCTCAAATGATATGGGATTTACATATTGCTCTAACGAAGAAAATCTCTTTAAGACCTTTTGTACTTCAAAATGTACGCTTATTTATTCATTGCTGTATCTTTTTTCTGTAACGGGCAAATATCGGTTTGGTACAGTTTGTACTCAGCGGTGGCCTAGCAGATGAAAAGATCGGTCGTCAAACGCGGTTTTGATGTGGCCAAGACCACGTGACCAAGAAACGACTGATTCACAGGAGAGAGGCCTGGGATAGACTAAATCTTTCCTGTAGAATCCATGTGATAATTACATGATGTACAAGGCATCCTCGTAAAGATGGCTACGATGCTGTTCCCTCTTCCAAGCTTAGAATATTCAAGAATACTTCGGATTTCCTGGATCGTTGCCGTCTTAGCTCACTCAACTTATGTTATTTACAAAAGTCTTAAGGGATCTGTGCAAAGTGTTCCAAAAGAGACTCCGAATTCAGCGCAAGTGCTGTTTTTCCCTGACAAGAATCTTGTTTGTAAACAGTTTCTTTTCGAAGGAGAATGCAATCGCCGACGTTGCCAGTTTGCACACGAAGAAACGTCGCTGAGTAAGCTTATAAGTGTAATTTTAGAAGCTACAGAAAGCCTTGATGTATGCGTATTTACAATCAACTGCAGGGAACTTGCAGATGCGGTCGTTAAACTGCACAATGATGGAGTTGTTGTTCGTGTGTTGACCGATGATGAACAAATGGGAACATCTGGTTCACAGATTGAGAAATTTAGACGAGAAGGCGTTTTGGTAAGACATGACCTTTCTTCATTCTTCATGCACCACAAGTTTGCTGTTATTGATCGAAAACAGCTTGTGAATGGCTCGTTCAACTGGACTAGACAAGCAGTCACTGGAAACCGTGAAAATGTGGTGATTACAAGTGATCAACGGGTTGTAAACGCTTTCTCAGAGGAATTTGAGAGATTATGGGAGGAGTATGACCCTTCAAAAAGATCATAGGCAGCTAATAAGGTTTTATCATTTGTGGCTGTAATGGGAAGTTGTCATGGGGGTGGGAGGGTTGGGGGAATAGGGCTGTTAATGTTGCCAAGGGACAAGGGAGACCGTTTTTGCACAGGCAAACGCAAGCTCACATTATAAAGGTGGAATGTAATTTACATTCCATGATGAGAGCAAGTCAGTATCGTGTTACAAATAGTGAGGTCAATGATCATTATATTTTATCAATAAAATGAACATAGAAGATTTACCTTTGATGTACTTCTGTGTGTGCCGGTGTGAATTCATCGGTTCAGTTGATCACTACATTGATTAATTCACACCAAAACACCCAGAAATACATCAAAGATATTGATCAAAAGTAAAATATAGCAATATTTGCTGTTGGCAGACTTCAGTATCTTATTTCTCATACAACATCTCGATCATCATTTGTAAGATGATACTGTCTCGTTTTTATTTGATCCGCCATTTCACATTATGTGACCCTTCACGCGACTTGGGGGCTTATCTAAATTTCACGCTATGCCTATTTTCACGGTCCAGGCCGTGAAAGTAAGAAAAATTTTTGGAATGTGAGTGAAATTTCTCTTTCACGCCGTGAACACGTCGTGAAAAATTCAAGGCTACCGTGAAAATTTCATGTAGTGAAAAAGGTTATAATCGCCGTGAAAATATTTTCACGGCGTGAAATATTTTTCACGCCGTGAAAAGTTTTAGTCACTGTGAAATTTAATTCACGCCGTGAAAATATTTCACCCCGTGAAAAAGGTCACTGTCTCTGTGGAGAAAATCATGCAGAGTAAACATTTTACTTGTCTTTCCCATGCAAATTTCAGAGATTTAGTGCAAGCGTGTATAAAAGTCATCCCAGATCCAATTACCAGCATTGAAAGCTTCATGGTATAAAATTGTTATCTAATTGCTACCCTTTTCTTCCGAACATGCAAGTACAATTTTTTTCGTGTTGTAAAACAGTTTTCTGTCACAGTGAAATGAAACATTGTTTTTAAAAGTGTATTGTTTAGATGTCATGCAAGCCTTTATTAATTTTGCCCAGATGAATGTAACATGTAATTTTTGATTTTCGGCTGAACGAATGAAATCGCTTAAAAAGTGAGGCACCGAAGATAATCAAGAAATGCAAATGATTCCGTCTTTGTATTGTCTAAATTTACAATCAAAATATCGTTTAAAATTAAGAATTTGTAAGATTTTATCTCGATCTTCAATGAAGTAATGCCAATTCTAGACTCCGTGGCGACAAATGTGTGTGTTTATCGCGTCTTTGTGTGTGATGTCTAAAAGAGTATTTGCGCAATTTGTCCGGTTGGTTTATTTCTATCGTTATTTTTCATAGAAATTACTGCATCTTGGTGTACAAAATAATTAAGAATTCATGGTTAAACAGTTTTAATCACTGTAACGTGCAATAGGGTCTTGACAAACTGCGAGCCAGCGAGCCAGCGAGCCATGCGAGGCGTCGGTAAAAAAAGGAAACACAAGTAAAAACTGCAAAGTTGAGGACGGATTAGGTTAGATGTTAGGGCTAGGGTTAAACACTTATTTACAACGGTTAGCACTCAGTTAATGTTTTCCGTGTTACTGTTTTCGATTTTTATGGTGCTTTTTTCAATGATTCTTCAATGGACTGCATGGCTCGCACGATTCGCTAGTTCGCTTTTTATACACACTCGTGTTGTTTTTATCTGTTAGTGTGATTTCATTTTTTACCCCTCTGTTCAAATCGTTGTAACGCATAATTCTTTTACAAAATTCATGTTTCATTTATACGAATTTCTTGTGTGTTTCTATTTTTTTTAGTGTTTTAAAAACAGATGCTTTGACAAAATAATACTTCGCTCGCTAAGATGGTATGAAATTCAACAAGGGCGCGTGACATGCAGTTTCATTGCATGTCTAAACCTAGAAATTCGTACCAGACAACAGATACTGATGGTTTTTACTTGACCGAAGGTTCCAATTAATTTCTGAGGCTGAGGATCAACTTCCACAAATTTCCCTTGACGTGATTAGGCCCTTTTTCTTCCGAGTTCGAAAGGCAGTGGGATGGGAGAGAAAAAACAAAAAACCCCGAGTTAGATTTCGTGACATGTAATTGCTATTCACCTTCGACTATGTTTTTCACGGCGTGAAAATGTTGACTCTTAATTTTCACGCTTAATTTCACGGTGTGAAAGGTTTACACCGGTTAAAAAAATTCACGGCGTGATTTGATTAGTTTCACGCCAAGAGTGAAAAATTCTCACATGGAGTGAATTAGGCGTGGAATTTGAAATTCACGGCGTGGAAACTCAAATTCCCGCACCGTGACCGTGAAAAAAAATTCACGGTTTGTGGTGAAATCCATAAGCCCCCTTTTCGCGTGAAGGGTCACTTATTATAATGTTATAGTTTTGGAAAGTTGCAGTTAGGTATTGTTAGTTTTATTTTGTAATCAATCATTTTTAATAATTTGGTATTTTTAAAATCCCACTTTCCCCTCCCAAATCAGTTGTCAAACAAGCTTGATTGTAGACAGGAACGTTGCTAGTGCCATATCATTTTATAGTCTATCTACTCAAAAATTCTTTCTGACTTCTATTCTGTTTAATTAGCAGCTTTATTCAATTTTAATTTGCAGAACATTTAGTCATCATCTTCTCTGTATTTTCTTTATTATACTACTACATGAGAAATTTCTGCAATTTGATTGGCTTAGAGCAGTGGTATTTCTGCTTAATTTGAAATAATTATCTACATATGAAAATTACAAAACTTTTGTGGGTAGTACTATTTAACAATTAGTCGCCGAAGGCGACGTGAATATCGGCGAATAGTCACCGAGACTTCGTCTCGGTGACTATTCGCCGATATTCACGTCGCCTGAGGGGAGTAATTGTTTTAGTATGATTACATTGATGATTATTCGAGAAAATAAAATTATTGATCAATTTCCGACCCCAAAACATCAAAAAATCTGGCTGCCATTTTGAAAACTGCTAGCCTTCAATGCTATAATCACCGTGCGGTGATTATAGCGGGATAAAGTGAAGCACCTAGCCAATCACGGCACTCTATTTTCGATAATCATCAATGTAATTATACTAAAAACAAATAATAGCATGATTTGTACCTGATATTTTAAGATTGTCTCAAATTTTAATCGCCTAATGGCTTGTGAAATTATGCACATGTTTAACAATTTCGAAATATCACTCGTGGTATTTATGCCAAATATCGCTACAAATCATGCTATTAGCTATACAATTTACATAACAGTGGTAGTCCACAGTGATAGTAATTAACAGGAAGCGTTTGGAAAATTAAGTGCTTGTGCCTTTGTATAAATTATGATGTGATAATATTTTTTACAAACAATGTTAAATTGGAAGGCCTATAAATGATGTCAACAGACATCAGAGAGATTCTCTCCAGTTATAGTTGAAAGGGTGTGTGGAAGAGAGCCATCAGTGACTCTTGATGTAATGTAAATTATCAATCATCACCTAACGCTAATTTCACACACCCCTTTGGTTATGTTTTTTTTTTTAAATAGTGAAGCATTGTTGTATGAAAATACCCTTTTTAATAGCTATTATAAAGTCAACAGTTTATCAGTACATTCGATCTAAGAAAATGCAATAAATTGATTTTCAAATAATTATGTGGACAAGAGAGAAGATCAGTATTCCAGAGTGTTCTGCCTGGCTAAAGGGGTATAACATTACAAAAAGGGACAGAAAAAAGAGAGAAATATTCAATGTTCCGAGTTTTGCACACTGTAAGCTGAATTATTTGCGTTTGACCTCAGGATTATGCAGCCCAGACTCAACCCAAGAGAGTCCTGGGCACGAACATTCAGTGGAGAGAAACTCGATTCTGATAGACCTTTCCTGGTTAATATACCGGTCAAATCGAGCTGAACTTCGTAGAAAGACAAACAAAAACCTGGTGACATTTGTGCCGTGATCATGTTTTATATCATACATGTATTGCTTCATCCATGTTTGATATATCTACGCAGGAATTTGGTTGATATGACCATCCCGCTCGCCAACGAGATAAGTTTAAAAGACGATGAACTGACCTACTCGGTCAGCGCTCTTTAACACCTGTCGAAAGGCCCTTGAACACCTTATGAAGTTTACACAATGTAGTATTCCTTATCGTTTTGGATTAGCCGGTTAAGCACTGCGTTTTACAGATTAGGGTTAAGCACTGCCTTTACTGATTAGGGTTAAGAACTTCCTTTACTGATTAGGGTTAAGCACTGTTTCGAAACTGGTTAGGTTCTTTTTTGGATTGGGGTTGATGCTATGTGTACTTTAACCTACCTTGTGTAAACTGCATAAGGTGTCCAAGGACCTTTCGACGGATGTTAACGAGTGCTCGACCTGCTCAAACTGAAATTATGAAGACGAACAGTTCGCTCAATGGCGAAAGATTTTGTCCTGTAATGTCGCAAAAATCTAATACGTTTTTGTCACTTCTATGATCATTGTTTTTACTTCAGGTTGTGTCACGCAAGGAGCCAGGATAAAAACAACAACAACCTGGCGTTATTATCACATCCAACAGAGAATTTTACATGTTTTGATAGCTAAAGAAAAGAAAAGAAAGAAATTGTTACCTAAAATTATGCATTATGATAACAAAGATGTCTAGGATTGAGGAGCTAAATGAACATACGTTTTCGTGCTAGCGCCTAGATGATAAAATGGTATTTTTTTACACAGTGGTGCAAAAAGACAACAGAACAAAATAAGTCAGTAAATAAGACACACATTATACACTGTAGAGATTGAATAGAACGAATATGGTCAACTTTCATATTGTCTAATTAGTAGATAATCAGTAGACAACCTTCGAGGCTACCATGCTTTTGAAGTTTGTGGCGATATGTTTATCATTTTAACAAAATAGACCTTTTTACGATCTACTTCACATTTTTACCGACTATACTAGAGGGAGAGTGACATGTTAAAGCCGTGAAGCCGTATACCCGTAGAACTCAGCTGATAACAGTTTTTCACGAATGGGCTGAGGTTCTCAATATTCACGGTCAAGTCGATGTCATCGTTTTAGACTTTGCCAAGGCCTTTGACTCCATACCCCATGAGAGGTTGCTACTCAAGGCTCGTCATTATGGCATTCGTGGCAAGTTAAACGAGTGGTTGCGTGATTTTCTATCTAATCGTTGGCAACGCGTTGTGGTTAATGGGTCGTACTCCGAATGGTCAAATGTGCCATCAGGTATCCCACAAGGTACCGTTCTTGGGCCCGTCCTGTTCCTTTTGTATATAAACTACCTGTCAAAGGCATATCATCCCAAGTTAGGTTGTTCGCTGACGATGTCTGTTGCCCTGACGATCACTAGCGCTTACAGCATTATAACGGCACCAACTGGAGCAGTGGGCTGCTAAGTGGTAGATGAGATTCGCACCCACTACAAACCCCTCGGTCACACTCGTACTTGAAATCACTCTGAAGCATGCTTGCTCGGAACGTCAGCCAAGCAAACCTAAGCGCGTGCTTTGAAAGAACAACAGCTTGCTTATTTATGTAACACGCGTTTTGATATTTTTGCATGCACCTTCCCGTTTCGCCAATGTATAGGGTGTCTGTATACTTCTGCTGCTGCATTCACAAGGAATCTTATACACGCTCCATCTTGTTTTCGTGGATTCACAGGATCCTTAGGTCGCGCAATTAAGTGCGATCCTCAGGTGTTGTGTCGGATTTGAAAACAGATCGTACGCTATGCTGTTGTAGGCAACGACGAAGTGGTTCAGATATTATTTATACCTTTGATGTAAGGCAAAACCGCTGCAGATTTCATTTTATAAAGCTGATGTGGACCTACTTAAAAATTTTAAAACTACTATCAAACACGTCGCTTACAAAAAAAGTGTATTTACAAGCTAAAAAGAATGATTTATGTACAATACTTGTATTGAATATAAAATTTATCGAGAATATATGAAATTGATGTCCTTATTGAGGTTTCTCTTTGTTCCTTTGCTAAAGGTAATTTTGCTAAGTCTAGCTTTTTTGCATTTCAGAGTAGCTCTCAAAGTGTCTATCTTCTCAAAGTCCCTTGTAGCTCTATCAATAGGCCATTTGCAATAAGAGGCATGTGACATCGTTTTTATGAAATTGAAAGTTATATGATTTTGCCTTCGAAAAGCGATTAGTAGGTCATATCTGAAACAAAATAATGGTGATTTGGTTTTTCAAACCCGCACCATTTTCTTAAAATGAATAAGTTCGTAAATGGTCACGTGACCAAAATGTGATTTTTGAAATTATGAATTACCCCTCTCTGAACACAAATTTTGCACTTAAACTTCACGGAAAATGTTGAAAAGATGATGTGATAACGTTTACAGCACATCTGACCGTAACTATGAAACGTTGAACAAGATAAAAGCAAGAAGTAATTTTGGCCGCTATGTTGGAGGGCAAGAGCATGCCCTCCAACATGGCGGCCAATACAAACCATACTACTTTGCTGAAAAATCAAAGTGCCATAAAATATCTCCCTTAAATGCGTTTCCTCTCAAATTTCGGGTGTACGATAATTTTTGTGTGCTCTAACAATTTTTGGCATCAGCAAGATTGCAACTCATTGTTTAAAGGAAGCATTGGTCACGTGACCTTAGTGCAAGTGGCCTATTGAATTCCATACCACAGTACCCCAGGCTATTTCTCCCTAACTCTGTATTCTATGGCCATATTATTCTTCCGTTTTACCTCAAGTGACAAACTCTTAGATTCAACAAAAGCGAAAAATGATATCAATCTGCTGTTGAGTATCCAGGATGTTGCCACTTGATACAGTTTAGCACTTTACAGTCACTATCCAAAACATTCTGTTTGGACTTCGTGAATGACCGGCGTCCAACTTATATCCGTAAGGCCCGGTTCAAACCTCGAATTTTACATGTGCCGAACTTAACGCGAGAGTTAAATGCATGTGACGTGCGACGTTTGAATCAGTTAAATTCGATTGTTTAAATTAAATGCGACGTTTGCCGTATCTGCGACTGAAACAGTCGAAGATTCGACTTAGGTTCGACTTTTGATTCAAACGTCGCATTTCACATTTGTTAGTAAATTATTATTATATTACTGGGAATATTGACAGCGAACAGAGTTAAATTCGACAGAGTTCAGAGAGTTAAATTCGACGTTTGAATCAAATGCCGTATTTAACTATTTTAGTCGACTAAAATAGGAATTAAGTTCGGCACATGTGAAATTCGACGTTTGAACTGGGCCTAAGTTCTCAATTACGGACAACATTGCAACTGAACAGTTACCCCCCAAAAAATGCAATAAGTTATTTGTGGAATCACTACTTTAAAATAAAATCCCTCCATAAGTTTTGGTGGTAGGTATCGCATGTTCATCAAACGATACTGACTGCTAGATGATTTGTGCACTTCTCCAGTTGCTCTCTCCATGGGAGCGGTGAGGTCGTTATCGATGACCACTCCCAATAATTTTGACTTTGATGTATAGTGGGTAATACAGCTCCCGGGATGCAAAACAACTGGCACGAGTACAACTGGTTTCTACGGGCCTCGCTACCGTATTCATATCGAATATTAGAAATCTCAATAAAAGAGTTCAAACTTAGGGAATGTTACTTAAAAAATGGCAATGAGCTGGCATATTCCAGCAACATGCTTTTTTATTTACGGCAGGCATTTCTTTACTGACTCAATATTTTTGACATAAATTTTATCATATTTCAGAATACATTACAATACTCATCCATTAAAAGCGATGTCACTTCCGTTGCGTTCCAATATACAAGTTTGAGTATCTTTACACCTTATCTCATATTGACTTGCTGTAGGTGACACGCAAAGGGGATATCAAACACGATTATTACCGTCTAAATACCATATCACAGTTGTATTTCACACCCTGTAAAACACAAAGTAGTATTTTGTAAACGAATATTAATTATACTTATAAGTGGACCCATTGAGGCATATCAAGCATTTTAGTAAACTTACGTAAACTGGTGTTGTAGGAAATTAATTTGGGTTGAGCTAAGATTTTATTTTTCTTCGGGTAAAAATGAAAATAAATTAAAGCCTGGCATTGTTAAGTTTAAATTGTTTCGTGAGTTAGGAACTTGTCAGATGACTCATCAAATCTTGAATTAGGCAGAAAAAGAACAAATGGCTACTTGTTGGGATTCAGAGCTCTTCAAATCAGTATCCAAGCCATTTGGTTCGAGTGCGATAAAAAGAGCGACTTATCTAACATCAGAGCTTTGCTAAACCAGATTCGCAAGTCGCTACATAATGTTACATGTTCTTTATAGGAGTTGACATCTTTACCATACGTACCCCATAACAAGGTCTCTTAACGAGGTTCAGCTGGTAAAATTTGAACGTGGTTTCTACTGGGATAAAAAAGGACTTTACCGCGAGCTTTATCCGAGAAAAACGAGATTTCCCGACACTGGAATAATTTAACAACTATTTGCTTTATCTCTGCTATTCGCCAACAGTAAATTAAGGGATTAAGCGAGCTATTTATGAACACCATGGTCAGACCAACACTGAATAGAACAGAGTTTGAAGTGGACCATCCTGAGATAGCCACTGCAATTTTATGAGCTAGGTAGGGAAGAAACGAAATCAGAAACGCACAAAATAGGCAGAACATGGTAGTAACAGATTTTTTGTAACGGGAGAAATTCATATAATTTGGTTTTCTGATGCATTTTAACGGGTTCACATTCCGTCCCATTTTACAAGCTTGCTTGCGCAGATGGAGATATATTCTGAGGTAGGAAAAGAAGGCTACTGTTAAGCAAACTGGAATGTAAATGATACTGACGATTGAGTATGTACTTTGATTACGTCTCCACGATTCAGCCCACAGACCTCCTGAAATCCATATCAAAATAAGAACAATGACTACGCGCCTTAGCGTCACCGCAGACTGGTATTGGACGCGAAGAAGTAGAGCGAGGAGCCGGTCGATACTTATGGCTATCATTGTCATGAACGAAACGGCAGAAAGGTGGCTACCCACAATGTGAGATATGATTCCCACAGTGCATGCGTCCTGGAGATTGCCTCGTATCTGTGTCCATCTGTATGATACAAACAGCGGCTGCACAATCGCACCAACGCCCAAATCCGAAAGAGCAAGACTGCATAATAAAGCCTTTGACGTTGAGTTTAGCGAAGTTGCTTTGTACAAGGTATAGAGTACAATAAGGTTAGAAAATACAGCAACAATGCTGAAGATAGCGTTAACAACGCAAAGTACAGTGTCTGAGATCGTGATAATGTCACTGTCGGCATCGCGGAAGAAAATGTCTAAGCTATTGCAGCATTCTTGTACCTTACCGTGGCTTGTGTTCTTTACATCGTGGAAAGTTATATTGAACATTCTGCCTGTCAATAAACTATATATGTTACGGGAAGAAGCCACTATCCTCCTTGAGTTGTTCCTGTCTGGTTACAGCACTGCGGCTACAAAGTTTTCTTTCCGCCAAAGTGCCCTCACCATCTAATGCTTCAAGCAAAAGGGAGCTTTTTAAAGCTCACGAGAGTCTGTTTACTTTTGAAATATTTCCGCCTTGTGTTTTTCCAGCGGTTTCTAATACTATGCATCACGTCATCTCATGCATCCAAAAGCAATTTAGTGCACGATACTTTAATTTGGCCATAAACTAAGCAGTTTATGAAAAACGTCGCCACGATTGAAAAGCGCATGGAAATTAATGATAAAGATTCATGTCTATCTGTAGGTCATTGAAGAGAAATCAATCTCACTAAATTTCTAAGGTGGGTTGTTTGCTCAGTCGTGATTTCGTGGTTTACTGACATCTATAACTTTTAATGTTAACGAATGCAAAAAAAACTGACAGAGCTGATTTTACTGAAAGATATGTATTTTCTTATCAGAATTTAAAAAGACTTAAGGGCTAAGGCGTTTTTTGTTTAGAAAGAGTGTATTTGAAAAGGTTTTAAGGATCACATATACCTTTCCTTTTTTAAGATTCATTATACATCAATAAAAGGAAAAAAATATTTGAGAATAAAATAATCTGAATGGCGTAGAAATGCTCAATGAAAATATGTTCTTAACATGAAAACTGTTTTTAATTGAATATCGCGAGGGGAGCAAGAGTCCGCCGCCTCGGGGTTGCCAGTCTACCTTTTTGCAGATTAATAATAATTCACCGAGATTTCCTGTACATATCAGTAGGAGACTGTTGGAGATTGCCGAGCATGAACAATACTGTGATTCACTTTTAGATTTCTCTGCGGCATATTTTGCATGTTATGCAAAATAAACGAATCCGCGAAACATATTAAAGAACAGGAAAAATAGACAGGTGGTTTCGCAAAAAAACTATGTGAATGTTGAAAGGAAAGAAGGATCAAAAACCAGCTCTCCTCAGTATGTTTTAATTCTGCCCAGCCAACCCTTCCATGTAATGATTCGGCTTCCCGCTAGCAAAGGGGGATCTCGGAGGAATGGAGGCAGTCAATTTCTCTTCGTTAACTTATATATCGTTGACAGTTATTGAAAATAGTCAATACAATTAAATAAATTTTTTATCTTGCAAAACACATAAAAAAAAAAAAACATCAGGCTTGTACGGTTAAAGGTTCGAATCCCGTACAAGCCTGAATTTTTTTCAGGCTTTCTTTTCGCAACTGCACAAGTTGCGTATATAACTGCGATGATCTTCCTTTAAATAATTCTTCACTCAGCAGTTCACATATGATTTTCATACATTCATAATTTCAGATAAACTTCAGTTGGTAAAATTGTCCAAGTAAAATTTGGGCATTTTATTGTAACAGTTTTCACAGTAAATCACAGCAATGTTACAAGCGCTAGAAAAATATGCAAAATAATGTAATTCAAAATAGCATTGTTTATCTAAGCCCTCTAACCGCGTCTTTAGATTTGGTGAAACTACCATCAATTTAAAACAACAACAAAAACAAAATTGCCCGTTCTTTTTAACAAGGACTTAAGTCCCAGCTCGATTTTCTATCTACATCATGCACCATCCTGGTAGATGTACTCTATTTTAACAACTCTATGTCTTAACATAAACGCTCCAAATTTCAAGGGGAGTGTACGAGTGTAACAAAACTTTATTATCTACCAACTCTGACCAATCACGGGCAGTAATAATTTCCTTTTCATCACAAACCTCAAGGTCGAGCAGCAGAATAAACTATCCGATTATTCCTAGAAAAATCATGCCAAATGCTTGAAATTGCTCTAAATGTTTTCCATTTGTGGGTAACCAGTACCCAAAACTGAATTTCATTGAACAACATCCTTTAGGACATTTCAAGGGAAGTGTTTAAAGCCGTTTTAGACCCCATTCATTTTTCTTGTAGAAAAGGCCCCGACAAGTTCAAAATGTCAATGAAAATGTTACAGCAGCTGTTCCATAATTTCAAGGACACTACATATTTAACAAGGGCATGTTTGCCGATTGCAACTACAAATACATAAAACAGCAAGATATGTAAGTATGACAGCGTGTTAGTACTCTACTGTCTGCGTCTCAGTTCAGCTGTCTTAGGGCGTTCCTATCTGTATAACTAAACTAATTTAAGAAGAGGTAACCCCTTAACTCTTCAAAAAGGCTGGGCTATAATGCAGACCCTCTTTTAAATCCTTGTATAATCATACTGCCAGTGCCCTGGCCACCCACAGAACTGAAATGGATAAATTCAACATTTGTTACCCACTAAATGGCGTAAAGGAAAGGAAAGGAAATTGAACAACGCATACATTATCTATTGCTACACTGGATCGTTAATTAAGGGGACCATATCCTTCATTAGCTATTCTCCTTGCTTTCCATTCCACCAAAAAGAAACCAAGTGCTCCACTAAATGAAGAAATTATCTGTTAAAAAAGGCAAAAGAGGATCAAAATTCACTTGTAGAGAAGGCGCTGGTGTGTACAGACCCCATTTACATAAGGAGATCCAGCCTTACCTTGGATTGAAGAGGTAGGGCATTGGGGGGGTGGGGGATGACAAACATTAAAGCATCATTTCCTTGACAACACTACAAGTCTGACAATGACAAGTTTTGTTGCTCAAAAGGCCATAAGGCCAAAACATGATTGTGACACAGACAGTGCCATGCCTACACACATGTCACAGCTACCTTTAACAATGCCTAAATCTCTAATAAATTACTTCATATGAACTGCGCTTTTTTAGTCAAGAGAGTGTAGAATGGGGCTTGAAGGGTTTCAAATTCCAAAATTGATAGTTTGATTTTCTTTCCCTAAACTTTCTGAAAACCTCGGATCACCCTTCTTTAACGTTTCAATGCTCACCAGAATAAGAAGCTGCCACTTCAGATGAAGTTCTAGACTGTAGAAGAATCCAATTGCTGCTGTAAGGGACTGCAAAAAAGACACAGTAGTGTAATATACACAACTTGTACTTCAAACCAAATGTCTGAGTTTGAAAAGTAGATACCGTGCCACTGTATCATTTCCTTGTTCAACTTTTAAACAATTTTGCATTTACCAAATATATAAATATATAATGTAACATTGGTGGAGAAACCTCTGACTGCAGAACTAGCGTCCAAACTGGGGTTTTGTAGCAACAGTCCTATGTTTTTATGATGTGGAATCTAAATGAGGGTGTGATATTTTGTGGACTTGACCTTTTAATTTTGTGGTACAGTCTCAAAGCATCAACATATTGCACCAACCAATGATTTTCAGTTATAGACCCTGATCAACTTGTAGAATATTATAAAAGCTTGGTAATTCTGACCAAGAAAACATTTTTCTGAAAAACTTTGCAACAGATTGTTGACATATAAGTTAACTAGTTTAACAAACCTGGACAAATTTAAACAAAGCAAATGCCGGTGCACTATCATCTTCATAGAGAGACCCTAAAATGGAGTAAATCTGACAAAAACGAGAACATAAGGCACAAAAAAACATTTTTCAAATCTGAAAAAAATAATAATTATGATCTCAGAAATAAAATATGACAGTCTAACTTAGTTTTCAATTGAACAGTAGAATTAGAGTTGCATGTGTTGTGTTTAAGCTTTATCCTAGGCTATAACTCAGTATTTTACTTTCCTACGGCGTTGAGTAACTTAACACGTGTAATGATAAGTTTGAACCAAGAAAAATATATCAATTATTTACAGTACGGATAAAATTGAACTACAACATAATTAATATTCGAATATAACCCCTATACATTTTCATCCATTTGCTTATAAAAATAATATTAATTTTGACAGAACGCCTTTGAAGCTAGCTTTTAAAGCGGTTTCTCGTCTTTATCTGGTCAAACAAAACAAAAACATCCAAAAATACTGTTTTTTCAGTTATAAGATCTCCATCATGCTGCCTCCTGTTCGTGACAATGAATATCTGCTTGAAAAGTTCAGGTATGCCCAGAAAGCAAAATTGAGATGAATATTGGCACTTCCCCTAACCTTTTACCATTCGCTTTCTCTTCTCTGTGCTTCTTTCACTTTTCTAGCCACGTTTTGTATTTTACTAGGCATGTCTGTTAAGCTTCATTTCAGTAAGAGGAAAGGTGCGGGCAAAACCAAAGAAAGCGCAGGTGGGTAGTGCAACAAGAGTTTCACTGGAATTCTCGGGTTGCTTTTATGGTTTTTTGTGTTGCTTTTTTTCCACACTGAGTTGTCTAAGACCGTTGAAACTGATGATAACCACAAGCAGTACAAGGGATATCAATCAAAAGCGGCGATGGTAGTTCCGGTTTGAATAAGTTAACAGCTTTTTACTCTCACAAAATTTTAATACTCTGCTGCTCTCCTTCCCCAGGATCTATCTCGGAAAATATGATGCTAATAGTTCCCAACATTGCTCTATGTTAGATATTGTGGTAGTTGTTTGTGATGGAATATCTTTTTCCCAGGCTTTTATTCACGAAATGACAAGGTTTTTTTCCAACTTTTAACATGAAAAACTCAGGGAAAATCCGTCGGCATTACTGGAAAGAGCGCCCTAAATTGCCAAGGTTTGAAAGTGATTTGTTGAAAACTAACGAAGACACAGCTGCTCAAAGTCGTGAAATTGTGCAGACATTTGTATGGCGGGGGCACAAACTTTCCCTCCACCCCCCCCCCCCCCCCCCCGCCCACAAACGTCTGTTGATTTGCGCAACTTCAAATTTTGCTAATTTTACTAATTCTAAGGTGCTCTTTCCACTGGTGTCGACGGATTTTCTCTAACTGGCCCATGTACAACAGTTGAAAAAACCGTGGAAGGGTCTGGTAAATAAGGGTCTATGAAGGGAAAATATCAGAAAATTAATCGTTATTATCATAATACCTGTGTATTAAAACTGCTATCACCAAGTCCTAACAGGAAACCACAAAGAATTGCCACTGGTAAACTGCAATAATTTAACATCTGAGTTGTTAGCAGAGAGAAAAAGGCTTACACTAACACTTTCAACAATTACACTGCAAATAATACAGCTGATATTTTAATTGAAGCTGTTGGCATTTGCTTTGATCTAAACAAGGACGTAGAACTTCATATTAAACTAACGTCTCTCACTTTAACATGTATCACTGTTATTTTAACAAAACAAAGAAAAAGAGTGCTTTCACTGTTACTAGCAAATTAGTACCCTGCTGTGAGGTTTCTTGCCAGCATGATTTTCAGCTCTTACAAAGTCGTTTGCATTGCTGTCATTGACATGGTATAGTTGCCTTGCTTCCTCCGCTAATTCCTCTTCCTCTCTATAGGAGAAGTAAATGAGCCTGCTACGCGAATCCCAGTCATGTGAACGATTTTGCAGTTGTGGAAACCAACAAGTTCAAAAGAAACCTCAGCTCGCAGGAAATAAGAAGTTTCTTAATCATCCTCAAAATGCCATGAAAATAAACATGTGGATGCCAAAGTACTTTTCTCACCTTGGTTTAGAAAATACACTGTAATCATCTGGACTTTTAACTGCTTGAATGGGAGATTTGTCAGGAAGATTAAGAAAGATCAAGAGGAAGCAGATCCAGTGAACAATCATCCCAAAAAGTACAATAGGCTCTCTACCAAACTTATTACTTCTCTTGCCAAATATGCCAAACACTAACCCTCCTGTTAAGAAAAAAATAGCAAGAAAAATCAATCATTTCAAGCTGTCATTTCGAATAAATAAGCAGTTCTACCCCAAAACAACCACTATTTGACTCCAATGGTTATGCTGCATGATTACTAAAAAATAAGATAGAATTTAGAATTTGGTCATTCCACAGTATTCTGTCTGTTGTCATGTAGACGGAAATTTTGAGAAATGTAGCTTGTTTACAGTTTAATAGGTATTTGTCTCGTATTTCTGGTTTCCTATCCAGGCTTCAAGTCTTCAAGACAGTAACTTGCATCTTTTTTAATGTCCTGCTTTTCCAGCTCAGAGATGTATTATCTAGTTCACAGAGCTTTAAAGTATGGGTGTTGTACTGGGAAACAGATAATTATTATAATGATGCTTTTAGCATCTATTTTCAATTTCAAAAGTCATCCTTTGAATTCTGAAGTGCCACCCTGAGCCTAGAACGGAGTTTTGCTTGTCCGCAGTTTATGTATAATATACATACAGTGTATATTAGGATCATAAAAGGAAACCAAAATTAATGTTCAACGTTTTTTCAATGAGGCAGGATGCAGCACTGACGTTATCCAATGTTGTGGACGAGAAGTTACAGAGGGGAAAGTTTGTTGTAACGTAATGGTAGAAATTAGAAAATGGAACCAATAAACTTGTTTAGTAAACATAGCTGTTAACTCTAATGAAATAATATACAATACAACATACTCCTTCCACTAACCAGTTATCTCACCACAACCAATAAGCATTCCTACAAGTCCAATCTGACGCTTGGAATTATGAAAGAGAAGTGTGTTACCTAAATAAGATAACACAAGGAAAATGTCAATGAATTTTAATATCAAAACTTCACATTTTGTTATTAAAAAACTCATAATGCAGTTATAATCCACTGATGACCCTTTTCTGATACATTTTGCATATTTTTGTTGCGTTCTAAATCATGGCACAATGAGACCCACTTTTACATGTAATTTAAAAGTGGCATTCAGTCGAAAAATCTGAAGTTTATATGTATCACTTTGAATTGCACACAGGTGAAAAAAAGGAATTCTGATAAAGATATCAGTCTCTCTGATTACACTTGATGAGTGATCAGCTGGGTCAACTCGATTATTTCTGATGGTTGATTATAAAATCTCAGCCAATTCCCTTCATTACGCTGCAGTGTTCTTTACACAAAGAATTTTATTTGGGGTAGCCCCGTGGGCCTGGCCCCTTCTTCTGAAAAAATAGGGGCAAAAAGAGTAAAAGGGGGACAAAAGGGGGGGGTTAAAAAATAATGGTCTGTGGTTATTACTAAATGTTGAAAAATGTTTCGTGATTGAAGATAGTGGTCACATGCCACTACACCACATTATGCATCACCATCAAAGGTCAATGTTGCTTGTTAACAACAACATAATTTTATGTGTATGCACTGCTTTTAGTTATCCCAAAATATTTTGTGTAAAAAGCTGGAGTGTTTCCTTGCTTGTCTCTTAAAAAAACTTCCAAGCCTTAGCTATCAGGCACCATCACTTAGGGATGCATCCACTTGGCTTTAATGCCTTGTTGATACTTTTAAGCAGAAAGCCAACAAGACTGCGACCTGGTAAAAACAAAACTGCTAAGTTTGCCATGTACCTATTTTATTTCAAGTTTTCTTGCAGTGAGATAAAAGTGCAATAAAAAAAGTTACAACATCTGATAATAAAGTGAGCAAAACCCCTCACTAGTAGAATGTAAACTTTTATAACTTACCTACACATGTACCATACACACCACTGAAAAAAGTTAGTTCAAAACCTACAGTACAAAAAATACAACTATAGATTAGCAGGTTGTATTTAGCCCATCATACCAAAAGGAAAGACAAGTGGTTGAGTCAAGGAGAATTTCAACTAAGGTTCACCAGTTGCACAACTGGCCAACACCCTAACATTATTAGTTAATATTAGTTATATTAGTGACTTAATTAGTGTTTTGCCGAAGTCTTCTTACAATCTTAGATCAAATAGAAGTCTTTTACTGGAGCTGCCTAAAGAAAAAAATTAATGCTTTCTATGCTTGGTGTCAAATCCTTTCATGCTGCTGCACCATTTTTGTGGAATAGTTTGCCCGCCGAATTGCACGATATTCAGTCATGAAATTAAGTATTTTTTAAACACAAAGACTCACTTTTTTCGGGCAGGTTGGACTATTTTTATTTTTTATTAATTAATTAGTTAATTAATTGTTTATTCAATATTGTTGTATTTTACACTTTACATTTTACTTTGCACATTTTTATCATTTTAGATAAGATTTTTAACTACCGTAAGTGAATTATTGCAAAGCGCTATTGATCATTTTCATGTAAATAGCGCTATATAATACATATTATAATCAATTTAAAAGAAAAATCGATGATAAAAAAGTAACACGGCGTTTTGATGACTCCATGTCATCATTATCAAATGCAAAGAAAATTAACATGAACTGGTGATATTATATAATATACAGAAAAAAGAAAAGTGTCAGGAATATGTAAAGTTAAATTGAGGCGTGAAAATGGAGTAAACTAACAAGTAAATAAAAAGTTTCACTCGGATGGAGTCCACTTGAGTGTTTAATGTAGGTCTTTTGTTTCTGATGATAAGCATTTTGAAGATCAAACACTCAAGCTTCCCTTGGCATTTCTTGAGGACCATTTTCAGTTGTGTTTTTCCAAGAAAAGCTTGCCAGTAATGTGATGTTTGTGTTCCTCTACATGCTGATGGAGGTGACGGCAAGTGTAACCAATATAATTTGCATCGCACGAATCACATTTGAATTCATAAACAACATTCTTCTGGTTCACTAGCGTGGCTTTACTTCCATTTCTCGTAGATCATTGATGACCTTTTTGCTTGTAAAGATTGGCTGCAAAGGATGATTGATCTTCCTTCTGAGCTCGCATTATTATCATTATCATTACTATTATTATTCTATGCTCTGTCAACATGTATAAAAAATAATATTTAAGAACTGACATGGCCAATAAAGACCAAAGGCCATCAACATAACAATGTCTAGGCTTAAATAATACATCTAACAACTGCTGATCATGAAGGACAAACATAACATCCTTCAACCCAAACAAATTACAGAGTTTGCACATGACTGAGACTGCCCAGCCTGTGCAGCAGCTGAACAATGATTATGATGCACCAACATCTGAGAGCTTGAGTGAGATAACTGAGATTATTAAGTAAAAATAATTGAATGTACACTGTACACACCTGTATATGCAAAACACAAGCTAAGCAACAGCATATCTTTTGTGAAAAATAACTTGACTGCAATTTCTGTAGAAAAAAAAAATTATACAAGTTAAGTAAAAGTTATTTGACACTGCCAATGATTGTGATTTCTTTACCTGAAGTATTAGAGTATAAATTATTATGTGCCAATTTCTGTGTCCCTGGATAAATGAATCACTTACTTAATGATTCTAAGGCTGTTCTTCTTGATGAGTTAACACTGTTTGGCCTTCTGATGTGAATAAAATAAAACAAACAAGCAAATAACAGTTACATAGTATTGCTGCATTACTGTAACGCCAACATACAGTTGCACTGTAATACATGTATCAAAGACTACAAATTTACGTTTTCAGTCTACCGATAATTAGGTTCTTATTTGTCTGGTGGCAGTTTATTGCCCAATCAATAAAAGCAACATCTCCTGGCATTTGTTGGACATTTATCGTTAATGTGAGTTCTCATGGGAGACAGTGCCCATGCCAGGGGTGGAATTAACATTTTGTCCTTGAATTTCACATATCTTCAGCCTGTGCTTTTCTAAAGCAAAATATGTGGCATATAAATGGCACATAATATCTACATACATTGTATACATGTTTATTAAGATATTATTATAATTGCCCTTTTCGCATTTAGCTAATACCAGCTACCATAAAGTGTAAAGTATGGCTACTTTTAAGTAGTAGAAGATTCTAGAGATCAAAGGGTAACATAATGCAAAAAACGCTATTGGAGGCTCGGGTAAGCTTTACTAGGAACTAATGTTTAAGACAGAGACTGAAGTCGTTTACGGTGTTAAAATGGCATAAAATGTCTTGCACTTAAAACAAACATATGTACAGTTATTTTTCTTATCATAAGTTAGTGGCAAGTTTAAATCAATGCCCCAAAGAATGGCTGCCTGACCTGCAACAGGTCTACAGCCAACACTGTTCAGTAATAAGAGCTGGCATGCATGTACAGAAGTTTTATGGTTGAACAACTCTTAATACAATTGTTCACCTGATATTTTGACTGATCAGGTCCATGTCTTGTTCATCGCTATAGGCAGGAAAACAAAATTATCTGTGCAAAACATGCAGCCTATAATAATTAATAGATAAAGCCTATAGTCACAACAAGATCTAGAGGAACATTAATTTCCAATTTCATATTTACCTGATATTTTGACTGAGTTCCCTGTCTTGTTCATCCCTGCTTACTGGTATCTGTGAAAACAAGTTAAAGTAAGCTTGTAATCTTAGTCTACATGTTACCCCAGAGGTGTTCACTTGCTAAGTTCTGTGGGTATACTGTAAGTACACAGAAGAGACTACTTAATTTTTTTTCTTTTACTTCTGTTCCTCCTTTATTTTGCGGAGCTTGTACAAGTGCTATGCCTTTAACTGCGGTAGGATTAGCTCAATCGGCAGGGCACTTGACTGCAGAGCAGGAGGTCACGGGTTGATTCCCGGGACCAGACCAATACTCAGGGTCTTAAAATGACTGTAAATGAAGGCACTACCTTTGCCCTGCAAATGGCTAAGCCTTCATGTAACTCAAACGACCAAGTAAAATGGCAGTTCCGTCTCCAGTAGGAGTCGTAAAATATTGTCCAGAATTAGTACTTTCATGCTAAATACACTGACACTCAAACAAAGTGCATTTTTTTCAATTTTTTTCCCGGAGCAAATGTTTCCATAAAAATGCCAAAAACCCTGCAAAAAAATTAGGTGCGGGTAGGTACAGAGTACATTGTACATGCATAGTGAGACAAGTCTTAAATTTGAATTTCCCAGCCACATATTATACCATTCCTTGTTGGTATGGTGTAATCTCTGGTTTTGGATGATTAAATTCAGGTATGGTTTAGGAGTAATGCCTCTTCCTCTTCTCCAAGTTTCAGAGCACTAGGTTTTATGCCTAAAACTGATGACATCACAAGTGATAAAAGAGATGTGGTTCCACAATGGCCACTGTGGTTAGTTGGGGGTGTGAATGGGTTCAAGGAGAGGAGATTGGGGGTACATGCACTTAATAGCAGAATACGTACTGTAAGAAAAATTGACAAACTGAAATACTGTGTCAAAAATCAATGAAATACCAATACTGCATTTAAGATTCGTCACACTTTCTAAAAGCTGTATCCATCTTGCATGCTTATTTATCTCAAGCATGAATGCACAAGAAATCAACCTCAGCCACTGTGAGAAAATGTGAGAAGACAGGTCTCTAATTTATCGTTACACAGATTGAAAAGCCTAAACATTGGATGCAACAACAATTCCATTGCATGTACATGTCATGTAGTTTAACTGTCAGAAATTATCCTGTTATTAACCTGTATGACTTACTGTGTTTTATGAACTGCATATTCTACTGATCTTACACAGAAGAGCACAAATGAACAGTACTACCACAGTACTGTGAAGGATCATTCTTTTTTTACCAATACTGTCGACCAAAAGGAAGAAAAAATGCATACCACAGCAGATGATACCGCAAACGAAACACTGTGCAAAAAAGCTCAATACCACAATACTGTAGACCCGGGCAATGTCCCCCTCTTAAAGTCCTTCCATATAGGATGGTCACCATAGCTGACGTGTTACACTCACCATATCTCTTGGTTTGCGCAGTAGGAATAAAAGGCATATTCCTAGGCCACAAACAGTGGTGAATACTGTATATACTGTTCTTCTTACACTGTCACCTTGCAAAAAATGACATTTAATGGTCAACTTTCTTTAGTTAATAGATAAACATGTAGGTTAACACAATTCTGCATTTTGTTATGTTTCCAGTGTTTATATAGTCATTGTTGCTGTCATAGTTCAGCACTGAAATAATAATATTGATTCACTTACAAAATTGTACTCCTTTAAGTTGTGTCACCAGTTTTGTCACTTGTTGCTGTTGCCCATTGAAAGATCTTGTTACATTAAGCAATTATTATTAAATGCGGCCAAGTAGGATGTGAAGAATTATGCAGATCAAGGTGGATATTATTCACCAAGGCTGAAAACCCAGGTGGATAACATCCTCCAAGATCAGCATAATTCTTCAAATTGTATGAAAGCCGAATTCAACAACATTTAATTATCCATTCAAAATAATTATTTTTAAGTTCTTAATAAGCTTACCTGCTTGTAGACTCTTGTCTAAACTTTGGCCTCCGAAACAGATTCAAAATGTAAACACAGGTATTTTCTTGCAGATACTCCTCAAACAGTGGATAGCATCTACTGAGCACTACGTTTGGCATATTCTTGCTTTCCTTCCATTCAGTTTCAGTCAGAAATTCAGCTACTTTGTTTTCAGATAGCTGCGTGAACACCATTTTCTTTAGCTCACTTGTGAATAAACACATGGGCCGCCTTGCCTGGAAACAGAGTTGATCGATGGTCTATTGCCCATGCAACCTCCTTTCAAAATCAATATACCACTGACCAACCTCGTTTCCAAGTCAATATTCCATTGAATCAATAGTATATATAGTGCTTGCACCTTCCAAATTTGGTCAATGCCAGTTGGTTATGAAGAATTAACCAGAGGCGTTGTGCCAATCAGAAACAGGAAAATAGTTATTATGAATGATTAATGATAATTATAATATTAGTACTACACCATTACTTACTTATTATTGTTGTTTCACCATTAAACTGAAAGTAAACATACATGTTTCCAAAGAGCAAGCTGCAACAAAAACATAAAGCTTTTTAAAAGTTTAAATTAATCCTAACTACTGCATATATTATGTTACAATTTAAATTTGATTTCAGGTTAATTTTGATTTGACCTACAATTAGTAGATTGATTCGTAACTTTCTTTGTTTAGTCCTCATTTCCAAGTTGGCCCAGCTACTGTGAGAACTTCACACATACCTGCACTGTAGCAGTGCCCAAAATATTCCACTGTTTCTGGAAATTGTGTCAGGAGTTGAATTTATAGTCAAAAAATTTCCTTGACCAGTCCATATTACTAAAAGAATAAAATAATAACAAAATAATGTTTCATAATGTTCCACTTGTGACTTGATTATGAACCAGACGTTAAAATCTCACACTACATTTTTATTCTCAGGGCTGTGTTCTAGCAGGAGGCCCTGGTGGTCCCTGGCAGCCAGCCTCTGGGGCCAGACTCAGTGGAAAATCTTCCTTTTTTCACACAAATCATACACTGGGCACCCTAGATTTTACAAGCTTACTGCACTGGTCTCTCCTCAATTTTACTAAGAGCACAGCCTTGAATCTACAGTACTCAGTTTATAACTCAATTGACCTACCGCTTGCTCCATATCCAATAACAATGGACCCAAGATACAAACTCCAGGCCCTTGGTTCAATGAGGCTTGCAATAAACAAACTATAATATAGGATAAAAATACAATAGTATTACATTAATAAAACTGATTGTTTAAAAATCACAACTTCATGGACAATAATTATTTAATACTAATTACAATATTTTAATGTTAACATTAATTTTTTTCCTCTGAAACATCATGGGTAACGAATTATTACTCCCTAATTTTGGGCACAACATTTCAGTGTTTATACTACTACATGAGTTATTTCTGTAAGTTGATTGGCTTAGAGCAGTGATATTTCAGCTTAATTTGAAATAGCTACATGTGAAACTTACAAAACCTTTGTGGGTAGTCGTATAAACAAATAATAGCATGATTTGTACATGATATTTGGCATAAATACCACTCGTGATATTTTTTGTCTCAAATTTCACTCACCTAACAGCTCCTGAAATTACGTATAACAATTTCAAAATACCACTCATATGGTATTTATGCCAAATATCACTACAAATCATGCTATTACCTATACTAATTTATGATTTCACGTGTGAAATTACAAAATTTATTGCCATGGCAACTTTCTGCATGTCTCGTCTGTTGCCAAGATGGCAACAATTTTTAGAAATTTTTAAGAATGACAATGTCAGGGAATTAAAAGAAGCTTTAGAAAACCTAAATGCACAAAAGAGCACATAAAGGATTCATACAAGTATTTTGTTGCAATCTTCTGAAAATTTTGAACTTAAGCCAAAGTGTAAGCTCTAAACTAATAGAGAACATGGAGTTCTACTTCAATAGGATAAAACCAGGATAAACATGTCAAAAATCCATGATTGTGAATGTGATTCTTCACCCATGATATATATATGTTGTAGTTCAAATTTTTTCTTTGGTTTGATTTTTTTTAAACTGGTTTAAATTTTTCAAACTGGTGTGAAATTTTCAAACTGGTTTAAGATTTTCAACACACCAAATTAAAGTAGCTGTGATATTAAGGTGTCACACATTTTAGCAAGTGTTCATTTTAGTTATTACCATTAAGCGTTAATTCAAATGATTAGCTTTCATGTAAGGTATGGCCACTGTCAGTCCAGTTTAAGCTCTCACTTTACTGATTAAGGTTAAGCACTCATTTTACTGATTAGAGTTAGGGTAAGGGTTAGGGATAATACAGGTTAATACTACAGGTTGTACTCTATGCTTTGTCACCAATGCAAGTTGCTTAGGGACTATTTTTACTGTGAAACCAGATTGAGAGAGGGAAGGGGTAAATGCAGGGATTATCTTCGTTGTGGCTATCCATTGCTGTTCAGGATGATGGTTCATGCTTGATATGTCACTGTTCTCTCCTTAAAGCTGTGATTGCAGAATATTACTGATGTTCAGGTTATATTTCCAGGTTTGAGGAAGATATTATAGCAAAACTCTTCTTTGAAATGTTTGTATGAGTCTACTCATTTTGGGGGGGGGGGGGGGGGGGGGTTAAAAATACTGAAACATTATTGTTTTTGCAACACATAGCATTTTATTGTTCACTCGTAAGTAACAGAAGTAATACAAAAATGGGAAGGAACTGAAGTCACTTGATATAATTATGTTAAATAAGTAGTAATATTGTCATGATGACTGTTCATAATAAACATGCTTCAATGTTCAATTTGAATTGTGTGCCTCTTTACAAGCACTCGAAAATGAAATTTCTTTGTCATAATTTAATTTCACACCAGTTGCTGTACAAGGTTGTAACCTGGATGTTACAATGTAACCTTGGATTACTCCAAATTGAGTGACGACTTTGGCATAGCCATTTTCTGTAGCAGTAATTTTTCCCATCAGCATATTTAGATGCATGGATGTTTTTTTTATCAACTTTATCAATCTTTATAGAGACCATATCATCAACTTTGAAAGATTTGTTTCTGGAACTCTGCCGTGTTTGTTTTATCATTCTGTTGTTGTAATCTTCCTGATTTTCACTGATAGATTTGCGCTTTTTTGTCCGTTCATCACTTATGGATTGGCTACTTTCACGTGAGTCATTAGTAGTAACTGGAGCTTCAACTTCAGTTTCCTGGTCAAGTAACAATGAAGGGGTAAGCTGCTCTCTGTGTGGCTTTATGCCATATACTGCCTCATAAGGACTCTGCTTGATAGCACGGTGGTAGGCAATATTTCTTACATAAGCAGCTTCCATGGTAGAATGGCACCATTTGTTGGTTTCTTTATTAGTAGAAACTATTAGCGCTCTCATGTCTTCTTTCCATGATCAGTTTGCTCTCTCCACAAGACCTTGCGTTGTAGGAGTACGTGGGGAGCCATGCCCTTGCTTGATCCCATTTTCGTTGCAGAATGTTTCCATTTTTTTGTTCTTGAATTCCTTTCCATTGTCAGTGAGAATCGTTTTTGGGAAACCATATGTGTAACAGTACGTTTTAATGACTCTCAGTACCTCATCAGCACTTTTGTTAATAAGTGGTGAAACGTAAACATATTTGGTGTGATGATCTATGATGTTAATCGCCCAGGTGTGAGGTTCTCTGCAGTCACATGGACAGTTTCTGAAATCCATTAAGTCAATCTCCAGAAGAGAAAGAAAACGTGGAGACTGAAGAGGTTTTTCCACTTGTTTGACACGACTGGTAATAGATTGTTGTTCAGCATGAAAACGACATGAAGCAACGAACAGGCTTATAATTATGACCTTACTGTTTACTTCGCTGTAATTGTTGTTTATCCATTTGCTTGTTATCTGTCTTCCTTGGTGATTAATGCGTCTGTGTGCAAGGCTTAAAATCTCATGAAGCTGTCGTTTGGGTACCACTTTCTTTTTGTCTTCCGTTACTAGCGAATCGTTTTCATAGTACCACTTCTTTCGGGTTATTGTGTTGATGTCCCATTTGGTCATTTGTAAACAGGTTTCTTCTGTTGAATCTAGTCCGAGGCACTTTTCTGCTTGGTGTTTCAAATATGTCTTTGCTTTCTCGAAAAAGTGGTCATCTATAAACAACGTTATAAGAGATTCATTTTTGGTCTGTTTGGCTTTTAAATCATCCAATTTCTGGTGAAAAATTTCTTTCAAAATGCAGCAGTTCTCTTCTATTCATGCTTCTGCCATCTTGTCAAAATTGCAAGTCCAAATTTGCATCAGATGCGCATGCGTGTAGGTGTACGAATATTTTAATAATAAAGTTGGCCGAGCAGAAGGGAGTCTGAGACCGATAAATTATAATAACAACAAATCAAACCAACGAAATCTAGCATGGCCTAATGGTGAGAACAGATGGCAACAGATCTGGAGGTTGGAGGTTCAGATCTTGGTGAGTACAGAATGAGTTAATAGCAAAAAGAAAGAAGTTGTTACTAAGTAAAGTGAGTGTTGAGTTTAATATGTCAGGGGCGGTTGGTAAGAAACTGAGGGGTGGTAGGGTTGGGTTAGAAACTATGACAGAGGTGATGGATGAGAGTGTGTTGCGGAAATTCACTTGTTTAATCTTCTTGCATCTAGTCCTTTTTCTTAGAACCCCCCCTAAAAAGCCAAGCCCTTGTTTTTTTATCCACACCCCAAAAATTAGAGGCCCTTTTTCAGACAGTTGATTGAAAACTGATCTACAAAAATTAAACTGGTTTAAAAAAAAACTAACTGGTTCAAAAAAATTGATCTGGTTTGAAAAAAATTAACCAGAGGTAAAAATTGAACTACAACATATACACTGTAGTTAAAGGCTCAGCTAATTATAGGATTTGGAAAAAACACATGTGAAATTATTCCCTAATTTCACTCGTCACCATTGGATTACACATACTTATTGCACTGCAAGCTGAGAGACTATACAGTGTACTCACGCAACTGCAAAAAAAAAATGTCCGAAGCTTGAAGAAGCGTCCTACATGTACTTGGTTATCATATTTACATGTATTTTGGGCTGTTTACTTATTTTGTTTATTCACTAACTTTTCAGAGATCTTTTATGCATTACTATTACATCTGCACTGAGAAATTTTGTCCAGAAATTAACTTTTGACACTGCTATATTCAAGCCATTTTCTGGTTACCAAAAAGAATGAAAACTGCTCAAAAAACACTGTTTGTAAGTCAAGCACTTTCTCTAACCTGTTTTATAGATTGTGTTAATTTGGGAATGGTTTGAAAGATTTGGCCCATGACCATAAAGGGACAGGCCATTAGAAAACTTGTGGGGGCGGGGGGAAGGTACAAAAAAAATATTCGAAGTACAAAAAAAATATTCGCGCAAGGGAAAATTAAATTGAAAAAAATTCATGCATGCCAATTAACCCTAAAAAGTATTCATGGTATGGCCTTAAAAAAAAATTCATACCAGGAATTTGATAATGAAAAAAATTTCCTGTGGTTTGAAAATTCCCCACCCCCCCCCCCATAACTTTTCTTATGGTCCGTCCCTAACACAACATAACAT
This sequence comes from Porites divaricata, assembly GCA_038088405.1. Classification (NCBI taxonomy): domain Eukaryota; kingdom Metazoa; phylum Cnidaria; class Anthozoa; order Scleractinia; family Poritidae; genus Porites; species Porites divaricata. The sequence goes on along the minus strand of JBBMOI010000019.1, from coordinate 1,075,895 downwards.
AACATAAACTTTATTTATACTCGAAATTTTAGAGTAGCTAACAAGCTAATATCTTTGAGCTGACACTACATGATGTCAGATGTCAGATGCAATGCAAGGTACCGTGGTTATACACAGGTGGTTATGGGCAGTTCAGCAGTGAATGAGTTAAAAACACTAATTCAACACAATTTGCTTTAAACTATACAATAGACATTTGCAGGACATCATAATTATTTTATATAATAAAATAGTTTAAAAACTATTTCCTTAACAATAAAAATTAATAGTCATCCCGAAGGTACCACTATTTAACAATTAGTCGCCTCAGGCGACGTGAATATTGGCGAATAGTCACCTCAACTTGTCTCGGTGACTATTTGCCAATATTCACGTCGCCTGAGGCGACTAATTGTTTTACTATTATTAGTAATTGCATTGATGATTATTCAAGAAAATAAAATTTCTGATCAATTGCTGACTACGAAACATCAAAAAATCTGGCTGCCATTTTGAAAACTGCTAGCCTTCAATATTATAATCACCGCGCGGTGATTATAGCGAGATAAAGCGAAGCTCGACTTAGCCAATCACAGCACTCTATTTTCGATAATCACCAATGTCATTATAGTAAAGTGGAATAGGTGCCTAGTGAAAAAGCCCCTCAGTTATGACTTGCAAATACTGTAACTCTAAGATCCTTAAACTTTCAATAACTGTTTCCTCCCAAGAATGAAGCAAAGGAAGAATTTAACATTTGATCACAAGACTCTTCATAGGGATTTTTACCTACTCACCCCATCAATAATTATTACAAATTCAGAAGTTAAATTAAAAATGTCTTACGCATAACAGATCCCACCAACTATCATGGATACTCTTGGTCCAAATAAACCAACAAAAGATGGTGCAAGCCAGTTAGCAACAGTGAACACTGAATAGATGATACCCAAGCTACAATAGCACAGAAAAAAGAGTTTCATTAGTGATTAAATGTAATTTATTAAGACTGTGCTTAATCCAGGATGACATCTTAATGACTTCACTAGTAATTGTGCTGTATAGACCTTCTGAGAGATACGTTCAGTCAGGATGTATAACTTGTTTCTTGAACTTTGCAAAACAAAGACATTCATAGATAAAACTACAGATCTTGATAGAAGAATTCAGACCTCAAGTAATGACAATAATGAAAAACAATCTGTTAGTTTGTTCTGTATCATTACTGAACTACAAGACTCAGTGCTCTAAGAAAAAATTGAAGGTAGCCCAGTGCTCTGAACAGGCTGCAAAATCCAGGGTGCCCAGTATATGATTTGTAGGGCTGTGTTCTAGCAGAGCCCAGTGGCCCCTGGCCCCTAACTTTTGTTCTCAGGCAACCAGAAAATCTTAGTTTTTCTTAATACAAATCATTTTCTGGGCATCCTAGATTTCACAGTTCACACTGGGCTCCCTTCAATTTTCCTTAGAACACAGCCCTTGGATTTGCATGAAAATACCAAGATTTTCTAGTCACCAGAGAGCAAAAGTCAGGCACCAGGGGCCACAGGGCTCAGCTAGAGCACAGCTCTGAACTACAGATGAAACTTACATGTAATACATGTCATATTATAGTAATGTAATGATATCAACCCTACCTTACATATCCATTTATCCTTTCTGAAAAGCAATAATATATCATAAACTTATTGAATACAAGTATATTTTATAAATTGTTTATCTCTACGACTATATTGTATAATTAAACAGAAATGTAGTGCATTAACTACTAACAGTAACAATAAAAAAGTCTGTAGATTGTGAGCCATTACGTAAAAGTTAAAAATTATGGCTGAAATCGTGAACACTGCCAGACTACCAAGCTGGGTCTGTACTGCCCTTAAGTGGCACTGACATTCAGCCATTACCACTGAAGACCTCCCTTCACTCTTTGTGCAATTCAGGTGGGACTTAAAAGAACTCGCACTGCTTTATAAATAACGGTAGAGGATGTTGACCTTGACTGTGTAATTCATTTTTCATGGGAGAAAGGGACTGTTATTGGCACTGCTGTGGTTGCCCTGCCAACAGCTGGCACAGGTTAATTAAATAAAATACAATATATAAATTAACAGACTTGTTTCTTACTTTCTGGGTCAGTACTGTTACTGTATTTCTGCAGGACTGTGGGCTGATGAATAATTAAATAGAAAATGTTACAAAATAAAACTGATATTGTTGAGCACTCAATTTTAGCAAGACTCATGCTTTGGTACATCTGTGTTGGTAAGGACCCTTGCTTACACCGAGACAAAGATTATTAAAAAAACTGAAAATGGTAAAATGAAAGATAACATGGTTTTACATGTATAATTCAATGTTACACCTGAAGCATTACAGAAACACTGACTGAACTTAGATCTGACCCCTCAGAGAGTGGTAGTTGTATGAACTGGCTGTCCCACCAGAAAAGGTACCAAGCCCACAGACTAACTCTGATACAGTAGAACCTTGATTTAACCAAGGACCAAGGGACTGACAAAATTTATTCGTAATAATGAGGTTTTGTTATATCGAGGTTCTTTTTCATATATTTTACTATTATAGGGGTAAAGAAAATTGTTCATTAAAATGAGGCCTTTGTTATTTCTAAAGAGGTTCATTAAATCGAGGTTCCACAGTATAATGCACCTATCAATGTTAAGCCCCAGGGGGGGGGGGGGGGGGGAGGGGGCAGACCCAGGGGAATTTGACATTTTAATGGAAGCCAGAGTCAAATTCCCCACCCCCAGGCACCTACTAAATGTCAATTTCCCGCCTCTGGGGTAACTTTTTCTAACAGAGTCAGGACTTAATAATTGACAGGTTGGAAAGGATATGACTTTTACAACCTCACATAGTGTTCACCACAACACAAGAGAGGCAGTGCCAGAAAATGTCATCCTCTGCAGGGCATAATAAAGGTAGCCAAGATGTGCTAACACAAACTTGATGGTACTACATGTCACACGTGTCACACTTTATCCAGAGGACTTGTTCTTGGGCATTATCAGGATCCTCATGTTGTCTTGTTACTTTCAAGAAAAGCAGAGGTCATTTACCTCTGGTGACTTCTGGGTATTACCAAGATGGCAGGTCACTCATTTCCAGTTTCTCTCAGTCTTCCAAGATGGTGGCCATGTCAAATTTCCGACCGTGGGGCAACGCTTAAATGTCAAAATCCCCACCCAGGGGAAGGCACGCTCAGTCAATTTCCCGTGGGTAGCCCGCCCCCCCCCTCCCCCACCCTGGGGCTTAACATTGATAGGTGCATAAGATCATCATGGTCTAGTTTAAATATTACCCAATTTAGAAACAAGAAGGAAACTGAGCTTAGTTAATGTTCATAAAGATGTCTGGAACTGTTACTAGGGAAAGGGACAAAATTGGCCAATTGCTGACCAGCACGCCTCCAGTAACGATACCAGAAACAATTACTGGATGCATTTCAGCTCCAGGACTATTGAATTCATTTGATGCCATTTTCAGAGTTTCAAGACAAGTACTTGTTTGCTTACTTTTTATCGGCAGAAATATTTTCTTGCCTATGGCAAACAATCAAACATTTTCTGTTTTCACTTCAAAAGTGCAGAATGATCAGGGAATTTGCTGTTTGTTCACCAAAATTTAGCCCAAGAATCATAAGTTTTAGGTGCCCAAACTGGGCTCCCTATTTGAAATTTTGGTCACCTGAGGGTAAATTGTAGGCACATCTGGTGATCAGGCACCATTAGGCAGCAGCCTTGAAGCTACTTACAATAATAATTATTGTAAAGTAGTATGGTTACTTGCAATCGTTAAATAATACGTACAAAAATAGATAGTAAAATCCTTTAATCCTGACAACATAAATTGACACAATCTCTTCCATTTAAGGTTCCTAAAATTAATTTTGTTTAGACCTCTGGAAAAATTCATTGTCAAAAATAAGGGGTGGTCCACAGGGATAGTCCATGGACCGAGTCCACGAAGAGGTCTGTTGACGAGGTCCACAGGGGTGGTCCATTGGACCAGGGTTTTGAATGCATCTGTCCCTGACAGATGAACAGTAGTCAAATTGCATTAAAGAGCATTAAAGAAGTAGATTTGGGAAGAACCTTGTGTGCTCAACGTAGCAGGAGTGCAGCACCATAGCTAAGTAAATCTACCCATCCAAAAAAATTTGGTACACTGACCAAGTGCTCATCCAACTGTACCACAGGCATAGCCATGTAAAATAACTTGATCAATATACCCAAATACAACTCAAGATTATTTTGGAGGGAAATCCCATAGCCACCGGTGTCTTGTAAAGCAGAGACAACTAAAGAGTCAATAAAGACAAAAACTAAAAGTGGAAATTGTTTCTGTACCGTCTTTTCTAAAGTATTAAGCTTAAATTGATTGTCATGTCAACAAATTTGGAATAATTATAGAGCAAGAGAAAGACAGAGAAAAAGAGAAAGCAGGTGGCAGGCCAGCAAAGCTCAACAAGAAAAAGGGCGACAGAGGTCTAGAGCAAGAGATAAAAAACAAAGGAGACATGGAAGAACAACATGAAAATTTTGTACTGGCAGTGAGAAAATGAGAAATGCTAGCAACCACCAAAGCAAAGTGAAAATGAGCGATAGTAAAAATAGTGAATGAGAAGACATACGACATTTCCTCCATAAAACGTGTAACTAAGGAGTTTCTTGAAGTTTCACCTTGTAGTCGTGCAAAAGATTAACAACAAAGAAAAGAACAAAAAAAGTGTGCTGCACGTGCAAAGTTGCTTTTTTGCTAATTAGACATGTTGCTGTTTTTCACCGTTCTCCAGCGTTGCCTTCGCCACTTAGCATTACAAGATTTTATATTTTGTTTGAAAAAACTATAAATATTATCGAGAGATTCCCTTTTTAAGTCCTGGCTAAATCTATATATTATCGACGAGATGGGATCTTACCTTTCAGGCTAGCTATTAGCCTGCTGTCACTCTGACCGAGTATCCACTAATAACCTATATTTTAACAACTTTTCAAGATTTTTATAAAATAGTGAAAGAGTCCAAAAATAAGGAGAGAGGAAGAGGAACAAGGAAAGCAGTTGTGTGTGATAGCTAAAGACCCTATCACGGTCGATTTTTCGATTTTTGTCTTGGAATTCTCTTAAAAGGAGGATATCGGGAAGATTATTACAAGAGAACATACAATATAAAAGCTGGAAAGTGAAATACTTTTGATAAAATAAACCAACGAATTCCAAAGTTTTGATTCTATGTTCAAATTAAGACAAAGCTGCTTTAGACAATTGACAAGCTAAGGTCGCAAAATATATCTGGAAAAAATCATTTCAGCAGTTACCATCCTATTTAGGTTAGGAGCTTATGAATGAAACAAATGCACTAACCTCGATCATGCTGGTCGTCTGAAAGGCTGTAAAAATGAACATGAAGGCAAAACCCATCACAAGGACGTTCCACATTCCCACATTGACCGCCATTTTGACTGAAATGCAAACCAAAGTTTTCTCACCCTACCCTAGCAAAACACTAACAGTATGCCCTTCAGACAGCCCCTAGTCTTCACAGAAGACTGAATGAGTAAAATTTTCGTTTTAAAAGAAAAAGTTAAAACACGATACGTGAAGAGAGAATTTAATACACTTTAACACGATTAACATCTAGAAGAGGAGGGCAGGAATATTTCTTACTGGGTACCCGGGGAGATTTTGAGACCCACATATGTTTTGTCACATGACAAACATTTTACACAGTGATGTCATCCGATTCACAGCAGGCTCCAACAAGCTTGGAAGCGCGCAATGTACGTGCTGTGTTGAAGTCAATTCTCGCCTTTCATTTTCCAGTATTTTATTTCAGGTACTGGCATTTTTCGATCAGTGATAGCTATCCATTTTAATAGCTGAAGTTTATTTTCTAGCTTAGTGTGCTATGTTTTTTTCTTTCCCCGCACAGATTCATTTTGGGTTATAGTTACTCGACGTGAAAGGTATCTACCTTGCAGTATTTAGCTTATTTTTGCTCTTTTCGCGTAATAGTTAGCAAATTATTTTTGAATAAGGATGAGTGTAATGTGACGAATTAGTCACCCAAGGTGGATAACATTCTCCTCGACCTGCATATTCCTTCATATCAATTATTATTATAATTATGAAACCCCAGTTTTACCTTAAGTTGTTAAGGTGGCTCGACCCAGTATTTTTAATAAGCTGATCTTCTTTCTTTGAACCTGTTTTTAATAGACCAAGACTTTAACCTAAACCAATTAAGACTTATAACAAAAATAAGGAATTGCACAAAGGCCAAACTATACTAAATTGTTATGATATTATCGGAATACATATCATCATGTCACAAATTATAGCTCTTCATCAAATTCCAGCCCTAATAAAATCAGCATTTTCCTTGAAAATGCTCTACTCCAGTATACTTTGTGTGCTTGCCTTCTGCTGTTTAAATTTCCAAGAAAAATTTTGAGAAATCGTAAAATTTCAAAAAAAGGGTATACTGTAAATTGTCGCTTATAAGATCAGAGCTCCCATTGATAAGCCCTCACCCCTCCCCCCAGTTATTGACCTCCATCGACATGTACCTGTGGACAAAAAGGGGGACTGCAAAGCTATTTACAAATTTAAAGAAACTATACTCCCTTGGCTGCCATAAAAATTCCTGAATTTCGGTTTGTCCTTTGAGAATAGTCCAATAGCATTGAGGCATGCATGACATAATATTATTGTCATGTGGGGTGTTACACAGTGTTCCAGATAAGAGACGGATCTCGGGTCAATGGCCCCACAAAGAAGGATTCCTGACCCTACAGATGACATATAAGTGTTAAGTTAAATATAATGAAGAAAATTAGCACATTGTCTTGGTGACCCCTCAGACGGTCTACATAACCCCCAGCTTGTAAGAATTAACTGGAACGCTGTTACCAGGCTGTTCCTGTTCACTAATTTGCTATAAGTATAAAAGAAATCCATTTGTTAGCTCAAAAATATTAGGTGCAAAATAGAAATAAATTACACTTACATAATATGTATGTGTAATCAAATGGTGACGAGTGAAATTAGCGAATAATTTCACGCGCGTTTTGTCCAAATCCTTATAATTTCCCGAGCCTTTAGGCGAGGGAAATTATTAGGATTTGGACAAAACGCAAGTGAAATTATTCCCTAATTTCACGAATATACCATTTGATTACCTATTAATATCATGGGTGACGAATTACGTTAGCAATAGAGGATTTTTGACTTGTTTATCCTGGATCGTATCGATCGATCGTGAACTCCACTCTCTCAACGTTTAGAGCTTAAATTTGGCTTACGTTTTCAGAATTTTTCGACAACATACCTCTAAGAATCCTTCTTGATGTGCTCTTTCGTGTGTTCAGGTTTTCTAAAGCGTCTTTTTACGCCATGACATCTTCATTCATGACATTTTAAAACTTCGTCGCCATCTTGAAACGGAGACCTACGGCAGGTTGCCATGGCAATTTAGTAATTTCACATGTGAAATTACAAATTAACGCTGAAATTTCGCGCCAAAATTAAGGAGTAATTCGTCACCTATGATATTAGTACGTGTAATTTGAGCTCAAACACAAGAAGTGCACCCTTGATAGTCACTTCTTGACAAACTAGACTTAGCTAATTTATATATATTTGTAATGTTTTTAATTTTTTTTTTTTATTTTATTTTATTTTATCTTATTTTTTCTTCTCGGCAAATTAGCATAATCTTGCTAGAGGCCTAATCAGCCTCATCAACCCGAGGTGAAATAAAGTTATCTATCTATCTATCTATCTAAAGGAAGTTGGCAATCACAACACAATATATAATGTAAAGTTTAAAGGATCTTGCCCATAAAGTTAAAATGTTTATTTACTTGACAGATGTAAATGTTCTGGATATTTGACTGATCACCTAAGTTGCCATAACTACTCTCTAAGTTTCAACTGACTGTTAAAGTTTTGTCACAAAAGCTAACACTTAGTCACAAAAACACCTCATTTATAAGTTGTACTTCCCTGCCTTGCAACTTGTTGCAATTTTCTGGTGCTGGGTCTCTCACCAACAGGTCTTTGCAGGGGAGGGAAGACTGGATCAATGAGATCACCACAGCCATCCTTTGCAATTGTAATATCAGCTTCTACCTTATGGTTTTAATATTTTAATTTGACACTTTGTGTTGTAGAGAGTGAGCGGAATGTCAGCCCCACCTCCATACAAACCTGTAGATGGACAATGGAGTTACCAAGCAGGACAACCTGTAGTCATAACAAATGAACCTGCTCCTGGATATGTACCAAGTAACTAGCTTTTGCATGCTTTTAACTTATTTGACCTTACATGTACATAAGACACATGATGGCTACCTAAGGGTTGGTCAATGAATTTCAATAAACCTTTACATCATTGATGTGATATGATGTCAGAAAGTCATAAAAAAGGGTATTTTTGTGATATGTGATTAGCTGTTTTTATTTTTCGTGACTTGTGAATTCAATAAATTATTTGTGCTCTGTCACCAAAAGGTTGAGCGTGCCCAGAGAAACACTTGAAATAATATTAATAATCAAATGGATATTTGTGATTTCATTACTTATTTTTCTCTTGATTTTCAGTTTTGAGACCTCCATAAAGATATGACAACATCATCAAATGAGAAAGATGATGGTCCTTTTGCTATTTGCAGTCTCTTTTTTCCTTTTCGACACTTTGCTGTTTTGTCAGGCACCCTTTGCCACTTTATTGTTTATGCAAGAACAAGATGAAGATCAGTATACTTTACACAATGATTAACGTGACTTGAAAACTGAAATGAAATTTTGATATCCGTCCATTCGGGATTAGTTAATTGTTTGGGTCCATAAACCAACAAGTTACAATTTTAACATGTCTAGTTTCATCTTGTCTGAGTATGATACATTTAGCGAATGTAGAGAGTCAAATTACGTGGCCACTTATAAGAGAGTAAAAACAATGTTAAATTCTAAAACCATTATCCCTAAAAGTTGTCACAGTCACTTCTGAGAGGTGGTCTTTAATGACAGATTCCAACTCTAGTGATTTGACTGGGACAATTTTGGTGTTTGGATTGGCAGGTACAAAGCACAGGTCACAGGTAACAAGTTTATTATTATTGTTCTATTGATAAATAACTAAGACAAGCAGTTTCCCTTAAGGTAATAATAATCAACGTTATTTTTCGTGGTAAACGATAAACCTGTGGCCCTCGAGGTAAAAGGTAAAAACTCTATTTTGGATTGTTGTGATTAGGGCTGGGAGACACGTTTTTACTGTTGTTTATTTACCGTAGCAGGCTGACCTCTATCTGCACATGTGTCCTGTAACCTGTGCCCTGCATATTGTACCTGTCAGTATTGGATAGGTGGTGATGCTTATTAAAGGGTGGTCGTTTTACAACAAGTGGTCTTATGTGGAGGTGCGACTGTGTAAGTAGGTTTGTCAAAAGTAGCCGGCTGCCTGCAAAAATCTCTGTTTACTTGGTTAGTATTGGCCGGCTCCCCTACTTAGCATTTCTTTACGAATGGTGTTTTTTAAATAAAATTTTCCTGGACTGGCCACTTACTTTGACAACTCAGCCTTCTACTTCAAAACTTTCTGACAACCCTGGTAAGCCTCCATGAGCACACTCTTAGTTTAATTTTATGGATGATTTTGTTTTTAATGTTAACAGGTTACCAAGGTGGAGCTCCTCCTGTTTACCAAACTACTCCAATCATTGCAGCTCCGACAACCTATGTTTATGTCCGTGGTAATTGCCCAGCATGTCACATGGGTAATCTACAAGATGAATTCACACCAGTTGGGATTTGTCTGGCCATTTGTTTTTTCCCACTTGGTCTTCTTTGTTGTCTTCTGCTCACTGAAAAACGATGTAACCATTGTGGAATGACATATGCATAAAGAACTATTAATAATTACTGTAGTGAATAGAAGTATATGAAGTGACAACTGCGAGGATCATTTCCTGTTTCCATTACTGCAATGGTAACCAAATTATTATCATTTAGATAGTCTGTCAGTCAGTAGACAGTGTCCATATTTAGATAAAGCATGTTTGAAATTTTAAGATAAAAAAAAACAATGTATAGAATCCATGTAAAATATTGTACATTGTTATATTGCCAAATTTCGGTTAGTATAAGCAGCATATAGATGTCATGATAGTCAATACTTCGCAAAACAAAATAATACGAAAACTGTAACATCACCAAAAGATTAAATTTTATAGTATGACATAGTGATGGAAGGGTCCTCTGATTCGTGAGATATACGTGTACAGTCTAATCTCCGCACCCCGGTTAAATTCCGTGAGCATCAGATGTCTCGTTTTTAAATATTATGTGAATAACTGACTCGTATGTTTTCCAAAACACATTCAAGTTACTGTAATTAAACGTGTCGTAGAAGATCGTGGTAAGTTTGTGTTCACTCAAAGGACCAATAGAAAGCTATGAAGCTCAATAATAATTGAAGCTCATGCTTTCTTATACCTCGTAGTTGTGTTCGCTCTGCTAATTTTCAATTTATTGGGTGCTGTTGCACTTCCAGAACTTTAAGTACAGTAGCAGCCGAAGTTGATGAATCCCCCCACTCCTGTCCTTCGAACACAACCTCGTCCTTTGGGCGCTTTTCCCTGGCTTTGGAAGTACAAGTAGGGAAAAGCGCTCTGGGGACAAGGTTGCTTTCACCATACATCTGGCCGATTTTTTGCAAACCAACCCATCGACATTTGCAGTCATTTGAGTGAAAGGGCGTCAAAAGGCACTTTTTTTTGGGGGGGGGGGGGGTAGAAGGGGCTCCATAAGCTCCAAAATTACAGGCCCGTAGCGAGGACTTTTTACGGGGAGGTGCGATCCAACGAGGATGCGGATCAAGGCTCAAGTCTCTAGCGGGGGGGGGGGGGGGGAGGGGGAGAGTGGAGACTAGGGCGTCCTGCATTTCGAGCGTTTTCAAAAACATTTCTAAAAGTGATTTTTTTTTTCAATGAGACTACTTTTTGAGAATGTCAATGTTATTTGAAAGGAAAAATAATAATAATTTGGGGGTAGCACATCCACGATTCCTGATCGAATTGAAATTTGGAAATGTTAGTTTTTCAGGAGAGGGAAAACTGGGGTACCCGCAGAAAAACCTCTCGGAGCAAGGGAGAGAACCAACAACAAACTCAACCCACATATGGCGTCGTCCCCCGGATTTGTATCCTGGCCACATTGGTGGGAGGCGAGCGTTCTCACCACTTCTCCATCCTTTTTGGCTGCTTTTTGGCCACAAAAAACAGCACTACTTGAAAGATAGTTTTTGAATAGCTGGGAAAACAATAGGGATTGTCACATAACAATGCTCCTAGCCTGAGAAGCAAAGAAGCAAAAAAAAAAATTTCGAAAACTAACCCCTGATCTCAGGTTACCATGCTCCTATCCCTGAAAACAATGGAGGTGCAGATTAAATTGGACCAGTGAAATAAGAGGTTTAGAATGGTGCAGGTCTAAGTAACAAAAAATGATGTGCCGTGACCTTCATGTCTTTCAAGGACAATAGGATCCGTGATCCACCCCTTGTGATTGGCTTTTACCACAGCTAATTGAAAATCTAGAATTTCCGATCCTCAATGCGGTCTACGTAATAAATGGGTAAGGTCGATCCGGCAAACATTAAGCCAGTCAGAACGGTGTTACTAATCTTGCCACAAAGTAACATATACCAGGGAACCTCTTACTTACCGCTGCCAAATGAATAATTCAGACCGGCGACACTTTGGAGGAACCCTTTCCCTTCGCGTGTCTCCCTCGCGCGCGCCTGTTTTTTCTTGCGCCCATTTATTCCCTAGATCAGCTTTGCAGAATTCAATGTGTCTACCGTGAAAGACTAGAAACCACAGGTAACCACTACAGTAAACACCAACTGCTCCTAGTCAAAGAAAAGCGCAAGAAAACATTTGGCAAAGCGCAATCCGCATTACGAATCCTCCAAATCAGACCTACCCGACAAAATGGAAGAGTAAGCGACGAATTAGCAAGGGCTAAACGCCTTGTAGGTATACCAGATCCCCTTTTTAATACTTTTACAAGAAGGCTAAACACGTGTTGTGGAAAGCGTAAGTCAGGGCAGTGTCTACTCTTCACAGTATTTTCAGATTTACTACACAATCAGTGAATAAGAATTGAAAAACACTATTCATTTACTTCGGTTTTAAAGTCGTTGACAAACGAAAAGGAGGACATCTGAGGCCTATGGGAAGGGGGGTGCGAGCGCACCCGTCGCACCTACCCTCCTTGCGGGCACACTAAGGAAAGAAAAAGAAACGAGAAAAAGAAAGAGCGAGGAGGAAGAAAGGAGGAAGAAAAATGGCGATGGCTTCTTTGAAAATGTTGGACACAAAAGGTCCATTTAGTGGTAATATTTTAAGTCTTTTCAAAAATCCGGCTAGTCACATACATACGGTTACCCTGGGTGCCAGAGGCTTTTCATGCGCGGTTTCCAGTTTCGGTCAACTCTAAAAAGTGACTCGTGTCTTCGGCCTTCTGCCGAACACATGTCGGCCGCGAAGCTTTCAGTCGCACGCGAGAAATAACCTCTGGTACCCAGGGCAACATACGGTACAAACACACGCACATACTTCATTATTCAAGTGTCAGAAGAAAAGATTTAGCTAAGAAGCTGATTGGGAACACAGGAGAAAATTCCTTTCTACAAATCCATGTGCAAAAAAATACAAAAATTGAGATAAATGGATAGTTACGTACAATGAAATATTAACTGCGATCATCTTCCCTTTTTAAAAAACGTCTGATCGCAGGTTTATGAAATATAAAAATTGCAATAACATGATCACATGCATATAAATTTCATTAAGGAAAATCCATTATATGTAGCACAAGCCGATTGCATCTAAAATGTTCATAATATTATTTTCCCTTACGGCTTTCAGGCTTGAAGAATGTTTACTTTTTCCTACGAATAACCTGACTTAGTTCAGAGTATTTTTCCCACAAATCTGACACTGTGTCACCGTAATTCAACTAACCGTCCGAAAGTTTGGAATGGGGAATTCACCACATCTTAGATTGTAGTGTTTGTCTTGCTTATAAAATCGAGAATATCGTGAATTTTCTCTTTCAGGAACAGAGTTTATCCAGCCCTTTACATTCCCAGATCATCCCCCTGGTTGGACCGCCCGGGGACTACCCCAGGCAGAACCCGATGACATGTGACACGTGTGATGTCACCGGACGGTATCATTTTGAAGATTATTTTACTCATTTTGTTTTGTTCTCATCTGGAACTTGCGACATTTTACTGGATCACAAGCTGTCAGTTTTATTATAATCTAAGCCTGTAAATCCTCGGTTGTTTGACGTTCGCTGATGTTTATATAAACAAACCGAAAACTGGCATATTGGACACTTGGCGCTGCTGACCGCTAAATTAAATCTGCGTCTGACACCAAAGCGAGTCTGGATTAAACCGGTGGGCAGAGACACAGCTGAAAACGTTGCGCTCAGTTTGTCATGAAACGCACGAGCAATCGCTCTCCAAAATGGATGTCCTGAAAGATTTAGAAACCAAAACGGGACAGGAGCTACATAATATAACTTTAGCGACGTACCAGGTGAGTTGAAACTCTAGAATTCAATCCGGTGTTAGTTGTTGCATGGATGACTGTGTTCATTTCTCTTATTTCTAGAATATCATCGACTTGGGTCCGGTTTTAAAAGAACTCGCTGTTAACGCTAAAAATTACCTTAAGTCATTGCACAGTAAGTGTATTAACTACTTTGAGGTATGAAGTTGCTGTTTATTTTTATTATGGGGAAAGCATTTTGTAAAAATGAATGTGATGATAAGCTTGCACCCTTATTCTTTCAGATGTCCGACAAGCGGCGAGTGCCTTTCACGATTCTCTCACTAAAATATCAGAAAAGGCGCTTTCTTCAGAGGGAACGGCTCACAGCCTTGGTAAGCCAAAATTTACAGAAAGATTATGCTTGCAGTTTATAACGCTAAAACGATTTGTGCTTTATAACGTTATCGCTATTACAAAGTTATTTGATTTGTTTATTTATGTACAGCCGAAGCATCAACCAGGGGGTGTGTATAGAGAACCTTAGAAACTTATAGAATATTGCAGAAGTTTTACTGCGGTTTATCCCTTGGCCAGTCGTGCGAAAACCAGGATCAAGTGCATATATTTTGAACCAAATTGCAGAGCCCAATATAAGAAAACTATTTTTGCTGACGATGTTTATTATATTGTAAGCTCATTATAAAAAGGTTGAAGAGCTTTCCCTATGTATCATATCGTTGAGGCTTCAAAATGTTTTAAGTAACGCAGTTGTTGTTGAAGATCCGAATGTCTATCGGTAGTGAACTTAAACTTAAAGATAAAGCGAGTCAACTTTACGGACTAGCTAGGCTGCTAATGATGTGTATCAAATGCGAAAACAATTTCAAAGTTCGCCTAATTAATCATTTGTTTCTACACAATCAGCAGTTCTTATAAAGAAAAAGCTTGAGTGGTTGCTTATCGATATTCATTTTAACACATACACGTGAATTGTCGACATAATTACTTTAGGGTAGTGGTATGTGCTCAAGCGGGAGTATTTTAAGTTACTTTGCAGAATGTGTTGTGGTTAAAGTGAGATAATATGAAAGTGAAGAATGAATATGTTGTAAAGAATTTTAAATACCTTGATTGAGATATTTAAATGAAATTTTAAATAATTCCATTTATTTAGAGGTCCAGATATGCAAGTTTCTCACATTCATTTGAAACTCTTGACGGTGGCAAATGATTCAAGAACAAATGAACACCTTTAAGGGACCAGTCATTATTTATCGAGAGGAGGAGGGGGGGGGGGGGGCTGGTGCAAATAAGGGGTGGGTCACTATTTTTTATGCAGAAGTTTAAGGGGGGCCACAAGAAAACATGCAAATGTATAAGCCAATAAAATGTTGAGCTACATCCTTTTAATTAAATACAGCAAGAGAGGAGAGGACTACTATTAAAATAACTTCTAAAAATCAACATTTATTTCCACTAACTTTGCTTTACTTTGCTTATTTCTTAGTTAATGCATGTCGGATTTTTTCTTTTTTTGTTTGGGGGGGAGGGGGTCAGAAAGTCATGCTTAAGGAGAAGGGTGGGTCAGCAAAAATCAAGCAAGCCATATTTCATATTGCACCAGCCCCCCCACCCCCTCTCGATAAATAATGACTGGTCCCTAATTTTGTATCCATTTAAGATACTTGATAATTGAATAAACTGAAGGAAAAAGTGTTGAAAAAATGTCTTGTAGAATTCCTGCATATAGCATATTATTACTCAGGCCATGCCCATAGCAATTTTTTTTAACTGCCCTCTCAATTCTACTCATGGGTAATTTGTTTGGGGAAAAAATAATGAAAAAACAAGGTCATTCCTATTACCAATGATCTGAAGGCTCATGAAAAATGAATTTTGCAAGGCTAGTGGCTCTAGATATTGCAATTTAGTTTTTGCAGTAATGGTCTTCTTTGTTGTACACTTTCAATGCATGCTGGAGCCTGGCATCATCCAAAACATGTGCCTATAGCTAATGACAGGAGCTATGTATTGAAAGAATTTTTGCTCTTTCTCCCCTAATTAACTAGACCAGAGGCAGGGAGTATTTTTTCTTATGTGACATACAGACCATATTTTTAGCACTAAGTTACTTCTCAATATTAATTTTTTTTCATGCAATTTTGCATGCACACGGTAGATTACCTGTCCCTTTTTAGGACCAGTCAGGCTTTGAATAAGAGATTTTATTGTCCAAGTTAAAAATTACTTGTCTCCTGGATCAGCAGACAGTTTGAAGTTGGCTTTGGCCACCACTTCATAAATTAGCTACTCACACAGGCAACATTGTTGTCTTGTATTCCATTTTTGTGTTTGTAGGGGATCCAATCAGGGATTTAGTATCTGTCAGGAGGGACATGGAAGCAAGACATATTAATGTGGTATGTATAATGAGTGAAGTGCTTAAGAGGCTACACTGAAAAGTAAGGGGTACAATGGCAGATAGAAAGATGCAAGATACTTTAAGACCTTGTTTAAAATCTAAGATATACAACAAACTACCCTGCAAGCTAGCAGAAGTTTCTCTCTCGTGTGGCTTTTAGCATTTAGGAAGTTGTTTGCATGGCTTGACTGACAAGCCAGGCTGTGACTTCGTTAACACTTAAAGCCACGCAAAAGAGAAACCTCTGCTTGCAGGGTAGCAGCAACAAGTTCTTGGAAACTGTGAGAAGGAAAGAGACAACCTATATATCCGTGACTTGACTCTTCACCCTATGCCTTTATGGATCACTTCAAAAGTATCTCAAACACAATATTATAAATAAATATAAATAATAGTTTGCTAGATTTAAGTCTGTGTGTGAGGTCAAGAATGTTTCATCATTTGAATGGAAGCTACTGATAAAAGCTACAGAGTTCTTTGTACTCATAGCTAAGGAGTATAATATGTATGAAATGTAGTTTTTACTTTACTGAGGTATGTTATGACTTGAAAAAAGTCCCCTAGTCATTAGGTACAAAAAGATTTTCTGGTAGGTGTGCAGTAATTTTTCTTGCTTACATACATGATGGGCAAAGTTGTCTGTTACAATGGATAATGGACAAGTAAAATGTGAGTGAACCTTTTCCTTAAAGGACTGCAAGTTGAATTTCATGTTTCTTTTGCAAGCCCCAATTAGTATTCTAGATAAATTTTTGCACATAAGCTCAAGAGCAGCCCTTCTGTTTTTTTTCCTTTTTGTGATTTGGTTTGATTTTAAGAAGGAATAGTCTTTTTGTATGCAGATTTTTGTTAGTAATGGAACATAATTATTGTGAAGTGGTGAACAGTTTGATTAAACATAATTGCTGTTTGTGTTGTATGAGCCAAGTGAGCAATAATGTAGCAAGGATTATTGGAGAAGATTAAATTGTAATCCATTGTAATCCTGTCTTGAACATGAATCTTTTATGAGATTGTCATTTAAATACATCTTAGATATTATTAAAGCAATACTCCAAAATGTGGTTTACCAAGTTGTTGACTCATTAAACAATACAAGAATTAATTGTTTGTTGAATGTGTGTTTGTGTTTCTGGGCTGGTCATATCCTGTAGATTACATTCACAGAAATTTGTTGTTATAACCACTGCAACCACACCAATACTGAGTGCTCAGAAGAGTAAACAACAAAAATAATAATTGTGTTGGTTTAATAATACTTAGCCAAAATGAAAATAATGTTAAACATGAAACATTTCTGTTGTATAAAGATTATTTCAGCTGCTTAACTTTTATTTTATTTATTGCTTTGGCCGGCCGTGTGTCATTTTAATGTAGAAAACTTCAGGACTAGTGTACATGTTTAATATGCTTGTGTGGTGTGTGGCTATCAGAAGCACAATTTTTTTGGCCACAATGTTGTGAAATGGAAGGGGTGCTCATGACCTTCATTATAATAATAATTATTATTCACATCAGTCAGGATGGATTAGTTCATGTACACAAAGTCAGGTTCATATCAAAATCCTCTGTGGACCAAAAAATGAGTGAAAAGGATGCTAAAGAGATTTATTGGCGGCTTCTATGATTATGTGATTATGGTCAATTAATTTCTGGGGTTCATTTTGGCAATTAAAACTCTACGAATTGCAAAAGCCGATTAAATTTTTTTTTGAGGAGTCCTTCTGGCATTAAACAATTACCGGTTTACCGGTAGTTTTTGTTGAATGTTTTGATTGATGGCATTAATAGCATTAATTCATAGCATTAATTGATATCAATTCTATTTATCATATTTTCTCAAAACTTGGCCTCGTGGACCTGACATGCATTTGTTTGAATTTTTGTGATTTGTTTGGCCTGCTGTAAAATACTCAGTAAAGAAACGTTTTGTAGGACTTTTTCTTTGAATAAAGAAGTATGTCTTGCCTTTATACTATAAGTTATCATGTTACAAATAAAATTATTGTCTGAGGGGTTTACATGTATGTACAACTTTGCCTTTAGATCCAATGTTTATAAATTTGGGGCTTTGGCATTAAATTGAGGAAATATGGTATATCCATAATATAAATATTAAAATCATGACTTTTCTTATTCCTCAGTCCACATGATTTTTTTCAGCCATTATTGAAATGGAAATGCTACTGGTAAACTGGTGTTTTTTTATTTGCAAGTAATTAAGAATTTTCTGTTATTGATTAATAATTATCTTCCAGATGAAATACCTTCAGAATGACTTAATAACCCCATTAGAGCGACTTGCTGAATCAGATGTATTATATGTCAAGGTACAGTGTACATAGTACAAAAACGTATGTTTGTGAAATGTGAAAGGCTACATATTATTTCAAATTTTGGTGACAAAGTAATGTGTGTTATGATGAAATAAGAAAAGCACAAAAGCAAAAGTGATTATTTGCAGTGATGGCGATTTCATTTTTCTTCCAATAATTATAAAAATATTTCTGTGGCCTTGTTTTACCACACAATTCCATGATTCTTCTTTGGTGATTTAGCAGTCACCATGTTTATTTTGTAAAAACCAAGGTATGTGCCTCTGTTGCAGCCACAGCAAAATTGAAAGTTGACGTACCATTGCCAAACTTTGTTTGATACTGATTCCTTAAATTAAATGTATAAATTTATACTATGCTAATTGAGAGTGCCAAGCCCAAAAATTGCAAGCAATGGTGCTAAAATGAGTTATAGTACTAGGCTGATTTTTTTTTTTGTATGTGTGAATGGGGTTTAAATTATGGTAATAATGAAGATGACAATGGAAAATGAAAATATAATTTAGAATAATTTTGCTTTTTTCCCCTTAATTCAAGTCTTTTCAGAAGAATTATGGTCAAGAGAACAAAAGTAAAGTGGAGGTAAGTTTCTGGTAAGAGGGGGAGCTACGGCATAATTATTTGCCATGGACTTGACTATATTGTGGTAATTAAGATAAGAGTGAGAGAGACACTGTCTTTTCATAAGTGAGAAATTTTTAGTGTGAGTTCAAAACAGGATTTAGACTAAAGAGAGGGAAAACACAACACATTATGATTTCATTGATCATTGAGGGCTGCCAGTTTACAAGTGTACACCAGATGAACCTTGTAAGACTAGTATGAAGCCAAATATTTTGTTGCATGCTTTGAACTAGTTTATTGACGCTGTAGTGGTGGACTTCAATCCTTCCATTATTACATGTATACTTTTGTCTTTTTGTTTCCTGGTGATATATGGTTATTATTATTCTAATTTTCTTTTTTATCTGTGGTAGTCAGTGGATAAAGCTAAAGGTGAACTTTTGAAGGTTAGAAAAAAAAGTCAAAGGAAAAAGCCAACAGAAAAATATGAAGATAAAGAAAAACAGGTAACATAAAGTATTTTGATGTTTACTGCTAAGATTTTATTATTCTAACTGCTTTAACTTTTATTTGTTAATTATTTACATTATTGCAATTTGTCACTGAAAAACCCTGTGATTCACAGATGTCAATAAAGTATTTTATTTTGAATTGTAATCAAATGGTAATCATGCATACGTGTAGGCTAGCTTCTGCGAGTATTGTAAAACTAATAATCTGCTCTCAATCAAGAACAGAATTATCAGAATTTTTATTTGTTAGAATATTTTCATGATATTTTTAAATCTCAACTAATTTCCATTTTATCTCACCACAGTCCAGGAAAATAATAAAATTTGGTGACATTTATTAAAATCACTTCAATGTTATCTACATGTACATGTTACTGGTCTTTTTTATGTTTTTTCTTTGTTTGTTTGGTTTTAAAGTGTGAAGAAAAGGTAGCATCTTGTCAAAAAGAACTTCATGAATTTCGGCTGACAAGTTGCAGAAAGGTATATGATTTTGTTGTTGCTGTAATATTACCTACAATTACCTGTGGTAGCCAGTAAATGTAGCTAAAACACAATTGGTAGTGTTCAATCTAGAAATAATGGTCAACCCCTGCTAAACCCCAAGACTGCCCCACACACGATTAGTGGTGGAGGCCGCTGGCCAGCAATGTCTTGTGTTTAACGTCACCTAAATTACATTTAGCCACATTAAAATTTACTTTTATTATTACCTGCTGCTTTGGAAGTACTTATATACTGAGGAAGTAACTTTTTTGCATCGGCACGACTCTACGTTAATTTCATTTTGGGTCATTTTGGGTAGAACAGAATATTCTGCGTCAATGTCGCAAAAACGCAGCCTAGATTGAACACTGAATTGGTATATGCTCTATTGAAAGTCCAGAAATACAGAATTTAAGACGGTTCAGTCGTTTGGGTAACCATGGATTTTGAAAATTTTTGTGAGTGGTTCACCCATTTGTGTTAGGCATTTGGATACTGTATCTGTTAATCTATTCAATGGACCTATTTGAATGGGTGAGGTACCCAATTGTAACTCGTTTGATAGCTGTATGTTTCATCAATTTAAGCGAATAAAGCAGCAGTGTACATTTTTTTTTTGGCCATTTTCAATCCCACTTTTCCCATTTTTTAATTCAGCAGGGAACTTTTAGTTATTGGTGTGCAGCTAGCGCTGTCAGATTGGTTTAACACACTTTAGTGCTATTGTTACTATTGTTTTTTATCATCAGCAAGCAAGTCAATTTTATATGGTCAATCATTTCACTCCCTGAATGTTCCTTTTGCATGCAGTGGATTTTAGCTGCTTTTGCTCTCAGCTCTCCCTTTCCTCTGGATGTTTTATGGTAAACATCTGCATATTTCTCCATTGAGGTTTTCAGTGTGCTGGTGCCTAGTGGGTGCTGCCAGCTCACAAGGTTGTCAGGTCTGCCATCACGTCTGCCTTCCAGGCTCGATTGCAGCATCCTTCACTTTCACCAGGTACCTTTCCCACACTCATCTAGTATTGATTAATTTTTGTTACTCAGGCAATGGCAGAAGAAAGGAAGAGATATTGTCTTGTGTTGGACAGAACAAGTATTGTTGCTAAGAGTACTATGGAATTCTGTGAACATGTAAGTACCGGGGTATTTCTTGTTTGAAGTGTAGAGGCATACAGTCAGTCTTGCCTACTCAACAGAACATTTTGATATTAAGCACTTGCAGTTTACACACACATGTATGTTCTTCACTGCCAATTATAATATTATTTTTCTAGCCTCACTATTTCAACAATGGTACCTCACTACATCAACAATGGTATAGATTAAGGAATTGAACATTATTTTGTAATGTTGTGAACTGGACTATATATTCTACTTATGATGAAATAAGTATTAAGGTGAAATCCATCAGAAAATTGAGTACCAATTTAAATTTCCAGTGGACAAAAACCTTGTAACAGAATATTTTAAGCCATATCGCATTCTTTTTTACACTTTTCAAAGGCTTTATAGATGTACATGTATCTGTAATATTGAAGACAATTTCTCATCAGAGCCTGAGAAAATAAAATTCAAATTTTACAGGAATTGTGAAAACACAGGTAAAATCGTCATGTGGAAGATTGCATTTTGTCAAATTTGAAGCTTTTGAAGTTTGTTTTCTCGGGCTGCCATGAAAACCTTATCTTTGGAGTTATTTCTTGTAAATTGTTACGTGAATTTTATAACCTGCAAAAAGTGTAAAAAAGGATGCAATATGATGCTGGTTTTTGTCAACTGAAAATTAAAACTACTCAATTTCCCAATGTATTCCATCTCATTTTGTAATTTACCACAATAATTTATTATTTTTAACAATTTGTTTTTTGTAACTCTGAATATTATTTTCAGAATTCCCAGATACTAAGGGAAAAAGTTCCTATGTGGTTCTCTCATGTTAAAAGGAAAGGTGACTCAGCTGATTTCCAGGTAAACACCTGCATTGAGATTCCAAACAATTGCATCATGATATTGGAATATGAACATACTGTGTATGAAATCATTTATGCTCTGAAAGTCAAAATAATCAAGCCAAATATACAGGAATGTCACTAAAGCCTGGTTTTACTAGCACATAAGCATAAGCATAGGGACATACGCATGCACAGAATGGCATAATTATTTGACTCAATTCTCGATACCGGCTTTCCTCAACCCAATAGTAAACAAGATGCTTTGTCTGCCACATTGTTTTTGATATGTTTGCTTGAGGTCTGGGTCAAAGTGGCCTATGATTGGTCCACGGCCTTACGCTTGTGCTTTAATGCTTATATCAACCCCGTTTTCACTATAGTCAAAGCTACGACATAAGCATAAGCACAAGCACAAGAAGAACAAACTTGTCCGTTTTTGTTGTTCTTATGTTTATGCTTATGAACTAGTGAAAACCAGGCTTAAAGATTTCAAGTTGTCGGGTAATTACAACAAGTCGGTGGGTAATCAATCTGGTAGGTATTTTTTGGTTCTATTTCTCTTCTATTTTGCTATGAAAGTAACTGGGGGCCACATACATAGTAGCCGGGGGAAAACCCTGGCCCCCAGCTCTTATAACTAGTAAGGTGTCTTTTCTAATGGTGTGCTGCAAAGTGAAGCTTTGCCCTGTATGACTGCTAGTTGAATTACTGCTTTCGTTTAATTTTTAGATTAATGGATCTGTCATGAATGCAGAGATGGAAAAATTAGGGAGAAGTAACAAGTATGTGTAGTCAAGTTCAACTTTGCTTTAAATCAGTAACTGGTGTTTGAGTAATGCATTATAAAATTTTTAATTTTTTCTATTAGTTCATAGGGTTTTGGCAATAAGCATGCACTTTAAAATGATATATTTCAATCTAGAGTTGTGTGTTTAATTTTTTTATTTTTTTCAAATTTTTATGGCAGTGTCATATTTTCAGTTTCCTAAAAATAATAATGTGTTTTTACAGTTGAAGCTCCATGTGTGATCGCTTCTCACAAAACACCAATATTATGCCAGTCAGAGTCATAGAACTTCAATCAATGTACAAAGTATTTTAGGTGACAACATGCAACTACACATTGCATACAATAAATTTTCTGCCAGGAAGTAGACTGCATGAGGACCTCAGCTCCTCTTGGAAGGACCCCCTGTGGTTTGATTCTCACAAATTATAACAATCTTCCATAAGCAACCACTAAATCACTAAACCACTAAATCTTTGCATTTGGGTAGTAGCTTACAAGTTATTCAACTGCATTAAATTTACAGGGTAGAACTGAGAGCAAAGTTTGCCCACACTGCTGTAGAACCATCACAACTTAGTTTTAACGAGGTAAGTAAAACTGTTGCAACAGGTGTGTGTTGACAGTTAGGTGGTAGTGTCTGTTTTGAAAGCTTCCTGTAGTAAAAAATTCTGACAAAAAATTAATATGATGTAGTAACTTTTTTACTTTAAAAAGGCCAGGTAAATTAAGGCTTTGGTTAATTACAACTAGAAGAGCACTGTGTTGTTTCATCAGCAAGTTCACAGCACAGTCCACTCAAGTAATCAAAAACAAATAATCGAAATGAAATGGCGAGTCACAAGGTTTAAATTAAACCCTAACTGGTGTGGCCAAAGATTGAAACAAATAGATCCAGCTGAAGACGAGAGCGGGGCTTGAACGTGGGATCAGGCTCCAGATTGCCCAATGTGCTCATCACACCACCCTGTAAAGAATATACTGACAATGTTCAGCATAATTATTTATCATTGAAATTAGATGTGAAGATCCTATTTTTATACTGAAATATGACAGTGATGTACACACATACCGTGAGTGCTGATGTCAATAATGATGTCCCTGTTTAAAAGTACAGGTGAACCTCTGCTAACAGACAACTTTGATAAGTGAACACTTATTCATGGTCCCAGTGACTTAATTAAACACTGCCTTTTTAACCTCCTCCCTCAAGTCCATTGCCAGAGAGTGACATACATTGTAAAAACACTGCCTTTTAAACAACCTCAAGTCCACAGAGCTTCAGCATATAAGAGGTTCTACTATATCTGATATTATATTATAGCTATTCTGTACATCTTATCACACAGGGTGATCTGATACATGCCATCAGTGAAGTTGTGTCCGGTTGGCAGTATGGGGAGAACTTGAAAACCAGCAAGTACGTAATGATTTCAGTGTTTTGCTAGCACTTAAACTGTACTCCGACAACTCCCTCACTGACTCAGATGTGATTGAGGATAAGATGTATATAGTCATGCTATTAAACCGGCTCTGGAACAACACAATCACTGTCAATATGATCTGATGTACTGTTCATTCAAGGGAGAAATTCAAAAGAGCTAGCGGTTTACAGATGTAAGATATCAAAATAACCACTTAAAACTGTAGAATATCAAAGAAATACCAACACTAAGCAGGAAGGGAGCGTGGACGAGCAAATTCACTGAGTAAAGAGAATAATGATTCTTTTACCTACTACTTGACCCCCGGAGAGCCCAGAGCCCCCCTCCACCCCCCACCCCCCCCCTCCCTCACCCCCCCCCTCCCCCCGCCCTCTTTCTCTCTGTCTCCCGCTTCGGTGGGAACGAAGTTGTGCAAAAGATTGATTTTTAATTGCTCAGGAACCTTATTATGATCATTTCTACTATCGTCATGTTGTTTATCAGATCTGGTTGGTTTCCTGCAACTTACACTG
Source organism: Porites divaricata (assembly GCA_038088405.1). Lineage (NCBI taxonomy): Eukaryota > Metazoa > Cnidaria > Anthozoa > Scleractinia > Poritidae > Porites > Porites divaricata. The sequence goes on along the minus strand of JBBMOI010000019.1, from coordinate 1,051,303 downwards.
AACAAGTCATTGCTGTTTCAACCGGGTGAGTTTTCAACACCATGCACGTGGCTTCTGAAAAGGCTTAGTTAAATCTTTGGCTCAAAACTGCTTGGATTTGTTCATGTATTTGCCAGTAGACCCTTCCCTGTACATTCCAGTGAACTAAGGCACCAAAAATTAACACCTACCGTGAGAAAATTCAGTGATTTCTATCGGAGAGTGTGCACCTAGCTCGTGTAATTGGGTGTGCTATAACTGGACTGGTATTTGGAAAAAGGCTATTCAATCAACGAACATTACAGTAGTTTCGTTTTAATGTTAGCGCTTTATTTTTGCGCAAATCAGGGCCTTGAATTTAGGCAATAGTCACTGTGAACCGTTTTGGCACAGTTATGGCAATGGAAACGATAATTTCAAAAGGCAGCGTCCTTTAAAAAGAGAATGGCAAAAGTTTTCTTCAGTTGCCCCAAGTTTTATACATACCTAATTTTTTTCCAATAAAATAATTGCCGATTTTTGTAGTTAAAAAGTATTTTTTGCGTCTCCTTTCCGACAGTCCTACAGTAAGTCACACTCTTCCAGCTGGCGGAGTTCACCCTCGCCCTCCGCTACTGAAGCGTTATTCCAGTACGGGACCTGATACTCTGCACCTACCTCCACCAGACTACGCTGATGTGGATAACAAAGCCGAAAATGAACAGACATCATCTTCAGATACTCTACAGATATCAGGTCAGTAACTCCAAGGTGCAGTGGCGTCACGTGCTGTTTTAGGCCCATGTACTTTACCCATACACAAAGCGCCCCTGATAAGTTATCATCAGGAAGCACTGATTAAAACTATTTTTCAGTCCATGCTCATCCTTGCGATCCGTGGCAACAGACGGCAAGAAACCGTTTCATTGCCTAAATATAGTCTTAACTAACAATACAGGAACATTATGTTTGTAATTCAATTGATGGAAAGACATGTCTTATAGCCTTTAAAGGAGAGGAAACTGCGTGGCATAGGCCTTTATCATAAAACCTCGTTAGAGTTCTGGATTAGTTAAGGTAATCGTCGGCCTACATGTTTGTAGGTTTCAAATACGCAGTCCTCTTTCCTTTCCATGATTTTTATCACCTCCTACATCTTGATAGCAGTTCCCCTACTGAACACAACTGCTCAGTACATCAGTAATGCAGCTCACAAAAAACAAAGAAGAGAAAGATACTTCACATTCTTACTGAAGTGCTGATATGATGTTATGTCAACGTAGTTAATGCGATGAAGTTGATGGGGACCTAGACCCATCGTCTGTATACGACACTTTAGAATGGTCACCTGTTGGGAGATCACATGATCGATAGGCTAAATCAAACAAAGAGGAAGAATTAAAAAACGTTGAAAAACTTTGCAAGGCATTCTCTTGCAGTGACTGTAGTTTTTATCAGTACTGCTGTTGTGCATATACTTTGGAATGTTCGGGCTAAAAGACGGACAAAAGAAGAAAATGTATCGCAGAAATCTAAGATAGGGAAATTGCTTCAGCTAGTGTGCAGGGTTTGTAGTTGGTATGGTAGTATAATTATTCTTTCTTCATTCCTGTTTTGTTAATCATTCACTTAACTGAGTTGCCTTCCATGGATAACCAGCCGAGTACACTAACAGTGACGATCTCGCCCACAGGTTTGAATGGAAACAAAACATCGCCAGTTCCTCCCCCACCCCCTTCTGCCGTCACGCTCGGAGAAGAGAACGAAGACCCGGACAAAAGGTGAGCTAAAGCCGGCTGCGCCTGTTATGAAAACCGCATTTTTTCCATTGAAATTTCAATTTGGCAGTCTTTTTTAACGTAGTTTTCCAACTTTGAAACCTAAATATCAATGGTAATTTCTTGCTTTTCATAGTACAGAAAAGAGTGCATCGTCCATGACAAGTAGTGTTTGGACATTTGCTTAGCAAACAAGTTGTTTTAGACAATGTTGAAATGGTGCAAAATTCTGATACCAAATTTCTGCATGTTTTCAGAAGATCAATAAAGTGAAAAGCGAAGTCATGCAGGCGTTCAGCGAAGCGCTTAATGGAAAGAATAGAAAGAGCTCGTCTGAAAAGGAGCCGCAGGGGATTTGCTTATGCAAACAGGCCATGAAATGCAAATGACAAAATGAATAGAAGGAGCTGGGTACGGGACATCCTCGGAGACCCAGGGACAGTCAGTCGGGTCGGGAGAAAAGGCGGGACGAAAGTTTTCGAGTACGGGCGAAAGAGCCCCTGGGTACCTACTCTCACGGAGCTATTTCCAAAAATTCAAGCGGCTGCCGGCTCCTGATTGGGCGCAAAAATTGCTTTGTATTATTGTGCCCAATCAACGAACAGTTTCTCCTGAGTTCTTTTCGTGAGTTCGTACACGACGGTTATTATTTCGATCATGGCTTGTCTGACTCATGCACCAAAGAAATGCACGCAGTCAGGAAACTTTCAGTTGGATATAAAATCCCCATCTGATTTCAAACCACTGTCTGCCCCAAAACTAAAGACGCTTTTCCAAAAATACAAGCTTGAGCTTACAACAGGTATTCACGCTTGCGTCGGTCACGTCTTGCGTAAATATTAGGGAATTTTTAAACGATACCACGACGGCTGACAACCACGACAACGTCGCATGGAAAAAGGAATTCACATTTTTCTATGGTGTTCATTCCAACTCGCTTACTTTTTCAAATGCGAGCGAACTCTTCTGGAGCTGAATTTCTATCAACCATATCCAAGTTCATGAAGCGAATGAATTTTGTCATTGCTTGTTTACGCCCTTCACAAAACAGGAAATTAGGCACTTTAACGGGTAGTCGTGCTGTTGACGGCAAAGAAATGTACAAAAAAGTGTGATGCACGTGCAAAGTTGTTGTTTTGTCTTGTCAAGCTGTTGCTTATTTGACTTTCTCGTCGCCGATACATTACGATACATTGTGATCCGTCAAAAACAGAATATTCTCCCTGCTGATAGCATCCCAAACGTTTTTCCGACTCATCGGTAGTTCCTTCGTTTCTGGTTAGGAAAGTAGAAAATAAAAGTTTCCCTTGCTCGCACAAGCTTGGTTAACGAACCGGGCAAGTGTGACAAGACAATAGCCGTCGTGTACGAACTTACCAAAAGAACTCAGGAGAAACTGTTCGCCGGTTGGGCTCAATAATACAAAGTATTTTTTGAGCCCAATCAGGAGCCGGCATCCGCTTGAATTTTTGTAAATAGCTTGGTGAGAGTCGGTACCCTGGGGCTCTTTCGCCCGTACTTGAAAACTTTCGTCCCGTCTTTTCTCCCGACCCGACTGGCTGCCCCTGGGTCTCCGAGGATGGGTACGGGAAGAACAAACCAGCGATCTTTTTATAGAGCTGAGCTGCGGGCATCAGGCCTCAAAGTTGCAAAAATTTCTTCTGATTAATTTAGCAAGTTTTCCATGTTGATTCTTTGTTTTTGTTTTGTTGTTTTGTTTTCCTATTTAAGCTCCCACCCGGGTGTATATAATTGCTCTTTTACCAAGGGAAAGTAAATTTGCCATAAAGATTTTGTTTGCCATAAAGTGTCCTGTTGACTGACCGAGAAAGCAAAGTTAGTTCTTGACATTGACTTTATCCTAGCTAGAAAAAAGGCCGTTAGTTGTTCAACAAGAACACGTACTTTTGTAAAAAAAAAAAAACTTTCTCGTATACATGTATTTGCACAGTCACCAAGGAAAACCTAACGCTAAAAGAATAACCTCCAAACAAAACCTGTAAACTATTAAAAACGTCAAAACAGTAGTCTGTGTACAACTATGGTACTAAGTATGGTGCAACTTACAATTGCTATTTCGACGCAAACTAACGTTGAATCGAATGAAATTTTGTGTTATAGAACGACTTGCCTCCAGTTTGTGTACGAGTACAAGTTCTTAATTCATGTATCAATTTAATTGAAGTATAATATATAATCGTAATGTCTGTCCTGGTTGACAGTTTGTTTCATTGCCATTTTGTATTTTAATCCTGATAACAGTATGGATCCAAATGACGCTGTGGCGAATAGTTCATCTGATGTGAGCCACTTTTAATCAAGCTGTAAACGATTACCTTGTCATCTGCACGACATAGAGATGCCCGACAGAAACCTTAAAAATTTCAATGCGACCAGCAAGAAATAGCAAAGAAAAACTAGTATAGATCTTATTACATGTAGCGCTAATGAATATTGTATTGAAATTTGATGATTTCAGAAGTACTAGTTTATATGCACAAACCATGTGATTTCATATTTAATTGCGCGGATTAAATTATTGATCCATGTACATATACCAACAATATACCAAGCGAATCTGGCTGGAATTATTTTATGAAGAAGCCAATAATATATTGTAGAGGAAATATTTTTGTGAACTGTAAATGAAAAGACACTTATGAATGAGGTTGCTTCAGTTGATGTTGTGCTACTCATGAGACTTTCTTATGATAAACACAACTTTTGAATAAAACAATTATGATTTGAAGTTGGTTTTATCCGGTTTAATAATGATTGTCTTAAGTTTATTTCTGAGCTCTTTTTTTTTTTGTATTAAAAACATGTAACAATGGTTCATTGCTGTATTTTTGCACTTCCAACTGATTGAGTTATGGCTACTAAGTCTCTTGGCAGAAAGAAGAGTGTATTTTGCACTGTTTATGAAAAGTGAATTGTTTTAAAAGCCGTGAAATATTTTGGCAGTGATTTGTACAATTATAATTAAAACTGATTTTAAAACAATCTTAATGGTTATCACAGTGATCGTTTTCATAGAATGTACTTTTACCCCACAGTTGGTAGTTGGTGCAATCGAAGCTTAAATAACAATCCCTGGGCATTTGAATTTTTGGAAAGTCAGTGTTTTTAAATTCCCCTCTCCTCAATAAAAAAGCGGTTCAAATGCCCCATCTCAGGTCCAATTTAGGTGATCAAATGACCCCACCTCAGTGTTTTTAAACAAAATAGTGACCAGAAAGTGGTCATTCTTTTTGCAAATTGTAGCTTATGGGCTCGAAGCTGATTCTGAAAATAGATTCCCTAGTGTCACCCTTTACTTTTTAGCCAACTCGACCACATGAGCCCGTGAACAGGCTCTCCGTTTGGGGAAAGGTTGAAAAACTCGCCAGGAGAAGGAAGGGAAGGGTGAGATCCTGTAGACAAACATTAGGGACCGTCGCTCCACCACACTTGCTGTGCATCAGATTCTGATGCAAGCTCCTATTAACGTAGCCTGCGAACAGCAGACGCATTTCCGGTCGTCGTATCTCCCTCCGAAAAATAGTTTTTCGGGGGGAGAGAAGCGACGAAAATAGAGCGCTGTGATTGGCTAGGAGCTTCGCTCTATCCCTCTATAATCACCGCGCGGTGATTATAACATTGAAGGCTAAAAGTTTTCAAAATGGCAGCAAGATTTGTTGATGTTTCGGAGTCGGAAATTGATCAATACTTTTATTTTCTCGAGTAATCATCAATGTAATTATACTAAAACAATTAGTCGCCTCAGGCGAGGTGAATATCGGCGAATAGTCTCGGTGACCATTCGCCGATATTCACGTCGCCTTCGACGACTAATTGTTAAGTAAACAGGTCTTCTGATCTTTAACATGGCGTCTTCTGGCGCTTGACTGGTGAGCTTTTTTAGCCGCAATGAATGTTTTTGCATCCGAGGAATACAGGGTGTCCCAAAAGTTCGTTCCTCTACTTCATAAGTCTGTATTTCAGTACGATTGGGCTTGGTAAGCAAATCATTTCAACAAAAGTTGTGTCTTTCAATATAGTTCACTATTTTCATAGTTGTTGTGCCATCTTTTGACTCGAATATTCGATCTGTGTACTTCCGCGCCAAAGGTGCGCGTGCGCGAGTGTATGTTCCAGTCACATTTTTTGAATTTCATAGCCCGAATTGCTCGGACTCCTTCCTTGTTTTTTTGTAAATATCACGAAAGATAAACCCCCTTAACGCAAAAACGTTCAGCTGCGTGAGAGCATAAGCCTGTATACTTCGATTTACTGGCTTATCTGTTGTAGAAATTGCTAAAAACTGGAAAAATGCGAATGTTGGGTGGTAGAAGGATCATGGAGAAATGAAGGTTTTGAAGGCAAGAAACTAAGGGGAAGACCAAAAGCCCTGAATAAAGTAGCTAAAATAGTTTTAAAAAAGGCTAGATACAAAATAAGAGACTCGACAAGGAAGCTCAGTCTCACATAGTTAGCAAGCCAAATAAAAGGGTCATGAAAAGCTGTTTAAAATGTTCAAAATTAGTGGCCCCTGAGATGGCGAAGAAACCTCTGCTTAGTCTGCCAATTAACGCCCAGTTCGTTTCAAATTTGTAAAGAAGTACAAAAGCCTTACTGTGGAAGGTGGCCTGGATTATTATCTTTTTTGGATGAATGCCCAAAATATTTTTTTCAGCTGCCTAAACTAAACAAATGTTGTTTGGGGTTGAACTGAATCCTGTGCACCAGGTGATAAAAAAGCTCAAAATGGATCATTTGTGGGTCTCCACGCTGTATCCCACTTCATGTACCCTGCTAGCAGAGGCTTTTCCCTTGTGTTTCTCAGCGTTGTACTGCCATTCTCTTCGCTGTTTTAGCTGCTCGCGTTTTGTTTTGGTTGTTTCTGTGCCGAGGAAAAGACCTCTGCAGACAGCCGTTTGGGATTCCTGTTGAGCATGCGCGAGATGAAAATGCGGTTACCATGGAATTTCTGTGTCACGTGTCGGTAATACGATGCCGCCGCCGGAGTTTGCTCTTGTATTCATGAGTCAATTTTCCCACGGGAAAGACTCGCACTCGCCATGTTGATATAGCGGGCTCACTTTTGCAAAGCAAACTAGTACATAAAAGATGCGCGAGTTGATAAAACCGGTTCCACAACCGGTTTAGTCATGTGATTACCTCCTAGATCTTGGAGGTATCTAATGCGCATGCTCAACGGGAATCCCAAACGGCTGTCTGCAGAGGTCTTTTCCTCGGCACAGAAACAACCAAAACAAAACGCGAGCAGCCAAAACCGCGAAGAGAATGGCAGTACAACACTGAGAAACACAAGGGAAAAGCCTCTGCTAGCAGGGTAACTTCATGCCGCAACGGCTACAGAATATGATAAAAAAACAAAAAGGACATGCCAGTTACTGAATTTCTGAATACATGTACTTGATAGAGAAATAAACATCTTCCAAGAAATTTCATGTAAAAATAAAGTTTTGATCAAAAGTTATAGTGCATGAGATTAGAGGAACGAACTTTTGGGACACCCTGTAATCAAGCGGACCAGAAACAATAACCGCGGAAAATCAATATACATGTCACGACCTCTTAGTATGAATTAAGCGGCAAAAATCACATTTTCTCAGTTAAAACTAAACCTTCCAGAACATAATCTACCCTCCGGAGGAAAAGGTAAAAGTTGTATGTTGCCTACCGACTATGGCGTTCAATCCCCGCCAAAAATGAACTTGACTACTCAACATTCAACTTGAGCGGCTAACATTAAGTTACAGCAACCAACTTTCAACTTCGCGTTTCAACATTCAAAGTTAATAATTCAGCTAAACACCCAACATTTAACATGATCGCTCTTTCTTGAAAATTGAGCGCGTAGCATTCTACTTATATACACAACATGTAAGTTGTGCAACCAACATTCAACTTGAGAAAATCAAATTTCAGTCTTCAGTGCTCGGTGTCAGTATTAACAATGTGAACTTTGGAAAATTGCATCAGCGCGATTTACCTGTCGGAATTGGAACTTAAGGACACATCCACATCATCTACTGAAGTGTGTTATCTCGACACAAATATCAAGACTGGCGACGTAACCACACCTTTCCGTATCAGCATCTACGATAAGACCCTATTCCGCGGCACGTACCTATAAAGCCCATATATGGGAGTACCCCCCCCCCCGGGATTAGGATCCGGTACTTCCTTTTTGTAAGCTGGTCCTTGCTTAAAAAATTGAATATATTTTTTAGCAACTTCTATAATTTGCAGTCTGTCTACTTTGAATTATATATATGTCTGGTCATCGTTTTTTATAGTCCGATGTTGAAAAGATATTGAACTCGTTTCAGACGTGATGGGTAGTGATAATTGCCGTCACGGATTAAACTTCATCGTTGCGAAATCTTGACCTCTTTGTGCGAACAGCGTAAAATGTCCACCAAAATGTATCTTATGTCAAAGGCTGACGTAACAGGCCAACTTCAAGTATCCAGTCTCCCCTGGTGTAAGAAGGGGGTCGGTAGTCAACACACCACTACCTCGAGCCAAAATGCTGCTTGTTCCAATGAATGTTTTCGTCACTCTGTAATTAATTATACGTCTGCAACCGGAAATATAAAGCGTAAGGAATAAATTGGTCACCAGCAAAAGAAGAGGTGGGAAGGGGGAAATGAGAGCAAAGCGTTTCTTTCTGTCCTTCTATTATCGCTTCGAGCTCGTTCTGGTCTCCTTTGCAGCAGCTCGGGCCAGAGTCACACAATGCTCCCCCCCCCCGGAATAAAAAGGAGACTTGACTACTACGAAGACTAGTCTCCTTCGCAGCCGTTATTAGGGTCGTCACGCAACGCTCCTCCCCAGCGTTGCGTGACGACCCTTATAACGGCTGCGAAGGAGACTATACGAAGACCGACTGCACTGGCCAAAGGTTCGGCGGACAAAAACAGAGATTTTTACTCGTAGCCCCTGATCTCTGAGACAACAAAGGAAATTTTCTCGGCAACGAGAGACGAAAGTGGAGAAAGGTCACCCTGCTGAAAAGACATGTAACTTTGTCTTGTGCATACTTAGCAATCGTGACGGATAGTAGAGTGAGCGAAACGCGAGCGCGCGTGAAAATCACCCCACGCGAGAAAAGGCGACACGCGGTGGAGATTTGTGCTTAAACCTCAGCTCCTCCAATTGACAACCGCATTGTCTTGCGTCCCACCCACTGATGAGAGACACTGATACTGTCGTAATTTGTTGTCGGTGCTTTGCTGTTTTTTCTTCCAAATATCATCATTGGGTTCGTCGTCCACTGATTTTTACTGCCCTTGAAGACAAATTGCAGCAAGGAAAAAACGTGGCCAGTACTCTATTAGTATACAAGTTCCACTGAATGCTTTGTAAGGATCAATATTTCCATAATCCTCACTTCCGTCGTGTGAGACAAGGTATGAAGCAATATATATACATTTATTATATAGACACGAGTGTTTTACTGGGAAATATACCACTCGTAAAATTCATAAACGCTACATCCGGGACCCGAGTGGTTTATTTTCCATAATCTCACTAGTGAGTTTATCGATGACGTAATTTCGGTCATTTCCCTCTATTACTTTATCGATGTCTTTTTGTCTATATAATAAAAAGAACATTACACGGCGGCTTGAAGATATGAATTTTATTTTCTCGTGGCAAAAACAATATTTTACTCACTCGCTGCGCTCGTTCGTAAAATATTGTTTTGCCACTCGAAAATAAAATTCATATCTTCGCGCCACCGTGTAATATCCTCTATGTATATTTATTGTACAGCAATGATTTGTAGAGCTACAACAGATCAACCACATCTCTGTAATAAAATTGGGATCATGTAACGCGGTAGATCATAAGTTTACCCAGTATAATTTAGGGGAGTTGTTCTGCTGGATTGTGCTCCAGATCGGATCGGTCTAGCACCGAATTTTGTCAAATGATGTCTGTAAACTTATGATGAGGCGGCACGAAGTAGCCTGTGTAACAGGCGCTTGAAAGTAATGGTGTCCCTCGCGGGTCCCGTTCTTTCCTGTACCCATTGCTTCGCCTGCTACGCTATGCAAGCTACTTCGCGTCGCCTCAATAACAAGTTTACATACATCATGTGACAAAATACGGTGAAAACAAGTGACTTGAGACATGAAAGTATCCGTCTTCCTAGTTTTCTGTTTCTTTAATGTATAGAGCTTAAGAATAAAGCTTAATTTTTTCTTTTTTTACTGTGCCATTGATTTTCCGTGGCATTCGTAGCGAAACGACATAGTTGCATGTATGTCATTTTATCCATAACATAACATTGAAGTCATTCAACCTCTATCCGCGGCCCAGTCTCGCTCTCTGTTTTCAACCTCGTTCCAGACCTTTTGTTTGACTGCTCTCGCGTACTTGAATACGCAAAAATAAGGACTGTTTTGCAGTCTAATTTCTAGTAGTTTATATTGAAGTCCGTCGTGCCAGACTGAGTCGAATGCTTTCTTAAAAACTACAAAACAAGCGTAGATTTTCTCATTGTGTTGATGTGCACACTTGTCGATCAAAGTTCTCAGGGTGAAGAAACCGATCTGTGATTTATGAAGTATGTTACAAGAGTTCACGAATTTGGAATAGAACAGAACAGTCAGAATAATTGTCCTCCGGGCAACTTGAAACACAGACCAGTGCCACGATAATTTGGAGGTTTCTGTTTATTTCCTGATTTGTAGATAGGAGTAATGAGGCCATCACACCAAGTAGAGGGCATTGTACCTGAATGAGGAATTAAATTAAAAAGTTTGTAGTATACGGGTAGCATGTCTATAAGCTTTAATCATTTCAATTTTGATTTTGTCCGAAAAAGGAGATTTTTTGTTCTTTAATTTGTTCGCGGCTGCACGTATTTCGTCTTCGGTAATCGTATCAAAATTTAAGGGGCATGGTTGATTCCTCTGAATCTCAAGATGCTTTTTAGCTTAAAATAGCTCATTAGTAATCATCTCCTGTGTGGAATTGAGAGGTTTATTGGAATGTAGTGATTGGAAATAATAAAGCCAATTTTGTTCAGATATTAATTAAAGGGACATCTTTCTGTTAACGGTGTCATCCATCGACTTTAAACATTTCCAAAAGCTTGTCTGATCTAAATTGTCTGTAGAGTTTTCCTACTCAGTGACCTTTGTATCATAATATTCACTCTTTTTTGAGGTTAACGAATTTTTATATTAATTAATGTGTCAATGCCACGTGGTATTCTTGGCGTAAATTGGCATTGAAGGGATGCTTTTTGTTAGATAGCTTTCGAAGTTCATGTCTTTTAAAACGGCACTCCTTGTCAAACCATATTTTTGTTTGGAAAAAACCTAGTGCTCCTACGTTTTTTGGTGATTTTGATTTTAAGAGAACATTTTGCGGCAGTCATAAGGATGTTCTCTACACTGATTTTTAAAAGAGCCGTTTACATCATTGATTGGAGTCACGCTAGCTGTCATCTACGTAATCTCGTATTAATAGTTGAAGATTTGGAGAACGTAAAGTATCTCTGAATTTATGCGTGGAGTCATTTAATTTCCCAGATAAAATGTTTGGGTAAATGTGTTAAAGAGTCATTTACGATAACAGGGGTCTTTTCTGCATGAGCATGCACGACCGCTGAACAAGCGATGTGCATGGAGGCTCACCACAGGGTCTGCCTTCATGAAAATGGCGCGTCTCAAAGCATCGTTGCGATTATTTTTCTCGTTGGTCTTGGCGAATGTGTTCGTGATTTAACAAAATGTGTAGTTTGCAAAAAAACTGTAACATGGTCTTAACAAAAGCGAAGTAGACCGGCTTTAACATACACGAGCTACCATCAAATTTTATGGGGTGCCGATTGGGACATTATTGTATAATATAATAATATATTTTAAACTTTCAATTTATGCTAAACTATTGGTGTTATGGAGTGTCCTCCAACATGAACTTTATGCGGAACTCAAGAGTTATGGGCAACTTTACAAGTACGGATATCGTAGTAATATTTTAGTTTGTCCTAAACTTGTTCTTTTGTGGAACGTTTCGACTCGAATTTATGCCAAACTCAAAATTCATGCCAAACTCAAATTCTATGGTCAACTCACCTTAAAATCTATGGTCAACTCAAAATTTATGCTCAACAGTGCTCAACTTCATATTTATGGCATGATGCATTGCGCGCAAAGAACCTACACGGGAGGGACTGGTGCGGGTGGCCATGTTCTTTGATACAAAATGGCGGCGAGGACAAAGACCGAACCGTCTTGCTTCTTTTTTCACTGCTGCAAGGCAACTTGTGTCTGAAGTGGAATCGTACTTTTCATCTGATGAAGATGGTAACCTTGACCGGCTCGAACTACTGGAGGGTCGTCTGGAACAGGCCTATGAGACCCTATATGATGGCCTCTTCTCAGGATACTCTAAAGATGTTTCTGACATTTGTAACAGGTGCTCCTTGCCGTCCATATTTTGGTCTGGAAACAGTATCAGTTAAATTTTCTGACCAACCATCTATCTTTGCTTCCACTTGTTTGTGTGAGATTACACTGGCAAAAATGTTGTCGATGAAGATCATTTTAAGTTGTCTCTTGAGGCAGTTTTGCAAACATGTGGAAAGTCATTTAATTGTATTAATTTTAAAACATACTACAGTACCTTTTTCAAATGCTACTCTTGTTCAAATATGACAAGCTTTTGTGACCTTTCTGCTCACACTGAAATGACATACCTTTTGAGATTTATGATTTGTTTGAAAACTTTACTGTTCATGTTAGTGAAGCTGTAAACACCACAGTCCTGCTTTTGAGAATCACTGGGCCTTGGGGTAGGATTGATTACCTACAGCTCTTTATTAATTGAGCCTGCACTTCTTTCCCCATCGGGGAGGATCAAAGACCGGACTGGAGAGAGTAGTGGAATATCAAGCCTATCCTTGGGGTTTCCCTTACTTACAACAGATGTGAAGTTAATATAATGGTGTGTTTCTTTAACTTTTGTTCCAGTTCCAATTGTTTTATCCGCCTCTATTAGCCAGAGTTGCCGCTTTCATTATGAGAATGTTCCCACTTAATTTTGAGAGATGAGATATGTAATCTGAATTGGAGGCTACCTCTTGTTATTCTTAAGTTAATAAAAGTTCCTTTTCGGTATTCCATGATTGATTTCTTGGAAGCTACATGTATACTCGAATTCTGATATGATAGTTGTGCTAAAACAGGAATCAAGTATAGGCAGCCACTTAGTTATTTTATGTTTGTCACCTCTGAATGTCGTGTGAATAAAACCTTTAGGCTACATTTTCATATTGGTCAGTAATTATGTAATGGGTTTATTCAATCAGACGTTTGTTTCTTGTTGTCTCTTATGGTAATGTTTGATGTTTACAAGCTAGGTTTACAGTTATATAAAAAATGTGCACATACAGATTTAATTGTTACAAATTGTAATTTCAAATGGGTAACAATAAAATTAATTATCTTGTGTGCGAAGTCTGTGACAAAGACAACTTACTGGGTCTCTTCTAATTTTAAATTTCTCTCAGTGGTAGATGATCGTATGGAATTTGAATTTGGCCTGCCATTGTACATGTTTGTAAGGTTTGACTCTGTAGGTTGAATCACTGCATTTTGATTTGCATGTTGTTGCTTATGATACAGCACACTATTCTGTGAGTCTTGTGCATAATGGTCTTTTTGTGAATATGCCGTGAGACTTTAAGATGTTTAAATGTTCTGTTAGTATGTCACATAAAGCATACTGTCAATGAATGTGTCATGATGCATTTGTCTACCACTTTGCATGGCTTGTGTTTTGTAATAATATTATTATGACCTAGATTAGTTTGATTTCATTGAAAGCATTTAGAAAATCTAATATTTTCATGTAAGTTGAAGAGACATACAGGTATCCCTTTTTCCTTTCCCATTTCCCCTTTATATTGAGCTCAGTTTATGCTCAACAGTGAAGCTGAAGGCAAAGTTAACAGCCAGTGACTGTTAACTAAAATATGATTCACTTTTTTGCCACTGTGATCCTTAATTTAACATTGTGGGGTTGAGTGGACACATTTTTCGAGAATTTAGTGATCTATATTGAGTTTTAACCCTTTGCAGTTTGCTGTTTGTGTTTTCATGGAAAATTTGTACATCGTTTGGCAAATGGTCAAGCAAAACCATTGAAGCTTGTTTGTCACATGAAGCCCAAAACAATGGAAAATTTGAAATTTTCATCAGACATAACATGTAAGGAATCCATGAGTTGATTAATCATTACATGTTTACCCATTGTTGATTACATATCTTCTACTATACTGCCCACCTAATTAGAATTTCTTGCACCCTTCAGGCAATATTTTATTACTGTTTATTCCAGAGTGGGTACGTATTGCCATGAAAAAAATGGCTCTCTAATTACCAAAAATGGAGAGAAAACGTAGTAATTATATATGCAGTGCTCAAAGTATACAAAACCACTAAACATGAACTCAACTATGTGCTCAAAACATGGCGCAAAATAAAAGACCATTAAGTTTGAACAAGTGGTGGAGAGAAGAAAAATCATCAGCACAACACAGCAATGGGAAAAAATTATCAGCCACAGCATATGCCAAAAGTAGGTGTGTAAACTACGGTGGCCCATATCTGCAAACACAACAAACAATTCTTGAAACACAACAAATACTTTTCCAAACACAACATAGTATTATCTGAACACAACAAACTATTATCGAAACACAACACAGTATTATTGAAACAACACAATGTCATCGAAACACAACACAATATATCGAAACACAACTCAGAGTTTGCAAAACTCAACGCAAATCTCCCAAGACACGACACAATATTTGCGAAACACGACACAAAGTTTTCCCGATTGCGTAATGCAGGATGTTACTATACAAGGCATAAACCCAGGTAGATACTTCATACATGATTCCTATAGTGTACCGATATATATATATTCTTACTTACTTACTTACTCTTTCTGCCTTGCTTGAGTATCTTTATGTACTTTTGTGTCTTGGCCTACTCTAGTAACTTGGCGTGCTTAAGTGTCTTGGCCTACTTCAAAACGTAAAAGTAAGTAAAGATACTCAAGCACGCCAAGTAACTGAAGTAGGCCAAGTCCCTCAAGCACGCCACTACTGAAGTAGGTTAAGACACAAAGGTACGTAAAGATACTCAAGCAAGGCAGAAAGAGTAAGGCCCAGTTCAAACGTCGAATCTCACATGTGCCGAACTTAATTCGAGAGTTAAAAGTGCGAGGTTTGAATCAATTAAATTCGACTGTTTAAATTAAATGCGACGTTTGCCGTATCTGCGACTGAAACAGTCGAAGATTCGACCTAAGTTCGACTTTTGATTCAAACGTCGCATTTCACATGTGCCGAACTTAATGCTTGAATGTTAGTAAATTATTATTATATTACTGGGAATATTGACAGCGAACAGAGTTAAATTCGACAGAGTTCAGAGAGTTAAATTCGATGAATGAATCAAATGCCGTATTTAACTATTTTAGTCGACTAAAATAGGAATTAAGTTCGGCACTTGTGAAATTCGACGTTTGAACTGGGCCTAAGTAAGTAAGTAATATATAGATTTAGCCAGGGCTAATAAAAGCGAAGCTCCTATTAACTCGAATTTATGATTTAAATCAAACAATAAACTTGTATTCCACAATTCAGTTAACTTTAGAACACATTCATGTGACTAATTTGAGGGAACGGTTAAGTGATTTTAGAGAACAGTAATTTGCAAACAGTCAAAGCTAAGAGTGAATTTAATCTTACATCGAGTTGATAGCCTTATATATGTACACCCAAAAATAGCAATCATCTTCGATCACATTTAAGAGCGCGGACTCTTGATCACAGTAGATTAGGCCTGGAAAACAAATCAGGCGGAATTTTTTGCGTTCGACCAGTTTACTTTACAAAATCTTGCCAACAAGTCTGGGGAAGTGTAAACCAACCTTTTATCAGGGGCACCCAACGAGGATATAGTTCAAAACCACTTAACATAGCATTGTTGAAGGTATTTTAGAATTTAAATGGTAGATATAGGCATATTTTTATCCCCTAAAAACTTTTCATCTGTTCGGATTTCCTAGCTGAAAGTCTAGTGATCCGAAAATTATAGGGATCAAAGCTTACCTTATCGAAAATTTGAGCCAGAAAAAGGCCCCCGAAAGTTCTAGGTGGCCTTTTTTAGGGTAAAAATACGTTAAAAATGGGTAATTATACCACTTTTTAGATGTTCGAAAATCCTAGGAGAGGCAGGCAAGCAAAAACTTTTACAACAACTGTTCCGAAAATTCTAGATCAAATCGTCTTCCGAACAGATATTTTCCGAAAATTGCCGTTGGGTGCCCCTGTTTTGTACTTTTTATACATCACATCTGAGGTGAAACAGTACCATGAGGCGCTGTTTTTATCATACAGACCTCGGACAGAATGCAGTATTTCACAATTTTGCAATACAAATTGCACTCGCTCAATATTCAGGACGATCGAAGCACGTGTGGGCTTTTAGCGAAACCGTTAAAAAAATGTCCAAAATCACCTA
>JBBMOI010000019.1:807500-1027500 GCA_038088405.1 Porites divaricata | reverse complement strand
CCCGCTGATCGTTATCAATCCACTCCCGAAATATGGCTAAATCAGCTATCAACAAATTATTGGCAGAAATTCCTTACGGTATCGAGAAACTAATTTACATCCGATTTATAGACAAACACTAAATAAAGAACATTTTGCTCAATAACTACGCATCAGCAATGCATTCTATGCCAAACTTTGCGGTTCTTGAACGGGAATCAAGACACGAGTCGAGTGCCAAACAATAACAAGCAGCCATGTTCGTGTCAGACATCCTTGAGAAACTTGCTCTTTCACCTCGTTCAGCGCATCAGTCTCCACTTTAAATCACCAGGCCCCAGTTGTTCGAAAGGTGGATAGCGCTATCCACTGGATAAATTACTATCCACTGGATAGCGCAATTGGATGTCGTAATACTTATCCTCTGGACAGCGATTTATCCGGTAGATAGCGTTATCCAGCTTTCGAGCAACCGGGGCCAGATCTTTACTTATCTTGTACAACGAAGCTCTTTCCTAAGTTCCAGCCATTTCAATGTCAACGACTATGCACCATGTCGCTATCACTGGTCGCGAGCTGGTCGCGTCCTCTTTGTCAAGTCAGCGGTCGCGCATGCTCATGCAAAAAAGACCCCTGTTATTTACAATATGAGAAAAGCTCATTTCGGTGTTTACATGCAACCAGGTTAAGATTGGACCGTGAAGCGATAAAGGAGAAGGCTTTTTCACCATGGAGTTTGTACTATTTGAAAATAAATCTTGGTCACATAGCCGTGGTCGATAACACTTGTACCATTTGTCCCGTGAAAGGTAGCTCTCCCTAGAGAGTCGCCCCTAACTCTACCATTAAAAATTTTTAGGTCTGCGCTTTTGCATATTTCAAGAAGTCTTTTGCCATGCTTATTGATCTTATTGTCGAAGCTATTTCGCTGGGCAGGTCGTAATGAAAATTCAGAGCGGTCATTGGTAATTAAGTTATTTCCGTCGTGACAAAAGCCGGCATTGAAGTCGCCCAAGAGGAGTATAGATCCTTTAAAGGCAAAATTTTCTATGTCTTTTTCAAGTTCTTCAAATAATTCCAGTTTAAAATATTTTGAACTGTGCGGAATTATACAAAGTCCACAGATGTCAGTTTTAAACCATAACAAATTTGTTTTTTTTTTTTAATTATTATCACTGAAATCCAATAATGAATTGCATTTTTGTAGAAGAGAATTATTCCGCCGGAATTACGGCCACTACTGTTTGATTGAGTAGCTAGCCTGAATTTCATCCGATTACTTCGAGTCGTTAGAGAGGAGAAAACGACTCGAAGCAATCGGATGAAATTTCAGGCTAATTGAGTAGCATGCTGAACTATAAATCTAAATCCATCTACATCTATCTGCAGAATCTCTCCAAGTTTCATTAACAATCACATAATCAAAGCCATTAATCGTGCTCAAAAATTCATTATTCTGGAGTTTGTTTCCGAGAGTTCTCGATTGTAGTCCATTTACATTCCACGTGAGGAACGAAAGATGATTTGAGTAAGTCAAGCAACTTTCTAGCCTCATAGTGGAAGCTAATTACCTAGTACTTACATTCGTTATTTAATGACAAACCAATCTCACTCTGATAAAGAATTTACTATTAAATAAAAAATTTTGTCAGTCGAAAAAAGGATACAAGTTTTTTTTAAGAATTTCAATGGTTGAATCAGGGATACCAGAGTTAGTTGCTGTTGAATTTTGTCTATTCTCTCGAACAATGGATGGTTGGCGAATTTCTTCTTGATGTTCTGTTTGCATATACTGTGGCAGCAATGGCTGAGGCGTCGCGTCTAATGTGCCTGTCGTCGCGTAGAACACTTGATCCATTCCCTTTGTAAACAAATTAATTATATATATTTTAAGGCCTGGGGCTAAGGGGTTTACCTGTGGAAAATGATTTATTGGCTATAACTTCGCCACAGATGATGGTGCTAAATCAAGATTCGGCACACGTAAAGAACTTATCGCCTTTAACATTTTAAAACAACTCACTTTGACTCTGAAGATGACATACTGCACAGGTTGTCGAAACGTCAGTCACTGTCAACAACAACAGTCCTATCCAGGACTACATTCACCCGGACGATCAAACTCAACCTACTTATAAATATTGTGTTAATAAGTCACGTGATGTGTCGCGTGACCATTTTTCTAGAAATCGTAAATTATTGACCAATTGGTGGCCGTCTTAAGAAAACAGATCGGGTGATAACGTCTTTCTAATTCTTATCAAATATTTCTAACACTTCACTTTTGGAATGACCGTCCATTGCACTTCAATAAAAAATTATGAGGAAAAACATCATTTTAAAAGCCCAAATTTAATCTTAAACTTTTTAAAACTTTTATTTTAGACTTCGCGTACTTTCATTCCAAACGTAGAAAGTTAGGTGTGTTTATCCTGTTTCAGAAATGCCAATTTGTTGTCCAAACAAAGCCGAAAATTGGCCACCAACTCGCCAATTTCCTTCGTTTTCAATTTTGGTCACATGACATGTCACGTGACCATAATTAAACGTAAGGCACAACAAAACCTCAAGGTTTACTTTTTGGGAAAAATACATTTTGTTCTAGGCCCCCTAGCGAGAGATATTGCCAATCATTCATATGCTCCGAACACACCTGTGACTCAGGCCTTAAACCTAAACTGGTTTTTTGCCTGGACATCGTTCGTCTGACCAGACCATCATGTTACTCATGACTCCAGAGGTAAACTATCTACTTGTTTTGTTGACTTTAAGAAGGCATCATTTGGCATCAAGCTTTACTATTAAAATCGTTGAAATGAAACATAGGTGGTGCCTTTTACAGAATAATTTACAGAGTGTATTCCCTTTCAAAATGTTGAAAGACGATTATACTCGTTTGGAATTTTTTGATTATGATTAAGGTGTTCCAAAAGGCTGTATTCTTTCCCCGCTACTTTTTAACCTTTATCTAAACGAATTACCTTACAATCTAAACAACAATGCTAAAGATCGGGAAGTAGGAAAAAATAAAATAAGCTGCGGGTATTGTAAAGAGTTATGGGGGAGAACGAAAACAGCAAGTAAAATAAACCTTCTTTTACGTCTCTCTCGGAGGAAAATTATAACGAGGGAAAGCTACGATAAAAGTTCAAATTATATGTTTCTGTTTGATTTACTCCACGAGCTTCTTCATGTTCAACTTTTAAGTAAGCATCACCGCAAAGCAACGTGGACATTGTGATCCTATCTCTTTTCTACATGTGACCACCTATAACTATGGAAATAGTGACTTCTCTTTGGCTCAAGTCATAAAACCACCCTAAAATCGTTTTCCTTTTACTCTGTAAACAGTATTCAATGCTTAGAGGGGATCTTTGGTGGCTAACTAATAACAACGTATTCGCCCGGTATGTGTGCAGTATGTGTGCAGTTGCTTTTTTCTAATACGACCTCTTCATAATTTGCCTAAAATTATACCAGAAATAATTCCGTGTAGTTGTGCACCAGAAATCAGATTAATTGAGTAGAATTTATTGCTGGCGGCTTATGCGAGCCAGCACACTATTCTCTGCAATAGCGGGAAAGGGTTAAAAATTGTCGGATGTAAGATCAGAAGCATGCGCAGTCAATTTGTTTTCTTATTATTTGGAGTATTCACTCGTGTGCGATGACATCACGTAAAACGCACTTTGACGAGATCGAGAGATTTGGAGTAAATTTCCAGAAAGCAAGCGGATTACAAACGAGGAGAACGTTTAGAAATGGCTTTTATTTCCTAGATGTCTTTATTTGCTTGTGAAAGTATTCATCAAGGTCTCGACCTACTGAACGTTTTAGTGATGATGAATCTCGAGGAAGACGAGAGATTTATGGGTTTGGTTGCTCTATTTGCCGATTCGCGAATTAATGCAGGGGGTGCGAAGATGCTGATCAAATCGTCCTTCATGGATTAGCTTGTGAGTTCAGCAGAAATGATGTTCCAGGCAAAAATTCTTCTATTCGGAGTAAACTGCCGAATCTAGCTTGCTAGTCTCTGGGTAAAAGAGAGAAAACGGGCGAACCAAACCACTGAAATCAGCAAAAATTGTTGACATATTAGAACAGCCAAACAAATTAAAATATCTTGTCTTCAACGGGATTCATCACGTAACCGTTCTCGACCTCGATGAAATCATTTCCACAGGTAAATAAAGAAATCTAAAAATATAAACAAGCAAATACAAAAACCTCAGGCCTCGTTTATCATCTGCTTGCACTCTGCAAATTTAATCGAAGGGCTTTTCCCTTTCATACATCGAAAATACACTGAAATGACATATTTTTCCTTTAAAATTAAGCCTTACCCACCTTAATTCCCAGGGGTCATTTTCATTTTCTTCACATTGTAAAATCATTTTGAAAATGACCAAACTGTAAAATCCGCATTGTCTTCCAGCCCTGACGCCAGCACTCACTTTGAAGTTAAGGGCCTGTTTACATGGAGGTGGGGGACACTAGATAGGTGAGGTAACATATGGCGGGTCATCCCACCTATCATTTAAACGTAAAATGAGGGAATATATGGACAGGCGGGTTACCCCACCCAAGCGGGTTACCTCACCTACCTGGGGTCCCCCGCCTCCATGTAAACAGGCCCTAAAACTCCTAGTTATAGAATGTAGTTTCATCAGAAGTTAAACTGTAATCTAGCCTCTCTCTTTATGATTAATTAGAATTAGCACTAAAATTGTTTAAATTAGCTTCTTTTTGGTATTAAATTAAAAAATTCTGAACTATCGTGTTTCATTATTGATCCTTACATTGAAGTATGGTTGTATACGTTGTATATGTTGTGGTTCAATTTTATCCTTGGTTCAAATTTTCTTTTCTTTTGTTTCAAACTCTTTATCATGTTGTTGTCATACATTACCATACCCAAAAACCAAAGAAAAGAAAATTTGAACCAAGGATAAAATTGAACCACAACATATACATGAGGCCATATGATTATGTCGTTAATTTGATGTTGAAATTTTGGTTCTTATTTATATGGTAGTTAACTCCTTTTTAGGCTATTTAGGTTCTTAAATAGGTTCTTATTTCTGTAAAAAAAAAAACAACAACAACAACAAAAAAAGCTACAAACAAGATGGTAATCAGCCTATTTGTCCATTTCAAAATGCGATACAACAATATTAACCTCTTGCACTTTATTTTTTATTACATCCGAATAAATTCTTGAGCACTTTTATTTGCACAGCAATTTCAAGCTCCTAATTCTCCAAACAAGATTCTTGCACAGCTTTGCAGCTGCATTTCACGAATATGATTTTAAAAAATAAGCACCTATTTTTCATTTTCTAGGTTAAACAGGTTCTTGTTTATAGGGGGTATAAATGGCAAATTTTAGGCTAACAGG
The DNA here is from genome assembly GCA_038088405.1 of Porites divaricata. NCBI lineage: Eukaryota > Metazoa > Cnidaria > Anthozoa > Scleractinia > Poritidae > Porites > Porites divaricata. Next base: position 1,022,123 of record JBBMOI010000019.1, on the reverse strand, counting down.
TTCTTAATTTTCAGGTTCTTACTCTTGTGTTTTTACTCTATTATTGGAGCTTCATGCTATTATATCTTTGTTTTTGTGTCATATTGTGTATTTTAATTCATGGTGTTCCCTTTCAGATCTTGAGCGCCGGCACTGTTTACCATGGATAATCTATCTCAACTGGCCCTCAGAACCCAGACCATATTTGGTGGCATTCATTTCTTGATCTTTCTATTCTCCTGGCCATTTGTGATTGGTTTCCTGAAGAATTACCACGACAATTACAGACTGACATTTAACTGTATCCCCAAGCCAGACGACTTCACCAGACAACTTTGTTATGTCAATTACACTTCTGCTATGAGCCTGCGTCCACTCGATCTTACACCATTAATCTTTGCTGGTATCTCCTATGGTGGACTGTGGATTGTCTGGCTGTCTTTTATTCTTATGGGGGCTATGATTCTACGACGGATCCAAAGAGACCGAAGCGAGCGAAGGAAGAGAAAACATTCGGAAACGTTTGTGCGGACATTCATCGCTCATGTTTGCATCCAGCTTGTTTTCCTTGGTGTCATTATGGGACTGTTTTGTACTTACCAGCGCTTCCATTTCGCTGAGAAGTACAAATGCCATCAGACAAACATGACGCTAACTTCAATTACATGCAATGACTTACGATACAAAGAGAAATCAATACTAAACATTACTATTATTGGAATTACGGCTTTTTCTATCTTCTGTTGTTTATTGAGCCTTATTCACTTAGCAGTAACACGAAAAACGTTTCTAGAGCAGCTGCTTGGTGACATTTTTGACAGGGAAGATGGAAATGCGGCAGGATTAAATTTAGTAGGTGAGTCGAGGGCCCGGTGTTGATAATAGTTGCTAAGATGAGTTTTGAAATATCAGGTTTGACCATCTGTAGATTTAGGCTATAGGGACCCTTACTATAGAGGTACTGATTATCAATCATATTTATCATATATGATATCTGTGACAGATTACAGTACTCAGTGTTACCGCATGAGAACGAAAACAGCTTGCAAAAGATTGTTCAGATTCTATTCTGCTCTTTAAACTCAGTACATAAATTATCTGCAACCGCTTAGGTTAACAGTCAACTGCGAGGATCATGTTCACTTTAATAAAAATCAACTGCTTTCGAACGTTTCCTGCAACACACCTTTTGTTTGCAACCACTCGTGTTTTTCTCTACACTCATGATGAGCCAGTCGGTGTTAAGGCACCAGCGGTCACTGTTACCTGGTAGCCTGACTTATCGCAACTGATTCAGTGATCGTAGTCATGTCATCCAAGGTCCTATCGAGAAATTTTTATGATTTGTCTTTCATCCATTCCCTAGCCACTTTGTTAAAACGTGTATGGGTTTAAGAAAATTCCCTTGGAATCTTGTGATGAAAACATTCCCCTATCGCCGTCTTCTCTTTTAAGTTTACTTTTAGGCTAGCCATGTTCAGTTGTCCATTCTCCAAGGGAAAATACGCCTGAACATATCTCTCTATGCCTGTTAAAAGAACTAAGGAACTACTAAAATAATACTCTGTATTTAAACGGTGTTAAAAGTTTACGTTTTTGTTTCAGATGATGGTGATAACTTACAAGGAAAAGGTAAGAATATTCTATTTATTTTAGTGAACGTCTAACTCTTGCCTGTATGGCGTCTTCCCAAGCCTTCTCGGTCAATGCATTTCGGTGACGTACCCGAAACAAGCAGACCACGTGACCCGAAACGCATCGACTGCGCACAATAATGAGGCCTAGGGATTAGGCAAGTCTAAATCCACAAATAATAATCGCAACCAACAGCATAGCTGCATTTCATCGTATTCAGACCGGGATTTAGCCAGAATTTCATCCGATTGCTTCGAGTCGTCTTCTCCTCTCAGCAACGTCTGAATCGACCGGCCGTCAATGCCGTCCAGTGACGCCACTATAACCCAATAACCGGGTAGTGATTTTGATTGGTTGATTGTCTAAACATTCACATAATTATGTATAATTATGAGCAATTTTAGCGGGACTGTCGCTTGATATTCAGCGGATCGCGTCGGTGGCATGCTTGTGTGGAGTTCAAACCCTCTCGATAATCTTTATCGTAAACAGCAAATTTGCTCTTGTCTTTGAAACTGAAATGCTAAATTGAACTGCGAATGAACGGAGAGTCGGTAGGTTTTTCATTTAGAGCCACTTTGTGGTTTCCGCAGTGAACCAACCGTGTGTGTATTTATTTCATTCCGGGATTGCGACCGAGTTTGAATTACAACTTGACAGGGTTGTGTATAAGAGCCAGCAGCCGGCGAAGTTCGTCAGCTTCTTTGCAAGGTTCTGCTGGCTACTTTCATTACTTCAAGAGTCAAAATATGGCAAAGAGATGATGTTTATCAGGTCTAAGCTAAGGCTCAATAAAAATATAAATTTGCTTTGATTATCTTTTCTGAAAAAATATAAATGATTTCTGACTCAAGGACAGTTTTGAAACGTTATGTTTGAGACTGTCTTTTTGAACAAATCTTAACGCGGTACCAGGAAAGGACGTACAATATAATCTGTTGCACTGCAACATTTTTCATTGATTGCACAGTCGAATAGTGCTGTTTGCGATTTTTTGTTAAAGAGATTACGCCGCGACGACATGTATCAGTTTATGGTTTTAGTATTGATATAGAATTCTTGACATATTAATAGAGCGCTGTTAAGATATATGTTATGAATTGGTTATAAATATGAAAAGATGTTCTTCAAATATTATCAACAGAAATTAGATTCACTAACCAAAACGCGTTGATTCACGTCGATAGCTCCCGAGTTTCGCTACGTAATTCTGGCTTGATAAGCAATGAAAAACTCCATGTATAAAATCGAGAACATAACTTAACAGCCCCCTGCCTTGACAGATTAGCTAATCTGCTTTTTTTTCAGTAATATCCTCTGTGCAGTTATATTCTGATAGGAAACCGCGTGCGTGTCAAAAGCTCGGGAATAGCCCAGGGGTTGGCAAATGCCCGGCCCCCAGGCAGCACAAAATTTGCAAATGCCCCGCAGCTGGGCGCAGCTGGAATTGACTGATGCATTATGTGAGAAATTTTATTACGTTTCTTTTTATTAGTTAAATTTTATAACTTAAAAATTATCTAAATAAGTGTAAGTATAAAGCAGTTGATATTTTTCATTTCCCGGGAATTCAGCATGCGTGCTTATTGCTGAGACAACCTGCCGTATCAATAATATAGGGCGAGCGGTGATTTTTTCTTGTAGGTTTTAGCATTTTAGAAAGAATCGCTCTTACTTGTGCTTCCTAAGAAATTCTCATGTTGCCGTTATCTTGAACAAGTGGCATCAGCTATTTTTGTGACGATTAAAAGACAGCACAAAGCTCAAGTGTGGTTCCATGCAGCCGTCGGAAAGTTGAAATAATTCGAGCACAAATGAATATATAGCCACTTAAGATGCACCTGTTTTTTCGCATTTGTTGTAGTTGGCTTATAGAGGGGGATTATTTGAAGTCAAAATGTTACCATGGCTAAGACTGCGTGGGTAATGAACTCTAAAAGCCCTTTATATACTTGTAATAACTGACCTTTTTTCTCTTTTCATTTATTTTTCTGCAGCGAGTACCTTATCAGAAGCAGTGAAAAAATCAATAAAGAAGCAAACGGAATTCCTGCCCAAACTGAGTGTTCCCACTATCCCCTCCTTGAAGACAGATGATATATTCACTAATCTTCTGATACAACATGGAAGAAAGCCCGTTGGCAAAGTTGTGTATAGAGGAAGAAGAGACCGGCTCGTTGATTATAGTCGTGTTAGTGGAACTAAAGTCAAGGAGAGTCAAGAAATATTTTTTCGGACAGCCGATGATGAGAGTAATCCCAAACGCATTCTTCTCACTGGAAAAGCAGGAATCGGAAAAAGTCTCTTTTGTCAAAAGCTGCTTCGAGATTGGGCTAATGATAAATTATTTAAGCCCTCAAGAGACAGGGAATGTCCAGATTTTGCGTTTGCTTATTTGTTGACTTTTCGACAGTTAAGTTTACTTGGTGAGCAGAATGTTTCTTTGCAAGAAGTCTTGAACCGCTCTACACTATTGGATGATCAGTGCCGTATCGATGATGTCCTTCTTCAATACTTGGTTGATCATCCTGAAGAAGTCTTGATTATAATTGACGGTTTTGACGAATATTCTCTGCAAGATTGCATTGTCGGTAACACACATGAAAGGTATCCAAATTCCTGTCGAGAGCAAATGCCGGTTGCTGCAGTATGTGCCAAACTAATAAACGGGCAAATCTTAGGCCAGTCCACTGTATTGGTAACTTCAAGACCTGATGAATCTGATAAACTAACCTGTGAAGTTCGCTTTCATCGTAATGTAGAGATAACAGGATTTTCTGGACAGGAGGTGACTGAGTACATCAAGAGGTATTTCCGAGAAAACAAGAGAATGAAGAACATTGTACTTGAACACATCACCGAGAACGAGGATCTTCTCAGCCTTGCACACGTTCCTGTACTCTGCGCCCTAATGTGTTCACATTTTGAGTGGATTTTGAAAACATCAAACAGTTCCGAAGATCTCCCTGTTAAAATTAGCGAGCTCTATTCTGAAGTGCTGGCCGTTTTTGAAAGAAATCACATCAAGAAGAAGCAAACCGTTCTCGGAAAAAGCACCCTAGATAAAGTGTCTAATTTTGCCGCTCAGTCGCTATTGTCGCGAAGATTTGAATTCACTGAAGAAGAAATGAAACGGCTAAATTTGGAAGAAGTTGATGTCGAGGCTCTCAGAAGAGGAGGGCTTCTACATTGTGGTCCACCTTTTATGATCTCGATTTCTCAAACAACGAAGTATTTTTGTTTTACCTACTTGACTGTTCATGAGTACTTAGCGGCTCGTTTTTTTGTAAATGGGAGAGAGATTCCCGAAGATGTGTCTACAATGGTTTTACAATTCATGGCCGGCATTTTGTCAAAGGCAAAAGATAGCATTCTTATGGAAGAATTGCTAAAGAAACTTCCAGTCACTGACAAAACGCTTCTCTTACAAGCACAGTGCCTTTGTGAATATAGTGACAAAGAGTTCGCTAGAGATCACTTCCGCCAGTTATGCATTCAATTTGCTAATAGCGATTATGGAAAATATGTACAGTTTGAGGGCATCAATGATGTGGACTGTATTGCGTTAGAGTTTTTGTTGGATGTCTTCAGCTAGTGAATGAAGTGGACATAACTTCTTCAAACCAATCATTATCCTGGCTCATCATCGGGGGTTCATTCCTTTCGCCCTCTGGAGTAAAACGGATACGCAGAGCTTTGCAGTCAAACTTTTGTCCTGTCAACAGATTGTCTCTGGTCCGTTGTGATGGTTTGAATACAAAATATGTACAACCACATATTCGCGTGTTGCTGTCAACTAAACTACTTTATTTAGACCTGCATGATAATCAGATCACCGATGATGGTGTTGCTAGTCTGAGTGAGGCACTAAAACAATCAACCTGTCAACTAACCACGCTAGGTCTGAATGATAATCAGATCACCGATGATGGTGTTGCTAGTCTGAGTGAAGCACTAAAACAATCAACATGTCAACTAACCACGCTAGGTCTGAGTGGTAATCAGATCACCGATGATGGTGTTGCTAGTCTGAGTGAAGCACTAAAACAATCAACCTGTCAACTAACCACGCTAGGTCTGAATGGTAATCAGATCACCGATGATGGTGTTGCTAGTCTGAGTGAAGCACTAAAACAATCAACATGTCAACTAACCACGCTAGGTCTGAATGGTAATCAGATCACCGATGATGGTGTTGCTAGTCTGAGTGAAGCACTAAAACAGTCAACCTGTCAACTAACCTTCCTAGATCTGAGTTTTCATCAGATCACCGATGATGGTGTTGCTAGTCTGAGTGAAGCACTAAAACAATCAACCTGTCAACTAACCACGCTAGGTCTGAATGGTAATCAGATCACCGATGATGGTGTTGCTAGTCTGAGTGAAGCACTAAAACAGTCAACCTGTCAACTAACCTTCCTAGATCTGAGTTTTAATCAGATCACCGATGATGGTGTTGCTAGTCTGAGTGAAGCACTAAAACAATCAACCTGTCAACTAACCACGCTAGGTCTGAATAGTAATCAGATTACCGATGATGGTGTTGCTAGTCTGAGTGAAGCACCAAAACAATCAGCCTGTCAACTAACCACGCTAGATCTGGATAGTAATCAGATCACCGATGATGGTGTTGCTAGTCTGAGGGAAGCACTAAAAGAATCAGCCTGTCAACTAACCTCACTAGATTTACTATTCTGATTGAAGCATCTCTCTCCTCCTCAGAGGCTCTTGCTGGGTATCCCATTCGCGATAAAAATAGCAACAACTGAAAAATAGAAAGCCCTCGGGGATCCCATCATGCCTCGCGCGCTTTCTTTTTCTTTCTCCCCAGGCTTCCCACAACACAAAGAGGCCTCTGCGGAGGAGAGAGGTGAAGCATTCATGGGCGGATCCAGAAAATTTAGAGAGGGGTGGCCGGGGCACTTGCCAACTATATAGAAACTTTTTATTTTGCTGAGAATTCTAAGTATATATAATACGAAATTTCAAACAATAAACACAATAGAACCTAGGAAAACGAAAGGTGCGAAGCGAAGAAAAAGTTCACACAGGTTCGTACACGGAGGTAAACCCAAATTTATTTTTGTAAAAACTTGAACAGTGCAGCGGCCGGGGAGGGTATAGACTTGCTACAGGTCGACCTCACGAGTTTGGCGAACGGAGCGAGCTTCCGACGAAGGACTTTTTTGAAAGTCTATGGAGAATACCTCTCACCATTATCTATGCTCAGTTCTTCCACTAATTTAACCAGCCAAAAGTGGCTATATCGGTGTTCAGGCGTTGCACCGAAGTCTTTTCATAGTCTTGAAGGTACAACACTAGATTGCAGGATTTTTGCTTTTTCTTACCATTATGCCCTTCGAAGAATATTTTCACAGATCACTTTGTCACTGCACGTATTGACATTGGGGTAGCATTTTCGATTAAGGCCTGTTTCAAACGTCGTGCTACTGCAGTGCTAAACTGGCTCGACTGTAGCACGACACTAGCACGACTTGGTTTCAGACGTCGAATTTAATTCTTTCGAATAGAGCGGCTGTTGTCGAAAACAAAACACAAAAATTAAAGAAACGGTTTAGCAAACTTTTAAATGATTCCAATGTATTTATACTTTATGAATTGAGTGTAGCACGGCAAAGCTTGCCGTGCTACACGGCAGTAGCACGACTTGGTTTCAAACGTTGCGCTACTGCCGTGCTAAAGTCGAATTTAATTCGATCAATTTAGTTCGGCACGGCAGTAGCACGACGTTTGAAACCGGCCTTACTTTCTTTTTCGGCAGTTTTGGACTTTTATAATAAGAATAATAATAATTTAATCACTTATACTGCGCAGGTATTCATAAAAATGATCAAATGCGCATTATATTAGTATTAAAAGCATGAAAAAAAAAAAAAACTACAAACCTATTTACAATAAGTAAAACTATAAGAATATATACACTTCCGCCATTATTAAAATTCATTTAACCATAAGCAAACTTAAAAAGGAACGTCTTAATATTGCGCTTAAAAGTATGCAAGTTTGGAATATCGCGAAGCCCCCGCGGTAGAGCATTCCATAACTTGGGCGCAGCTACCTGGAAGAAACTATCGCCTAGTGTGACCTTAGTTCTAAATTTTGACGATGCTAGCAAAATCCCTTGCCTTGCTGCAGTGTTTAAAACACGGTGAACCTTGTTAAGCTGCGAGGCAAGTAGACCATACAAAAGGCTATTGCAGTAGTCAACGCGATAAGTAACGAATGCATGCACCAAGGACTTAGTTTCCACGGGAAGGAACTTGCGAATACGACTGATGTTATGTAGATGAAAGAAAGCTGAGCTACAGAGCTTGCTAATATGATTAGGCTCTGACATGCTAAGTTGAGAATGAAACCAGGAACCTAGATTCCTAACAACCGGCTTCGTGTTCACAAGAGACTCACCAACAGTAATACTATAAATGTCAACCTTAGCTAGCTGTTGCTTGGTAACTAGACTGCTAGCAGTCCCTCAGGATGGTCACGCGAGCGAGGAAATCGAGCCAAGCGAGAGAAACGGCAAAAAACAAGAAGCCGAGGGGAAGCTGGACAGTTTCCCTCTCGGCCACTTCCCCCTCTCCAGTCCTGCCGAGCTTAGACTCGACTGACTGAAGAGGGACTGCTCGCAGTCTACTTGGTACCAAGGAGCAAAACCTCAGTCTTATCATCAATTAACATAGTTCGGTCTCTAATCATCCACTTTCTTAAATCCATGATGCAATCACCCATAGCCTTAGCCTTTGCATTAGCGTCATCACCCTGCACGTTTGGACTGAACGCCAAGTACAATTGCGTGTCATCGGCGTAAGAGTCCACGCTTGGCAAGTGTCGACCCACCATATCGAATAGTTTGCTGGTATATACCGAGAACAGAACCGGGCTAAGGCATGACCCTTGCGGCATCCCTTACGCGAGCGGAAAGGTATCTGACAGCCCTCTATTAACTGCAACACGCTGTGTACGGTCGGAAAGGTACGATGTAAAACAGTTGAGTGCCTTGTCATTCACAGCAAGTCTTGACCTTAACCGATCCAGCAAGATGTCGTGGCGTACAGTATCGAAAACTGCGCTGAGATCTAAAAGAACCAGCAAAGTCACCTTCTGTGCATCCATATTCACTTTTGAAAGCGCTGATTCAGTACTATGATGTTTCTTGTAGGCCGACTGTAGCTCAAGGTGCAGACCATTGATCGTCATGTGATCCAATTGATCAGCAGCTGCTCTTTCAAATAACTTGGAAACATACGGGAGATTGTGAAAGGTTTGTACCCAGGAGTAATTTCAAAAGTAGGTTGTGTTTGATCGTCCGGGTGAACGTAGTCCTGAATAGGACTGTTATTGTTGACAGTGATTGACGTTTTGACAACCTGTGCGGTAGTCATCGTCAGAGTCAAAGTGAGTTGTATCACGGCTCAGTTCTCCAGTCGTTCTCTCGTAGTTAGTAGGGACCTTAAGCAGCCTGGACGAGTTTGTGGACGACGACGAGAGAAGACGAGTGAGGTCTGGGTCAAGAACGTCGTCCAAAGCGGGAAAAACAAATGTTTAAGCAAGCTCCCGTCTCGGCTCGTCGCCGAAGTAGGTAGACTGCACTGAATGGCTTCGTTTAAAGAGATACGAGAGTTACTTCTTTAGTTTAGCGATGAGAACAACACAATTAACGAGGAAGAACTTTTCCTACTCTCCGAAGGATTTAAATCAGTAAACCGTTTATCAATGAAAAGGTTTGAATCGAATCAATGTTTGTTGTCCTATACATTTTACAGGACTTAATTGCCGGAGGCAAGATTTCCGTACAGTCCCATTCATTTATCTACTACGGATATACGACTCTGTTCACGTTGATCAAGTTTACCAGAAACAGTATATACGAAATATAGTGAAAATCTTGTTTTCGAGAGGCAGACATGTACATCTCAAAACACATAAACAAAAAAAAAAAACAGTGTGGATGAAAATGCTTCGAGAGATTTCCTTGGAATTTTTAACCGGTCTCTTTCATGCAAGGGTCCCGAATATCAACGCCTTTTCCTTTTCGAGTTAAATAGTGCTTCTGGAAACGGATTACAGTTCAGAAGCATTTAAGGAGAACATAAACATTTTACTTTTACTCACAGGTTCTTTCCCGCCGAAGCCATTGAAAACCACGGCTCACGGTTTACCGAAAATCTCTCGAAATCTTTCCTCCAACGGCCCAACCTTCGGCAAAAAGTACAAAAAAGGTTTCCTTTTTTCAAACATTCGTATTAAACAAGGTAAAATGGGCACAGAAACGTCAAAGATTGCTTTGAATGCTCACGTTCACCTGAGGACGGCAAATCAACAGATGTCACGTCCTGAACGCCATGTGGACGACATCACTGACATGCCAAGAAGTTGCCGGCTTCGTGAGAACACTTCCGGTCGTCGTCCACTGGGCTCGTCGTCTAGGTTGCTTAAGGTCCCTAGTTTTGCTTGATCTCGTCAATAAGTCGTTTGTACGGCGCTGGTGACTGTTGGCTAAGATTCAGTGGGGTTTGTTCTAAGTTAGTAAACCATCAATTTCATGTTTCGTCTTAAAATGGTGCTCAGCAATGTGATTATTGACGTCACCATTCCTCGTCGCTCGTTTGTGTTCGGTCAGTCGCGTGCTAAGGTTTCTGCCGGTTTCACCAATGTAAGAAGCCTGGCAGTCGCAGCAATTCATCTTGTACACTGCTCCCTGTCTGTCCTCCGGTTTGTCTTAATCCTTGGTATTAGTAAGCAGTCGTCGTAAAGTGGTTATCGGTTTGTGTGCAACACGTATATTGTAAGGTTGTAATATACGTGCGATAGTTTCAGAGGTGCCTCTGATGTACGGTAAAGTCGCTGTCGTAGCAGGGCAACAGTTGACGTTGGTCTGAGTGTTGGAATCAATGTTACAGTGAGTGTTCCGTCTAACAAAGTCCGTGTTGTAATTGTTCTTACTAAAAACGTTGTTAAGATAATCAGTCTCTTCTTGTGGGCTGTCAGGTGAGTCGCAAACTAGTTGCGCTTGTCTCGTCAAAGTCCGGATAGTAGTAGCTTTGTGAGAGGTCGGGTTGTACGAAGACTGGTCTAGTAATCGGTCGGTATGTGTCGGTTTTCTGTAAATAGTCTTTTGTATAGTTTGTTGTTGTCGCGAGTGACCAAGCAGTCTAGAAAAGGTATCTTACCATTTTCTTCGATCTCCTTGGTGAACTGTATGTCGCCGTTTTGTCTGTTAAGGTGTTCGTGAAAATCGTCGATTCCGTCTTTGTGTACGGCGGTGAATGTTTCGTCAACGTAACGTAACCAAAGAAGTATTGTTGGCGTGTAGGTAGCTAGGGCTTGTTCTTCGATGTTCTGCATGACAATTTCTGCTACAACAACAGAAACCGGATAGCCTATATAGCTGCACCGTGTAACTGTTTGTAGTGTTTTCCGTTGTACTGAAAGTACGTCGAAGTCAAACAGAAGTTGAGTAGGTCCATAATGTCGTCTGTAGGTATTGGCAGTTCAACAGTACAGTTCTTATAGCGTTCTCAGTACAGTCTAGAGCCAGCTGAAGCCAGAAAGGTGAACAGCGATTTCACGCCAAAGAACACTAGTTTGTGATCGTCCGGTATCTGTATTATCTTAATGGTGGCAATAAAGTTCTCAGTAGACTGTAGTTTATGTCTAGATTCGTCAGTCAGAGGTTTGTGTAGTTTTGGTAGTCCATATACAGCTTGGGTGGCTGCGGAACACTACACCTCAGTCTGCTGTAGCGTCGAAAGTCGATCTTGTCGGCTTTCTTCAGTGTGAGCAGTTTGTTGTTAAGTTTGCGTTGCAGTGCGGGTGTGGGGTCTCGTTTAAGTACTTCGTAGGTCTGTTTTGTCGTTGTAGTCTGTCTTATCCATAACAACAGTCACCTGGTCCCTTGTACGGGAGATTGCTTACTGGGCGAAAGTTGTTGAACGCGATGTCTAGACCACACTGCTTTAACGTGGGTAATTACGAGGGCCTGCCACCATTCCTCTGCGAACAGACGAGATTTAAACGACATGTTGATCATACAGGTGATTACCGACAACAGCACATCAAGAGCCTGTAGAACCAGTACAGATGTAGGTGCAGGACCTAAAGGTCAAGATTTAATGGATGCCTTTCCAATAATCAAAGAAACTTGGTCTTGTGACAGGGTCTTGAAGTTTGGGAACTCTGCACATTCGCGCGGATCAGGATCAACACAGTTTGCGCTTGCGGCTGTGTTATCTGCCGACGCATCGCCATCGCCGTCACTAGAAGAGGCTCAGATGACTGAAGGGCGTCCAGTGAGTCATTGATACGTTCAATCTTCTGTACAAAATAGACTTTTTAGACAGGACTAAAAAGTGCTTTTTGCGTGTGCTAATTTCTAACTTTCACAAAAGCATCATCGTTATCAACACTATTGAGACTCGCCGTAGGCCCCTTCCACATGTATCCGGATATTTTTGAATCTGCAACGTTTTCTTTCCGGATTCAAACATTTCCACGTCCACACGTATCCGTATTCAAATCGAATTCTGCACGTCAACACGTATTGTACGGTTAATACTCATCTCCATACTCCAAAATGACGTTGACACATTATGATGCATACACAAAGTAATTCTCTACAAAGGAAGGGACCTCATTGACTATTGATACTGATTAGGGTTAAGCCCTGAGAATAGTGATTTTAGAGCGAAACAAATCTTGCATCGAGTTGATAGCCTCATATGTACACCCAAAAAATAGCACTGGCATGCAATCATCTTCGGACACATTTAAGAGAAATAATGGCTCTTGATCACAATAGATTAGGCCGAATTTTTGCGTTCGACAAGTTTACTTTGCAAATCTTGCCAACAATTCTGGGTGAGTGTAAACTAACCCTTTATGATTTTTATACATCACATCTGAGGTGAAAGAGTACTATGAGGAGCTGTTTTTCTCATACTAGTCTAGGAGCAATAGCATTCCCTTGGGATTTTCGTGATGATTTCAAGCAACCAGTGCAGAACTGTTAAGGGGGACCTAAGGAACATGTTTCATGTTGTCGGCACTTTTGTATTTCGTGCAGAGGGTTTTTAGAAGGCGTTAAAAGAAGAGCACTGTTCTGCCCTGCATGAGAACGAGGCTGAACAATAAAACGACAGAAAAATGGCTGCTTATTGGAATTTCGGAACAAACTACAATCAGTTTCGATATTCTGGGATGTCTTACTTATTAAGCAGTTGATGGTGACACTTTTGCGTGGTCACGTGTCCCGAAGTAGAGACTTAAACAATGTTACCCTAAAAGAGTACTAACATTGATACCTTTTCACATTGACAAATTGAAAGCCATATTTTTCAAAAATTTCGATTTTCTAATCTTTCTACGCCTAACTGTTAGGATCCTCGTTGTCAATTTTTAGTGCATTAGTATCTTCACATGCATTTTCACAGGGATCATCACTGTCACAGCAAGACTCAGAGATAGGCGTAATTCAAGCCTGATTTCCGACAGTGGCATCGATTGTGTGAGCATCGGTTCTTTCACAGCCGCACTTGACCAATAGGACACTTTCTTCAGGAGCAGATGCTTCCTTTGTCATAACGGGGACCCATTTATCCTCCCTTTTCTCCCATCGAATCCATCTGGCTGTGGCAAACTAGGACAGCACACTTTATCATTGTTCCAAACTATCATTTTCATAGTGGGCGAGGAGAATTGCTTCATAAAAGGACCCTTCGTTTGGTGGAAGCCTATCCGAACCGCCCGATTTCTTCTGAACATACATGTATGCCATCACAAGGACCAATATCTCGTCTCGGGGGAGACACTGTGGCTCCAAGGCTTCCAAAAGCAGTTATGGTATCTTTTGCTTCCATGAACGTTTTCCAGCATAAAAGTTTCCCTTTAACAGAAAGATGCCGGGTGATATCAGCCTGAAACGCTAGTAATGCTGCAAGTTTAACTCTACCGAGGGCGCTAGCTATTGGACTAAGACCAGTCACACGATGGTTATCACCCGTAGCAAAGACAAACGATGTCTTCACACACAGCTCCGGAGAGCCCCTTAGAAGCACAACTAACAACTGTGTCTGGAGAATGAATATAAAGCTCCATTGCACCGTTGGCAGTTGCGTCCAGAGCATGTAACAAGATCTAACAACATCTTGGTGTCTGCTTCTTCTCGATCACTTTGAAGATGGTTCCCATTTTGTAGTGTTGCACGACACTGCTAACCCTAGGCCTTGTAGATTTGTCTTCATAGCATGATTTAGAAACCTCTCTGTCAGGTAGCTAGATAGCTCGTTCTCGGTCTTACTATGAGAAAAGCGTGGAATTACTAATATATTAATATAAGGGAACTCGACCATGGCCAGCCTGTGCCCGTTTACTTAGGTAGCTGTTTTCAGACACATTGGCAAGTCATGTCTATCGAAAATCAGACAGACCTCATCACTGGACTTGTACTTATCGATGTTTCTGCAGTAAAGCGCTCAGCTCATTGCGAACAGTCTTTGATATCGACCGCCTTGTAGAGAGGCTGACGTTCTGTCAATTTATGGCGTCAACAACAGCAACTCACAGCTGAGATGAGGATTCCATATTTACGCTTTCATTCGCAGAACATGATCTGAGGACCAGTGGTCGCCCTTTGCTCTGATTCACCACCAAGCGCTTATAACTTTTCAAGAATTGTCCTCAAAGCGCTCTTTACAAAATAGTGAAGCATTTTACCACTGGGTTCAAACAAAGACCTCGGAACTGACAGAAACCTCATACTGGCCAATCACTGAAAACACTCATTTAGTGCAGCTATCGATTGCCTACCGTAACAAGACTACAGCTTCAAACAGTACATTCATTTGTTTTGAATCGTCACTACTTTTCGTTTCTACTAGATGAATGGTGGTACCCCGTGTCTTCTTAATGCTTAGTTGTCTGATTCGTTAGCCTTTGGTGGTCGGTTGAATTCCACTTCAGGTATCAAAATTTGAGTTTGACGGTTTTAGCGTTTTTCGATAGCATACATCCATTGTTTGCTTCAATGAATTCTCCCATAAATATGCCGCTTGTAAGTCGGACATAGTCAACATTTGCTTAAGTTGATCTCTGTCATTGCTGAAAACTCTGTACGTAAGGACTGGGTAGCAGAAGTAAAAGGGCTTTCCCGCGAGACTCACTGCCGTCACAAAAGAAGCACCTATCTAAGTATGCTAAACGGTGATGTTTTAGATATCATAAGCCGCGGCGGTATTTTCTCTGGAGCCACGTTTGAAATCTTCGGTCTTGTTTCATTAAAGCCAGCCAACTCTCTCTGGTAAAGAAACGCACCCTTAGGGTAAAAGGCGTAACGGCAATATGTATCCCAGATGTTCAGGTGGCAACACGCAACACCAAACCAGAAAACTGGAATATGTATTAGCAAGTGCAATGAAGAAAACATAGCCTATTGATAACTGTCATAGTTTGAAAATGGAATTTCTTATTTTATTATAAAAGCGGTCTAGTTTATATTACTTGTTTTCCCACATTGATATTCCAAGGAATCTTACTTTCGTCTAAGACAACTGGCTTCTTTTGAGCTAAAAATTTGGATTTCTAACTTTTACCAATGCACTAGAGGTAATTAAACATTCCTAGATATCTTATAAAATATTACTTTTACATTTACAGAAAAGAACGTGATTGAACAGCCGTTTTTTTAAGCATTTCCAAACCTTAGCCTCGTTTTCATGTAAAGCTCAATGGGCAATTTTTCAGTGCCCCTTAAATACCTCCTGCATGAATTACAGAGGTGCCGACAACATTAAACATGTTCCTAAGATCCCCCTCGACACTTCTACACTGGTCGCTTGAAATCATCACAAAAATCCCACGGAAATTTTTTCAGCGACATATGCTCCCTGACTATACAGACCTCGGACAATTGGCAGTCAGTTTCACAATTTTTCAAGACAAATTGCATTTATTCAATATTCAGGACCATCGAAGCACGCGTGGGCTTTCAGAGAAACCGTTCAAAAAATTTCCAATATCACCTATACGGCCAGCCGATTCTAATTTTTAACAAGCGCCAAATTTGCAAAGAAATTTTAAAAGAGTTACGCTTCAACGCATAATAAGGAATTCATTGTGTTTATTTTTTATTGATAGTTTTATGACGATGTGTAATCTTAAAAAGCATTTGATTCGCGCGGCAGTACTCTTGCAAGCGATGTTCATGAACGACTGAAAACAAACGGGAAAGCGATGAAAATTGCAAGAGACAACTAACAATAAATAAAAGATCAGAAATACAATTCGGTAGAACATTTACAGAGACAACAAGTTTCATTCACGAAAACAAGTATTTAAGTGTCCCTAAGAATCCTGAGTCTTTAATTTCTGCCTACCGTCGGTCTACCGTATTGTCGAAAAACGAAGAAGTTCTCGCCCCTTTTTAAAGGAACTTGACAACGGCATTAACTCTCAGTCCCTTTCCTCCCGTTTAAAATAATACCGAAGACTAAATTATTCTAAGTATATACGTAAAAAAAAAAGAAAGCCCGTTGGCAACGACAAGTATACAAGAAGAAGAGAACGCCTTGTTGGTTATGGACGTTTGAAGGGTCGGGAGTTCGTGGTCAGCGAGAGTCAAGAAATATTTTTTCGCGCAGTGGACGATGAGAGTAACCCCAAACGCATAGATGCCAACTCTCCCGCTTTTTTGCCTCGTCTCCCGCTCTCCCGCTTTGGTACATAAATCTCCCGCTTTTTACTTTCACTATAAATATTGAATACTTAGTAAAAAAATAAAACAGTCTTAGTTTGAGATTTAGCCCATTTTTAGCTCAAGTTTTCTTATTCGTAGTACGGTTTCTGGGGCATTTTTGTCATTGACAAAGGTCATTCCTAGCATTCGAATTTTGATAGTATGTACATCATGTAAGACGTAATATAATGTCCTAAGTCATTCCCATTGGGGGCTGGGTCAATTTTTAGGGGGGGGGGGAGTCGTTGAAATTCCGGGGGGGAGGTAAAAAAAAAGACAGTCTCCCGATTTTAGGTCTCCAGAAGTTGGCATCTCTGATTCTAAGACTTTCTTAGGTTTAACAGGCACTGTTAAGTCTAAAATCAACATTTAGGAACGAAAAATAGTGAATGATCATGACACAGAATGCTACAGTAAAAAAAAAATCAAAACGAAATAATATAAAATGATCATTATAGCCCAGTTTATTTATGAGGGTACATAAACGCATTCGTTACTACTACTTTCGCAGTATTCAGCTTTTTTAAAAGAGAGCTCATGTATGGAACTTGAGTCTATGCAAATCATATGACACTTGTGGCAAAGCCCGAAAGCCTCGGAGATAGCGCATTAAAAAGCACAGATATTATAAGCTCATTGAATGTACGCAAGTTTAATAACATGTTTGATCGAGGTATCCAGTAAAATGATAAAAAACGATAGAAGGTTTACAATCCATATTACATCTACAGTTAAAAAAATCTTGAGGACATGTACAGGTAAGCAAACGGTTAAAGGAGTACCTGTCTAAGAGTCCCTGTCGACTATTTTCCACTACAGTACAGTAGTTTGTTTACAGCACTAGCCTTGGATCTTGAGCTCGCCATACTACTCTATGTGCGCTGGAAGTAATCTTTAATACCTTGGAGATTGCTCTTCTCCAAAAATTTTTGTTCAATTTTTGAGACGGAGAAGCTCCAGTTGAATGAAATATTATAATTTGTTTTCCTTAGAGTCCATGAAATGTCCTGTTTCACTTTCTGTTTTTGCTCTCCTCCGTGGGTTGTTGTTCTCTCTGACTGTTCGCCATTGTGGATATCCCAGAGTACTCCGCGTTGAGTGAAGCAATAGTGAAACTGACCGAGGAAGGGATGGGAAAAATTGTAAATAACCCCTAAAGCGATTAAGTTAAGGTCGAAACCAACCAATTTAAATTCTGAAAACGCGTGGTAACCCCTACTTTTTATCTTACCAAATGAAAGTAATAAGCCTACTCAGCAAACGATCAATTTTTGGTTCAAGGAAAATGTCGTTTACACTATTTTTAAGGCAAACGCGTGGAGAGGGGTAACTGCTGATAACTTCCCAGTTGTGCTGATATTTCGTAAAAAGACGTATAAAGAGCAGTTGTTATGTTATCATTTGTTGCTTATTTGAAACCTTGTTACAATTATCATTGCATTTGTGCCAGTTCACGTGTACACTCTGAAATTTGGGGAAAAAAGAAATTTTTATCATTTTTCTAAAAAATGCCTATTCAGCGTTTTTCTCCATATTGAAGCGCAGTTATCTCTGAAAAATGCGTGGTTACCCCCAGTTTTCTTTTTGGATTTCAATAGCCCCTGATATGATCTACTTGTCTCACATAGTCATTATCTGGGAAAAAATACTTCCCATTAGTGGGCACCGTCCTTAAGCTAGCGTTTGAGGATACATTCGAGAGTGTCTCACGTGCAAGTAATGTAGTGCGTGGTTCCGGTTAAACTGCAAACACCTAAAACCAGCATCAAATTCAAGCTTATTGAACTGGCCGCCTTAACAGACCAGCAATTTTTTTAACTGAAACTTACCTGTAATTTTCTTTGTTTATTTTTAATGCGAGTGTCCGAATAATAAGGATAAAGTAGTAGATAAAGTTTTTCGAATCATTACTAAATGATTAAAAACCGTCGTCTGGTTAGCTCAGTTGAGAGAGCGCCTGTCTGCTGAGCGGAAGGTCGCAGGTTTAAACCCGGGCCGGACCAACACTCAGGGTCTTTAAATGACTCAGGAGAAAGCGCTGCCTTTGCAATGACGTCTTCAAACGGTTAGACTTTCTATTCTTCTCAGTTAAGGACGAAAAACCGTAGGTCCCGTCTTATAGCACTTTTGACTTAATATCTGGTTCTTGTGGGACGTAAAAGAACCCACACCACTGTTCGAAAAGAGCAGGAGACGTAGAACCCTACCCGGTGGTGAGAGATCAGCGTATAAATGGCGCTAATGTTCAGCCAAAGTTTAAAAACACTGTACGGTCATTTGTCACAACGCTAATGCCCGTGGTTAGAAAGGATGTCGCGGGCTCTAAAGAAATGTTGAGTCAGGGACGTTAAAAGATCGTCTATTCACGTTGGTCGTTTTCAGATATAACGACTAAAAAATACAACTGGAGTAAGTCTTGCGGGGGATTTTAAGCTCACCACCGACCTCAACTAACCAGCCCGAATGGTCAGAATGGTTTCCACAACCACAATACCAATTTGCATTTTTACTGTTCATCTAAAACAAAGGGTGTTATGAGTCTCGTTCAATGTTTTGTTCTTATGAATTTTAAACTCGGAAAAAGCATAAACACATTATGAATCAATTTTGGTTTGGCATCAACCAATGCGTGTTAGCTCGTTGTTGAATTTCGTCGTTTACACGTCGTTTTCTCTTCTCTAGCTTAAAATCAGTGGTTAAATGAAACAGTCTTTGTGTACACCAAAAGAAACAAGACAATTATCAATATCAGTATAGTTTTGGTCGTTCTGTGAAAGCGCTAACGGTACCCTGAGTAAAATATAAATGAAGGGTCCGCAGGATAGTCGTTGATTCTTCTTTCTTGTATTATGATTTGATGTTCACAGTTTCACGGTTATATCCGACTAGTTGTTAATAATAATTTACGCCGTTTACTTGCCTCGCCAAAACAACGAACAACTAGATGTAATATATGACGCAAGGTTAAGAGAAGAAATATAAGCGTCGTTGTTTAATGATAATCAGAATGCCTTTCTTTCAAAGTACTTTAAGTTCTTAAAAACGTTTAAATTAAACGAGCAGGCCAGCAAAAGTTTAATTCAAAGGTACTCCCTTTGCCATTCCAAATCAAAACAACGATAAAGAATCAGTATTGTCCAATCAGTTTTATCAGTATAGTGACGTCAGTATTTTCTGATTGGCTGACATTTCCTCTATTGTTCTGTTCCCTATATATTTGCGGTACCACCCGGATGGTTTGGGCGGATCAGTAAAACCAGTGCACTAAAAACTTCTCTTGCCAACACCTTAATATAGCGAATATACAATCTCACGCTCAATCTCAAGCACCACCCGACATAGTCATGCATATTCAATGAGGCGCCTTTAAATCATTTTACATCTTTGTGTACATCTGCTACATGGCTTGCATCTGATTAACCCAGGTCGCAGTGGGATCTTAGTCAAGGCAGTTGAATAGGTACATGAATTTAAAGCACCTTCTCCATTGTTTCAACAGAATATTAAATTTTCAATAAATGGAGGCCGAGCAAGTCACTGAATTGGAACAGCAAAAATAAAACAGCAGAAAGATACACTTTGATTACAAGACTGGTGGCCCATAATTCATACATGTGGAGACAGGAACGAAGTATGAAAATATTACATTTCTACTCATGACAAACTCTGAAAAAGTTTATTATAGAGAATTAATCCTTTGATATTCTCCAGGGTCTTTATTAGCTCTAAGCTCCAATTGTACTTAGTCAAAATAAAAGTAACTTAAATCCCACAAAACTTAGAAAATGATAAACACCTGAAACATCAAAATGATTCTGTGGGTTTCAAATTATTCAATCAGTGATCTAATATCATGAATAACAACCTCAGTAGAGACTGTCTGCGGTTATCTATGATTTGTTACATCAAGCCTAGTAATTTCTAGTTTATCTTAAACTTCATCACATAAGAAAAAATCTTTAAGGAGTTTTTTAAACTCGGTCGCTTAATTAAACTCAAAAGGTTTTTTACTGATGGTTCGTTCAGTGATCTTTAGAAAGCTAAGTATATAGCTATAGACTATCTACAGTTGTTATTTTTACATAAAACTCTAGCAAACCAGTTTATCTTAAAATTCAAACTTCAAACTTAATGTCGTAAGTTAGCTATCGATGTTAAATAACAACTTTATTAAAATCACGCTTCACTTGCACTGCGTCATTTTAAAATCGTGGAACTACAAAACCCCCAAAATTTTCCTCTAGTTGTACTGTTTTGTTTGTCCCGTGAAATTCTTTTGTAAATAGGAACTCCGCAATTTGATAAGAGCGAGCACGCTACCACATATATACAGCTATTTCGAGAAAGGTTGTCGGAAAAAATGTGCACGCGACAATCCCGAAAGGTAATATGGGATATGAGCAATACGCTGTTCCTGACACTGTAGCTGTCGAACCTGCTTTTGTTGCTTTCCTTTAACACTCGCAAACATATGTCCATGGCCTCTCGTGCTATTCTTTCAAATTTCTTTGAAGAACAGTGAACTCAAAACCACCCACAATACCTTTCGGGATTGTCGCGTGCACTTTTTCCGACAACCTTTCTCGAAATAGCTGTATATAGAAAGTAGGGAAGTTCGCCTGCCTGAATTGGGCAATTTTATCCCATGTGCCTTATTCATCTGATTTAGCCCTATGTCCGGACTCAGTTTATAAATGATCGAGGCCGGCTCAAGCAGGAAGGTCGCTTAAGACATAATGGTGACATGCAGTTCTTGCAGAGGGGCGAGAATACTAATAAGGCCAACTAGAGGCTAACCCTACGCGTAGAGAAAGCATCTGGAGCAGTTCGTGTTTCGTACAGTTAGCAAGGGAACTAAAACAATCCTTTCTCCTTTTTGAGCTGGATTTGCTTCCATCTTGGCAAGGACTCGAATTCAGTCCTCTCCATATCGAATACCAAGAAAAACTCCTCGTTTGATATGTAGCGCTGTAAAACCCAAACAAAAGAAACTGAATAACCATTAATGCCATAACTAGACCAATTTTTCTTTGTGTCGATCAGATGCTAAACAACATCCGGGCGGTTCTCAAACTGGATTCTTAAGGATCTTAAGGTATACAATATATGACAGTATTTATTACCCTATCAGCTATTTGTAAAGAACTAAAATTTGTGCGTCATCTAGTTGTTGTACAAAGTTCACTTTCAGTGTTGACCTTACCTCTCCCTTGGTTTTATCAATGTTCTCTGGAAGAAGGTGTTGAGGTTGAGCCAGGACGTCATATGGATAGCACACACCATCAGTAAAATCAGCGTTGTTATTGTGGTTTATGGTCTTTACAGTCTAAACATGGTGTGAAGAAAAAACACACGAGCTCTAAAAATCGGGGAGTGATCAGTTACCCATGAAAAAAGTACAAGGAAGCTAGAATCCCCGCTCTAACGATTGGAATCCAGAATCCAAGTCCACTGACAAAGTCGATAGGTGAGACATACTAAACTTCAATGTCTCCAAAAGGATAACTTCCTGCATCAAGTATGAATGTGATTAATCGTCTTGTCAAACTCACCTTCGGTGTTATTCGTATCTCTGAAAACTCTTTTATTGCGTCTTCTCCCATTTCATTTTTCATCTCTTCGTAAGTCCTTCCTTCCTACAGAGAAATAATCGATCGTGGAAAAAAAAACCAATAGGATATAACTATCTATAACAATTTGTATTTTGAAGTATTTGATAAAATCAAGTGTCAAACGACATTCTTTGCAAGTAGAAATGACTTTCCTGAAAAGTGTAATTTTCAAATGTGTCTCATATATTTGAATTAATCCTTAACCGAAGCGTACAAGAATTCTCTGTACCTAGATTATTGTAAATTGCAAGGTAAGGTTCTACTGACAATTATAGCTCTTGCTGCATGGGTACACTTTACAATTGAATGGCAAGTAACTCCTCCCCCAAAGAGGCCGCCCCGCCCCCAGTGACTCACGATCGATTAAGATAGATAATAGCAAGAAAGAATAATCTCTTGATAATAGATAATTAAGGTAAGAGGGACGCGGAAAAAATGAAAAGGGCAGAAAAGCAAAGCGACTTCTTCCTTTCTGTATTTTGCCATCCACTATGCACCTCCCATCCGCGCTCTACGATAGGGGATATTAGCAAATCTTCTAACCACAGGGAGGACGAAAAATCGAATTGAGAGTGAAACATAGAAATATTAATTTAAAACTTGCTGCGAGGAGGCGGATGGCACCCTCCGGGCTTTCAGTTGACTCCTTTTCTGAACAGCCCTCCAGGATTTCCTTTAACCTCTTCCAAAAGGATAACTCATATCACAGGCAGGACGAAAACCTCGTCAGACACATATGAAATCAAGAGAGGATAAAGCGCAATTGCTGACTCACCCGGCTAGTGAAGGCGAATCTTCATCAGGAAGAGCAGTATTGTCTTTTATGTTTCAATTAAATATCACATAATATAACACAAGCTAATTAGTTGGATGTTATACTTACGCTCCATTTATCTCTATCCCAGGCCTGAAAATGTCCGGTGAAATTCAGTGGTTCGTAGCCTTGCTTCACTTGGATTATCACTGTATCTTCCAAGGTCCTTCCAGATGGATCAGAGCTCACGTAATCCTGGAAACGATCGAAGATAAAATTAAAAGCGTCAATAACTAACGCGTGTTTATCTTTTTTAGTCACAGACCGCATGAAAATGAAAACCTCAAGCCCTCAGCTGACAGCGCCAATCTTGCATCACCCTAAGCAAAAGACCGCCACACCGACCGCTCAGGCAGTGGCCAATAAAATACCATGGTATAGCATGGTCAACTTCCCCTGCATTCTTCTTCCCCTTACTTTCCAATTTATAAGACGGACAACTCGGAGGACAGGGGTAGGCCTTAGATACTGCAGTTGACTAGGCATCTTTTTTAGCCTTACCATTGCTACTGTGACTCCCTCAGATTTCTCTACTTCGTTCGCTCCATCCCCAATCCAGACAAACACCTGACGATTAAAGCACTACTCAATCAATACAAGATGAAATTATCTACAGCAAAGAACTTTTAAAAACAGC
This sequence comes from Porites divaricata, assembly GCA_038088405.1. NCBI lineage: Eukaryota > Metazoa > Cnidaria > Anthozoa > Scleractinia > Poritidae > Porites > Porites divaricata. Next base: position 998,697 of record JBBMOI010000019.1, on the reverse strand, counting down.
TGTTCACTCGACTGAACTGCATCAAAGTCAATGCATCTGGATTAGATCAATCTATGTTCTCCAGAAAACCTGAAATTTGCATGGTCATTATACCTCGTCATAAGTGTCTAGAAACATAACATCCTCCTCAATAAGATCCTAAAACAGAGAAAAGAGAAATAACTTTCTTTAGGAATGTATCATTAAAGTAACTGTGCACAGCAAATGGCTTATGCGTCTATAAATAGTTAAGTTCTTCTAAAAGGTTATGTTAATTACCTCTTGAGAAAATTCGAATATTTCTTCTACTTTAAACGTCCGCGAGGCGTTGGAGCACTGAAACAAACGAGGCGGGTAGCTGGGCCTTTCTTCCTAAAAATTAGATCAGAAAATCGACGAATTATTCCTTGAGTATTGTCATTCTGGTGTAATAGTGAATAAGGTAATTTTTCGGCTTTTGTACATGTTTTATAGTAGTTAAGCTTAATTAGTTTTAAATTTGTCGCCGATTAGTGCCAAGAGGCGCTAGAAGGCTTAGACACTTAAATAAAGGCTATGTATTGTAGATTCTTAGTGGTGTTGCATTGCACACCATCTTTAAAATTACACATCTGATAAAAGAAGTTAGAATCATGTTTGGGGTAAAGGGTAAACGTTAATTTATAAGTCAATTTATTCTCTTTAATCGATCGCTTGTGTAGCTACTAGGTATAGACTTTGCAAAGACATTGAGATAACAGTGACGAAAGCGCGCGCTTAAAACGGATTTGACCGATCAAAGTGGGGCACTGCAGGAAGACGGGTTCAGTTTTTTCCTCGCCCTTTCGCGATTGCGAGTACGTTTTCTTTGCTAATTCTGCCTTCTACCACTTAAATTGCACGTCACCTCCATTCTTTTTCCTGTGGCGTATTCTTCATATCCACCAATGGCGTCCCAGAATTCTCTCGGCTCCTTCCCTTCACGGATTGGCTCCACCTCCCTATAGTAAGCAGACGGAAGTATGGAACTGCATAATTACACTCTAATGTATTCAACCTTCCATATTGGATAATTAAAAACTCGGAGGCAGGATTTTGTTTATTTACAAGGTGTATCAACAAACAATGCAAGCATGATGTGGCCGGCCATCTATAAATAGAAATTCTGAATAAAAAACATTTTTAATTAGTGATGTGCACTGAATATATTTTGAAATATATAAACAATAAAGTACACAATCTAAGCTTCCATAATATACCTGATTTGTAACTTGACTTAACGTTCCGAAAGACACACTTTATGGGATTTTACGAGTTTCCTGCCGGGGTAAGGAATCAAGTTAAATCATTGTTTGTTTTGAGGTGATTTGAAGCTTTCTGCAAATTTTAGAAATTTAGGGAAACCATTGTATGTCGACCGATGCTTTTGTTTTTGTTTCTTTTATTGTTTTACGCGTGGATATTAATTACAGCGAAGTATACTCATACTTGACCCTTTCAGTCATTCTAGCTCCCCTAGCCCCCCGAGAAGAGTGAAAGATTCGTCGAAATAACCATCCTTTAACACTTGAGCACAAGTGTTTTCAAACACTGACTTAGAACCTTTAAGTACAAAGTCAGAACATTTAGAGTGATTTTACTTGAACCGTGAAACAGATACTAACAAATAGTGAAAAACAACAAGAGGTAAACAAAAGAAGACAATGGAATTAGTGTATAATAGTGCGTAGTATTCTACTACCCATTTCACGAGTCAAGTAAAATCACTCTAGCAAATTAACAGCATATATTGGTAATATTAATATAATTAAATACCCTTTAACACTGTCAACTAACGGCTTAATTAAAAATTTTCTTAGCAAAGCACTTAAAAGCTAACTGCTATCTAAATTCGAATTTTGCTGATACTAATCCGAGAACGCGTTTCATGAACCATGAACTATTGTAAACAGAAAGATTAAGTTGAAGTTTTTGCTGTTGGTTTATCTTTTTCCAGGTTGCCCGAAGAGCGGCCTCGTTGAATTCAGGAGACATGTTTGTACTGGAGACTCCTAGTCTTGCTTATTTATGGAGGGGAAAGGTGATTACAGCAATACCATTATTACAATACTGTTCGGCCGTAATACTATTACAATACTGTTACCGCAATACTATAACAAATACGGTACCACGATTTGCACATGAAAAGCAGGAAGGTTTTTTAACGAAACAAGGTCACCGCCAGCCTGGCCTCTATTCAAAGGCCAGGGCACTGAGCACACAACTGTAAAATGGCCTATACTACGTATTACATGCTGGTAATGTATGGGTATTGTTTGACTACAGGGAGCATGCGCCGCCGAAAGGAGAAATGCCAGCCAACTTATTGACTACCTCATGGTTGGCAGGTTGGTGTAAATTTTTGTGCTCAAGTGTTAAAGGATGGTTATTTCGACGAATCTTTCACTCTTCTCGGGGGGCTCGGGGGGCTAGGGGAGCTAGAATGACTGAAAGGGTCAAGTATGAGTATACTTCGCTGTAATTAATATCCACGCGTAAAACAATAAAAGAAACAAAAACAAAAGCATCGGTCGACATACAATGGTTTCCCTAAATTTCTAAAATTTGCAGAAAGCTTCAAATCACCTCAAAACAAACAATGATTTAACTTGATTCCTTACCCCGGCAGGAAACTCGTAAAATCCCATAAAGTGTGTCTTTCGGAACGTTAAGTCAAGTTACAAATCAGGTATATTATGGAAGCTTAGATTGTGTACTTTATTGTTTATATATTTCAAAATATATTCAGTGCACATCACTAATTAAAAATGTTTTTTATTCAGAATTTCTATTTATAGATGGCCGGCCACATCATGCTTGCATTGTTTGTTGATACACCTTGTAAATAAACAAAATCCTGCCTCCGAGTTTTTAATTATCCAATATGGAAGGTTGAATACATTAGAGTGTAATTATGCAGTTCCATACTTCCGTCTGCTTACTATAGGGAGGTGGAGCCAATCCGTGAAGGGAAGGAGCCGAGAGAATTCTGGGACGCCATTGGTGGATATGAAGAATACGCCACAGGAAAAAGAATGGAGGTGACGTGCAATTTAAGTGGTAGAAGGCAGAATTAGCAAAGAAAACGTACTCGCAATCGCGAAAGGGCGAGGAAAAAACTGAACCCGTCTTCCTGCAGTGCCCCACTTTGATCGGTCAAATCCGTTTTAAGCGCGCGCTTTCGTCACTGTTATCTCAATGTCTTTGCAAAGTCTATACCTAGTAGCTACACAAGCGATCGATTAAAGAGAATAAATTGACTTATAAATTAACGTTTACCCTTTACCCCAAACATGATTCTAACTTCTTTTATCAGATGTGTAATTTTAAAGATGGTGTGCAATGCAACACCACTAAGAATCTACAATACATAGCCTTTATTTAAGTGTCTAAGCCTTCTAGCGCCTCTTGGCACTAATCGGCGACAAATTTAAAACTAATTAAGCTTAACTACTATAAAACATGTACAAAAGCCGAAAAATTACCTTATTCACTATTACACCAGAATGACAATACTCAAGGAATAATTCGTCGATTTTCTGATCTAATTTTTAGGAAGAAAGGCCCAGCTACCCGCCTCGTTTGTTTCAGTGCTCCAACGCCTCGCGGACGTTTAAAGTAGAAGAAATATTCGAATTTTCTCAAGAGGTAATTAACATAACCTTTTAGAAGAACTTAACTATTTATAGACGCATAAGCCATTTGCTGTGCACAGTTACTTTAATGATACATTCCTAAAGAAAGTTATTTCTCTTTTCTCTGTTTTAGGATCTTATTGAGGAGGATGTTATGTTTCTAGACACTTATGACGAGGTATAATGACCATGCAAATTTCAGGTTTTCTGGAGAACATAGATTGATCTAATCCAGATGCATTGACTTTGATGCAGTTCAGTCGAGTGAACAGCTGTTTTTAAAAGTTCTTTGCTGTAGATAATTTCATCTTGTATTGATTGAGTAGTGCTTTAATCGTCAGGTGTTTGTCTGGATTGGGGATGGAGCGAACGAAGTAGAGAAATCTGAGGGAGTCACAGTAGCAATGGTAAGGCTAAAAAAGATGCCTAGTCAACTGCAGTATCTAAGGCCTACCCCTGTCCTCCGAGTTGTCCGTCTTATAAATTGGAAAGTAAGGGGAAGAAGAATGCAGGGGAAGTTGACCATGCTATACCATGGTATTTTATTGGCCACTGCCTGAGCGGTCGGTGTGGCGGTCTTTTGCTTAGGGTGATGCAAGATTGGCGCTGTCAGCTGAGGGCTTGAGGTTTTCATTTTCATGCGGTCTGTGACTAAAAAAGATAAACACGCGTTAGTTATTGACGCTTTTAATTTTATCTTCGATCGTTTCCAGGATTACGTGAGCTCTGATCCATCTGGAAGGACCTTGGAAGATACAGTGATAATCCAAGTGAAGCAAGGCTACGAACCACTGAATTTCACCGGACATTTTCAGGCCTGGGATAGAGATAAATGGAGCGTAAGTATAACATCCAACTAATTAGCTTGTGTTATATTATGTGATATTTAATTGAAACATAAAAGACAATACTGCTCTTCCTGATGAAGATTCGCCTTCACTAGCCGGGTGAGTCAGCAATTGCGCTTTATCCTCTCTTGATTTCATATGTGTCTGACGAGGTTTTCGTCCTGCCTGTGATATGAGTTATCCTTTTGGAAGAGGTTAAAGGAAATCCTGGAGGGCTGTTCAGAAAAGGAGTCAACTGAAAGCCCGGAGGGTGCCATCCGCCTCCTCGCAGCAAGTTTTAAATTAATATTTCTATGTTTCACTCTCAATTCGATTTTTCGTCCTCCCTGTGGTTAGAAGATTTGCTAATATCCCCTATCGTAGAGCGCGGATGGGAGGTGCATAGTGGATGGCAAAATACAGAAAGGAAGAAGTCGCTTTGCTTTTCTGCCCTTTTCATTTTTTCCGCGTCCCTCTTACCTTAATTATCTATTATCAAGAGATTATTCTTTCTTGCTATTATCTATCTTAATCGATCGTGAGTCACTGGGGGCGGGGCGGCCTCTTTGGGGGAGGAGTTACTTGCCATTCAATTGTAAAGTGTACCCATGCAGCAAGAGCTATAATTGTCAGTAGAACCTTACCTTGCAATTTACAATAATCTAGGTACAGAGAATTCTTGTACGCTTCGGTTAAGGATTAATTCAAATATATGAGACACATTTGAAAATTACACTTTTCAGGAAAGTCATTTCTACTTGCAAAGAATGTCGTTTGACACTTGATTTTATCAAATACTTCAAAATACAAATTGTTATAGATGGTTATATCCTATTGGTTTTTTTTTCCACGATCGATTATTTCTCTGTAGGAAGGAAGGACTTACGAAGAGATGAAAAATGAAATGGGAGAAGACGCAATAAAAGAGTTTTCAGAGATACGAATAACACCGAAGGTGAGTTTGACAAGACGATTAATCACATTCATACTTGATGCAGGAAGTTATCCTTTTGGAGACATTGAAGTTTAGTATGTCTCACCTATCGACTTTGTCAGTGGACTTGGATTCTGGATTCCAATCGTTAGAGCGGGGATTCTAGCTTCCTTGTACTTTTTTCATGGGTAACTGATCACTCCCCGATTTTTAGAGCTCGTGTGTTTTTTCTTCACACCATGTTTAGACTGTAAAGACCATAAACCACAATAACAACGCTGATTTTACTGATGGTGTGTGCTATCCATATGACGTCCTGGCTCAACCTCAACACCTTCTTCCAGAGAACATTGATAAAACCAAGGGAGAGGTAAGGTCAACACTGAAAGTGAACTTTGTACAACAACTAGATGACGCACAAATTTTAGTTCTTTACAAATAGCTGATAGGGTAATAAATACTGTCATATATTGTATACCTTAAGATCCTTAAGAATCCAGTTTGAGAACCGCCCGGATGTTGTTTAGCATCTGATCGACACAAAGAAAAATTGGTCTAGTTATGGCATTAATGGTTATTCAGTTTCTTTTGTTTGGGTTTTACAGCGCTACATATCAAACGAGGAGTTTTTCTTGGTATTCGATATGGAGAGGACTGAATTCGAGTCCTTGCCAAGATGGAAGCAAATCCAGCTCAAAAAGGAGAAAGGATTGTTTTAGTTCCCTTGCTAACTGTACGAAACACGAACTGCTCCAGATGCTTTCTCTACGCGTAGGGTTAGCCTCTAGTTGGCCTTATTAGTATTCTCGCCCCTCTGCAAGAACTGCATGTCACCATTATGTCTTAAGCGACCTTCCTGCTTGAGCCGGCCTCGATCATTTATAAACTGAGTCCGGACATAGGGCTAAATCAGATGAATAAGGCACATGGGATAAAATTGCCCAATTCAGGCAGGCGAACTTCCCTACTTTCTATATACAGCTATTTCGAGAAAGGTTGTCGGAAAAAGTGCACGCGACAATCCCGAAAGGTATTGTGGGTGGTTTTGAGTTCACTGTTCTTCAAAGAAATTTGAAAGAATAGCACGAGAGGCCATGGACATATGTTTGCGAGTGTTAAAGGAAAGCAACAAAAGCAGGTTCGACAGCTACAGTGTCAGGAACAGCGTATTGCTCATATCCCATATTACCTTTCGGGATTGTCGCGTGCACATTTTTTCCGACAACCTTTCTCGAAATAGCTGTATATATGTGGTAGCGTGCTCGCTCTTATCAAATTGCGGAGTTCCTATTTACAAAAGAATTTCACGGGACAAACAAAACAGTACAACTAGAGGAAAATTTTGGGGGTTTTGTAGTTCCACGATTTTAAAATGACGCAGTGCAAGTGAAGCGTGATTTTAATAAAGTTGTTATTTAACATCGATAGCTAACTTACGACATTAAGTTTGAAGTTTGAATTTTAAGATAAACTGGTTTGCTAGAGTTTTATGTAAAAATAACAACTGTAGATAGTCTATAGCTATATACTTAGCTTTCTAAAGATCACTGAACGAACCATCAGTAAAAAACCTTTTGAGTTTAATTAAGCGACCGAGTTTAAAAAACTCCTTAAAGATTTTTTCTTATGTGATGAAGTTTAAGATAAACTAGAAATTACTAGGCTTGATGTAACAAATCATAGATAACCGCAGACAGTCTCTACTGAGGTTGTTATTCATGATATTAGATCACTGATTGAATAATTTGAAACCCACAGAATCATTTTGATGTTTCAGGTGTTTATCATTTTCTAAGTTTTGTGGGATTTAAGTTACTTTTATTTTGACTAAGTACAATTGGAGCTTAGAGCTAATAAAGACCCTGGAGAATATCAAAGGATTAATTCTCTATAATAAACTTTTTCAGAGTTTGTCATGAGTAGAAATGTAATATTTTCATACTTCGTTCCTGTCTCCACATGTATGAATTATGGGCCACCAGTCTTGTAATCAAAGTGTATCTTTCTGCTGTTTTATTTTTGCTGTTCCAATTCAGTGACTTGCTCGGCCTCCATTTATTGAAAATATAATATTCTGTTGAAACAATGGAGAAGGTGCTTTAAATTCATGTACCTATTCAATTGCCTTGACTAAGATCCCACTGCGACCTGGGTTAATCAGATGCAAGCCATGTAGCAGATGTACACAAAGATGTAAAATGATTTAAAGGCGCCTCATTGAATATGCATGACTATGTCGGGTGGTGCTTGAGATTGAGCGTGAGATTGTATATTCGCTATATTAAGGTGTTGGCAAGAGAAGTTTTTAGTGCACTGGTTTTACTGATCCGCCCAAACCATCCGGGTGGTACCGCAAATATATAGGGAACAGAACAATAGAGGAAATGTCAGCCAATCAGAAAATACTGACGTCACTATACTGATAAAACTGATTGGACAATACTGATTCTTTATCGTTGTTTTGATTTGGAATGGCAAAGGGAGTACCTTTGAATTAAACTTTTGCTGGCCTGCTCGTTTAATTTAAACGTTTTTAAGAACTTAAAGTACTTTGAAAGAAAGGCATTCTGATTATCATTAAACAACGACGCTTATATTTCTTCTCTTAACCTTGCGTCATATATTACATCTAGTTGTTCGTTGTTTTGGCGAGGCAAGTAAACGGCGTAAATTATTATTAACAACTAGTCGGATATAACCGTGAAACTGTGAACATCAAATCATAATACAAGAAAGAAGAATCAACGACTATCCTGCGGACCCTTCATTTATATTTTACTCAGGGTACCGTTAGCGCTTTCACAGAACGACCAAAACTATACTGATATTGATAATTGTCTTGTTTCTTTTGGTGTACACAAAGACTGTTTCATTTAACCACTGATTTTAAGCTAGAGAAGAGAAAACGACGTGTAAACGACGAAATTCAACAACGAGCTAACACGCATTGGTTGATGCCAAACCCAAATTGATTCATAATGTGTTTATGCTTTTTCCGAGTTTAAAATTCATAAGAACAAAACATTGAACGAGACTCATAATACCCTTTGTTAATGAAGAATGAATATATTTTAGCCTGTAGTACAGGCGTTTTTTTTTTAAAAAAGCGCGACCCAAAGGAACGCATCAACCTCTCCCTTGGAATCATTTTTTTGACTCGCCCAAACTCTCGGTCAGTCTAAAGTCCAAATCGATCGCACAGCAAAATACGCCTGCTTTGCAGGCTCTCCATACTTGGTCAACGCTAGCTGGTTATAAAGAATTAGCCAGTCACTAACGCAGAAATATTGTGAACGAATTATTATTAAATTAAATTTTGCCCAACACTTGTATATCTTCTCGCTTATCTTTATTCTTTATGAGAAAAATCATTGTTTCTTTAGCATAGTAAGTCACACCACCGTAAACATCGTGGCACTCTATAGCTAGCAAACAAGTTTGATTACATATAACGAGACTAATTGACAACAAACATAAGGCCGTTTTTCAGGTTGACATAAATTAATGCAATCTGCGTTTAAATTTTCTCTGTTTGCACATCCGTGCCCCTTTTTTTGTTATTCCATACGTTTAGTAAGGGCTGAAAATGCAGAAAATAGCGTGACTAAATACACTTCCGTTATTCACGATCATGATTGTTATTCGACTGTCATAGAGAAGGTGAATCTGCGTGATATCATCACGGTCCAAGGGTTTGGTGTAGGAGCGGGGGTGGGGGTCTGTATGGGGAGACTACGCAGGAATGGGTTACATTTTTCACGGTTCAGATTTTTTTCCCCGGTTCAGATAACATAAAAGGGCAGGTAGGAATCGGTCACGAGTTGAAGTATATAAAGAGTAGGAAAGACCTTTTAAAACTAGAACATTTCGAAAATACCTGATGCATCAGTCATATACTCAGTTCATTTAAGAAAAGAAATGCAGTGTTTTAAAGCTAGGGACGTGTAAAAAGGGGAATCATTGAGGGGAATCATTCAGTTTGTCAATGGGAGGTGTAAGAAAGGGGTAGCTTTTATGCCAAAGTTGGTTTATAAAGGATAAGTAACGGTAGGAGGAGCCTCTCCCTATACTTACTGTATTGAGTATTCCCCCTCCGGGATAAATCTGAGCCTAGCGTTTTATTTTAAGCAACTGAATCGTTCCCGATATAGATCGCCGACTTTCAGCTTAGCGACGTCCATTTTTACTGAATCAGTTTATTCCTTGGAATCTTTATGTCCATAATGCTTCTCGCAGCACCATTTATCGTGTTATGCTCATTTTTACCATTGGCTCATTCAGTAATCGCTACAACAAAGTACGGGAAACTCGAAGGCTTTACAGCTTCTTATCCGAGTCTTCATATTCACCTACAGTTCCATTCGGTTGACAAGTTTCTGGGTGTTCCATTCGCCGCTCCGCCGACTGAAGAAAACAGACTGAGAAAACCACAACCTCTTAAAGGCTGGAAACCGAACATACGACAGGCTAAAAAACATGGGAGTGCTTGTGTGCAGCCTCAAAGATTCGCTTTTTACTTTGATCGCTATGGGTACAATATAACATATAGCGAAGACTGTCTGTTTCTCGACGTCTACACTCCCAACGTTAGCCTAAGTTTACCCGTGATTATCTAAATTCACAGTGGAGCTTATACAGGGGGTCAGATCATTCTGTGGCATTTCCTAGCGATATTTTGGCACCACATGGCGTTGTAGTTGTGGTGATTCAATATCGTCTCGGTCCATTTGGTTTTTTCACGACCGAAGATTCTTCTGCTCCCGGAAATCTAGGATTACTGGATCAGGTGGCAGCACTAAAGTGGGTTAAGGAAAATATTGAAAACTTCGGCGGGGATCCCAACAAGATAACGCTTTTAGGGGAGAGCGCTGGTGGGTCAAGTGTTAACTTCCATATCATGTCACCTCTGTCTAAGGACCTCTTCCACCAAGCAATCGCAGAGAGCGGTGTAGATTTGTGCCCCTGGGCGATTCAGCCAAGTTCATATGGCATCCGTCTCGCCAAAGAGTTGGCCCAAAAGTTGCACTGTACATCCAGCGAGCACCACGCCATGGCGGAATGCATTCGCAAAGTGAAGGCCATGGACATACAGAAAGCGGCTGGCGATATCGACGTTTCCTCTGGCCATGATTTCTATCGCTGGTCAGCAGTTGTGGACGGGCATGTTCTCACTGATACACCCTGGAATCTGCGAAAGAAAAGGAAATTGAAGAAGGTGCCTTTAATGATAAGCTTTATTAAACAGTCACGAGGGGGCAACTGCTATCAGAAGGCTTGTAGGGACGGCTGGACTGGAAAACGGAGTCAACCGATCATTGTTCAAAGACGACTTATCAGGGTTTGCCGAAGGTAGAAATAAAAGGTGAGGATATTTCCTTTATTATGTGGCAGTCTAATGAACTAGATGTACTATTCTTTAAATAATGACATTGCCCACATCCCACATGTTAAATTTTCAGCCGCGCGTCCGGATTGATGAGTCACGTCACATACATGTAGTCCGTCACCGAACTGACCGAAAGAATTTGACGTGCTGGCCTGGAGAAAGGTGTAAAGAAATAAGCAATGTTAGCGCATAAACTTTTTGACGTCAATTAATGACATGATTAAGCAATGCATAATTCTTTAGTTTTGATTTTACCACAGACAGACCATCCGAACTGTTCGAGGCATTGTGATGTCACGCGCGACATGTGATCCCATATGCATACCCCATACATTTACTGTATTTCATAACTCCTTCTCTCTGCTTGATTCTAGTGATCGGTAGAAATGCTTCAAAAAAACATAGAATTTTGCACCTTTTGATCCCAAATGCTGATTTAATGAAAGAAAAATGAATAAAGATAACTTATCGTATGTTTTTAGTGGCATTTTCTTGAAACTGACAACCCCGAAAACGTCACAAAAACGAAGAACACGCCACTAAAAACACAAGGTATGATCTTTGTTCAGTTTTCTTACATTATCTTAACAGTTGGGATAAGTGCAAAATTCTGCGTTTTACTGAACGTTTCCCCTGATCTGAACACACATGCCAACTCTCCCGGATTATCCGTAAGTCTCCCGGATACGGCACCGATCTGCCACTCTCCCGTACAGGTCACCAAATCACCCGGATAATGGACTTTCCAGCTTTTCTGTGCTTAAGTTTGAGATTTAGCCCATTTTGGCTCAAAACTTGAATTTTTCTTATTCGCAAGACGGTTTCTGGCGCATTTTTGCACTTATTTAGTCACTGACAGAGATTATTTCCGGCATCAAAACGATAGACTGCAAAACAGCCGTTTTTTGCGCACTCAAGTACCTACGCGCGAGCAGTCAAACAAAAGGTCTGGAACGAGGCTGAAAACAGAGAGCGAGACTGGGGAGAGACGCTAAAATACATTTTTTTCCCCTCGCCTCACACGCCTTACAAGCGTGTGAGGCTCGCGCGCTTCGCACGTAATACTGTTACGCCACGCTTTGTCGATTTCTTTACTGATTTTGAGAAAAAAAACCCGACTGTTTTGCAGTCTAGATCTAATTTTGATAGTATGAATCTCGAGGAATCGAGGGAGGGGGTCCGTTGAAAGTTCGGGGGGATAGTGAAAAAAAAAAAAAAAGAGTCTCCCGATTTTAGATCTCCAGAGGTTGGCATCTCTGCAAACGTATTCTTCTCACTGGAAAAGCAGGAATTGGAAAAAGCCTCTTTTGAGAAATAAAAAGCTGCTTCGAGATAAGCCTGCGAATGCAGCCGTTTCTTGTAGCTCCTCGCCGCCAGGGTCGACGTTTCGCCCGGCCCGGAGGACCAGGGGAGGAATATTTGATGTGGGCTTTCCCCAAGCTTTCCCCAGACCCTTTCGGAAATAAACAGCCTGGGACTATTTATAACTGACAACAAAGTTTTTCGTGCTGCTTCGTTGTGTTAGATTTTTTCCAAAAATCTTTTAATGGAGAAGATTCCAGTTAAATTGTACGTGTATGATATTTCAAGAGGTTTTGCAAAGCAGTTGTCGCCCCTCCTGTTAGGTGAGTCTTTTTATCCATCAGTGAAAAAGCTCTACACACAATTCTGATCGATCTCTACATCATTGCTGAGTCATTCGAATGAGAAACTTCTGTTACAAATGGGATATTATCTTATCAAGAAGTTGATGATTATCTATCCTTATTATACCGACAGGGAAAAGAATTGAAGGAGTTTGGTATGTAAGTTTAAAGTTTAATTTCAATGTCATTAAAGATAGTACCAAAATAAGCGAAATGTTTGAGCTAAAGTAGTTCAGTGAATAATTATAATTTTTGTTAGAGAACTGCATGGGCACTTCAACTGGAGACAAAAAAAGTTGTCACATTAGTTACCATTAACCAATTTGCTTAGCATGTAGAGAATTTGAAACCTCGTTCATGGAGAGCTAGCTCTTAAGAATTATTTAACAAAATTCAGTCACCTGTGTGTTATAAACAACATAACTTGCATATAAGGGCTTTTGATATAACAGTAATGAGTATGCAAAATGTGCAATTTGCAAATCCCATTTAAATTAATCACAATTTTGTTTCAGTTAAAAATTTCATAACATACTGATTTTATGAAGGTTATTTACCTTTAGAATTATTGGCATGCCGAGCCTTTGAAACATTCTAATATTCAGATTCTGAATGTAACGGAGGTACTGGTGCTCTGTGCTATGTACTTTTTTTAGCAGAGAAATTACTTATATTGCTTGACAACATACCCATTTGGGGAAATAAACTGAAGTCTTGTCAGTCCACATGATATCCATATCAGATTGATTGTTCTAGAATGTTGGTGCTTTTATGTAATCTTACTTTAATCAATTAATTAAAGGCACACTGGCATAGTCTGCTTTGGCAGAGAGTACTTTTATGGTGGAGGTGGCATAGAGAGCTGTTTACCGGTAAGTTTGTTTTTATAGTTAGAACTTTTTTTTGTGTTTTATACCTTAAACTGCTTAACAAGTTCAGAAACTAAGAGTCATGCCATATAAACAATATGGCAATCAAGGTCTTAACCTGTCATACAATGTATTGACTTAATCACGTTTTGGCAGGTGTAAGCCATTAGCAGTGATTATGTTACAAATAGGTATGGTGAGCCCTGTGTCTCATCTTGTGAAAAATCGTGAGTCCCAGTCCTGAACCAATGAGTCCCAGTTCAAAAAACAATGAGTCCCTGGGTCTTTTGTAACCACACAGTTAATATGAAGACAGACTCCAAAACTAATTACTGAAATAAAAATATAATTCTTCTATTGTAAAGCACATATTTAACAAAGACTACAAGAAATAAGCATTGTTTCACAACAGCCACAAAAACAGCCATAGAAATCACTCAACCAGGATATATTCTACCAAAACATCTTCATGTCGATCAATTGATCTTTGACGTGTCCTATGGGATGCATACCACAGATTACATTTTGCACCTTTAAGGATCTGCATGCGTAGGGGACGCAGAGGTAACAAAATCCATGCATTAGCATTGCCAGTCTTGATAAATATAGATATAATTCAAATGGCTTTTTTTTTAAAAAATTATGCAGCTATCTAGTTCACAAATGTGTACACTTGTATGTGATGCCAGTTGTTGTACATACACTTAACTCATTTTGTATTTTCTATTCCTTTAAAGGGAGAACTTAGCAATTTCCAGTCAGTATTGTGTTACATAATTAATCTTTACACATATATGTTTTGTACTACTGAGAGCTTTTACAGGCACTTGGAGTCCTCAACATCATTTGTTGTGAACTGTTTTATAAAAGCATTTAGAGAAGACTAGAAAAGCATTTATCTTCTTAAAACAACCCACCAAAGAAGACATCTGGAGGTTCAAAGATTCGTTTTTACCGCAGCTTAAGTTAGACTCCATTTAAATATTTGGCCTAAAGTGTTTTGGTTGGACCTATTATGTGTGGAAGGAGGTTATGTTTCCAATCAATGAATGAACTAATTAACACAAAGAATTCTGAACTCCGTTAATATTCTAACAACATGAAAGCATTTTGGCGATAAATTAGCCAGGGAAATTTGACAGTAAATGAACTTGCTCAGCCTCTTTAAGTTCAAAACTACTCTTGTTCATTTTTGGTGGATTTTGGGTGAGAAATTGCAATTTTTGGCATACAATACCAATTTGCCTATTTATAGTAAAGATGAGTAAAAGATCTTCCACTTTGCTCACTTGGCTAATATGATCCATTATAAGTTAGCAAATATCATTCTAACAACTGCATTCTAATTTTTTGAGGGAGGAACTATACTTGGTAGTCCTGATGAGGTGGTAGATTTGGGAGACACTGAAATCTTTCAAGACGTTTTTGAAGAGTTCTTGAATGGAATTGGGCAACAAGATTTTAGGTAATTTGTTAATCAAGTCTCAATTTAATAACGTGAACTGTATTTTCCAGTCTTGTCGTCATATATTTTATATATGGAGTTAGCTTACGTATATCATAAAATCAAGCTGTAAGCCCAAATCAATACACTTTTTTGTGTGAGGATGTGATAAACAGTGAAAAACGTTCTGGTCCAGTGCTTTATCAAGTTTACTACAGGACTGTTACTTGTTTCAAAGTTCAAAGAGTGCATCAAATACATGGATCGAATCCTTTTTCTGTGTTAAAACCAGGAAACCAAAACATTCAGCTTCAAGCCGACCCTAAATGTCTTAGACCTAACATCAAGGTCTTTCAGTAATTGCTTCATGAAGAAAATTTTGGTTGACATGTAAATTAAGGTATCAATTTGAAAGGAATTAAAATTTGGCCTGGCCTCAGGTCGCTTAAAAAATGTGCTACCCCATTCCAGAAACCCTGTTGAAAATGCGACCCCAGCCAGTGGCACGTCCCCACCCTATCATAACGAACTACCCCCCTCCCCTGGGGGGAAGGGTACCCCCTGTTAAAAAGTGTAACCATTCTGTCTTAAAATTCCCTTGATAATGAACAGACCAGAAAAGTACCACTTGTTTGAACACAACTGCAACACATTCTCTGCGGAAGCTGCCATATTCTTAACAGGCAACAAAATCCCTCAACACATTCGGGATCTTCCATCAGAAGTGCTCAACACGTAAGTTAATTGTCTATTTTTCCCTATTTAAAGCATCATATCAGTAAAAGTTAAAATCATTTTTTTATTATAATTACTTGATTCATTTTGGCAGCTAGTTTCATAGAAGGTCCAATTTCATATTTTTTTAAGGTCGAAATAGTTATCAGCTTTTAAAATAATTTATGTTTAAGGTGTTTCTATACAGTTTTTCGGAGACCATACCAATATTTTTCTATCGCCTTAAAGGGGATTTTATCCATGTGCGGTCGCTATAAAATTTTCGCCAGTGATTGACTATGGATTGAAGTTTGTCAAAATGTAGTTTTAACTAAAATCGATATTGCTGTGACAACAATAAACAAAAAAATTGGAAATTGATAAAAGCCGGATTTTGTGCAATCTAGACCTGCTACTAAAAAACCAACACTAGGAACTTAAAGTTTGGTGTTTAGCAAATAACCTCCGTGAGAAGTAAAAAATTCTGTATGTTTGAATTCAAATGAAACGTAAATATATGGTTCTTCAGGCTCCTACCCGTCCCTACGGAGCGAGAGAGAGAGAGACCCTGGTTGGGTCTGGTCACGTGGTCCCAGAACAAAATTAATTCCGAGGGAGGAGTCCTTTGTCTCTCAATTTTTTTGTCTGGTTCGTTTTCACCGTTCACGCAATGATCGAAAGGGCAACACAGATTTGCTAAGCCTCCAACTATAACTGAAATTCGGGAAATTTCTGCCTAAACAGAGCTATCACCAGATAAACAAGCGAATTACCAGCGGAGAAATAAAAAACTCGTGTTATCGCAGTTAAACCGATGACAACAATTAGATACTAAAATCTACGATCCTGAGTAAGACACAAGCGCGTGTTTATCCGCATTGAAGGGAAAATCCCTGTTCGTTGAACTTGCATCGAAAGAATCAATGTTTGTCGGTGACAGCAGCTGGTAATCGGCCCAAATCAGTGCATGTAAAACCTAAACCATTAGGGGCGACAAAACAAAGCAGTTACGTTGAGAGCAGAGGATTCAATTTACATTCACGGTCAAAATAATATTTAGCTCTAATGACTTAACGGAAAGCTGTAGTCTGAAATGTCAGCTTTCTCATACCCCTAACCTTTTGTATGATGCGGCAACAGAAAAAACGTATCGCTTTTAGTGGTAAATAGAGGTAAAAAAATATATATATAGTACGTGCATAAGCAAAGGATGACCAAAACGCGACACTGAAGACAACAGGAAATAGTATAAACAGAGACAAAACAGACAACATAACCCAGTGATAACCTTCCAAAGCGAAAGGATTTCTTGTATATGGTCCAACGCGTGATACATCTTTTCGGCCCCCCTTCGAACTGCATAATCATAGTTTTGAAAATACATACGTTTGCTTTCTAAAGGTGGCCTCCATAACATAGAAATGGCAATTTAAGCCTACTGCGTTTCGGTATGAATACAACCGCCTAAAATATTTTTGACAGCACAAGTGGTGAATCCGTGATTTCCTTTGCAACATCCGATAAACATCCAGATATTCTGCAGGAAGTTGCGCTTTCGCTGTCAAAGGATTCGGCGTTCGAGGTTTTGTCTTGACTAGTCCGGGAACTATAAAAAACAGGACCCTTTAGACAAGGTCGGATACGCAGTTTCCACTGATCTCGACGTCTAGGCTTTGTAGAGACAAATCTCACACTTATCCGCCCCTCCCCCAAGTCATTTGTTTGTAATCTCCCAGATTCTGGGAGACACGTGACCAGACCCAACCAGGGTCTCTCGACGGGTAGGAGAGAGAACCTGGGAACGAGGTTGTAACACGATATTAAAGATTACATATCAACTAAGAGGAAAATAAATTCAACTTAACTTTTTGAACGATTTCTGGGAGATCAATAAAACAATCTTCTGAAGCTAGGATCTCAAAAAGTGTTTGTTTTATTTTCCTCTTAAAGGCATTTTTTGGAAGTTTTCTTAAAGATACAGGCATTTCATTCCATATTTTTGTTCCGATTCTAGAAAATGAATTCACTTAAATTGAGAGTCTAAAACTTTGTGTGTAAAAGTTATTAGAGGCAGAGGATCGAGTATTATAAGAATGAATATCAGAAATATCTTGAAAGAGATCTTGAATGTTTCCAGGAGCATTATTGTGTCTTATTTCAAACATAAGGTTAGCTAAATGCTCATAATACAAAAATTTTAACGGTAAAACACTGGCGTCGGTAAATAAAGGAATTGCATGCTGATTTCGCTCAGAAAAATAGATAAAGCGACGAGCTCGCTTTTGAAGCTTGAGAAGCTTTTCAAGGTGCGATTTATATGCCTGGCCCCAGGCCGTCAAACCATAAGTTAAATAAGGAGCAACAAGGGATCAATAAATAGTTGTCATAGTTATATATAGTTATTGTTGTCATAGTAATATCGATTAAAGTAAAACTACATTTTGACAAACTTCAATCCATAGTCAATCACTGGCGAAAATTTTATAGCGATCGGACATGGATAAAATCCCCTTTAAGGCGATAGAAAAATATTGGTATGGTCTCCGAAAAACTGTATCGAAACACCTTAAGTTGATATCAATTTTATTTTGTACCAAATTTTTGTGTAAAATATGATCTTTCTAACAATTGCAGTCGAGTATAAACACAACAAGACAAAGTAGTTGTGATAAATATTATAGTGATTGTGGCTGGCGACGACCCAAACAAACAAACGAGAAACGAAACTTCGAGGGGGTGTGTCGCAGCAGGTTAGATTAGGGACTATTTTACGGGTCGGCAAAACAAGAAAACCACGGAAAACCAAAGGTGACGGTTAACGGTGATTTAATTCTAAATTCCAAAGACCAAAGTCTATAGACCAAAGACTGACCATAAACTGAAATAACAATACAAAAAATCTCTATCAATGTGGCGAAAAGGTGATACTAAGACAAATAACGCGTAATCAACAAACTAAATTTTGAAAATGGTAATGAAGCGATTCTATAACGATCAAGTCGATAACAAGGCGGTAAAAACTTAAAGGCTACATAAACTGAAATTAGACAATAATTCCATAAATCTTTTCTTAATTCTTGTACTCTAAAGCAAAAGTGTGGGCGTTGCTCTCAGATAACAGGCGTTCAAACCCGCCTTTCGCTCATGAAACAATTATAAATCAATTAAACTTAAATCTGTATACTTGTACAGTAACATTCGTGCACTTTTGCCCACTGGCTAAAAAACGAAACTAAACAATATAACAAAAGAAATCACTTACATATCGGTCCCGCTTGTACCAAAGGTTAAAGCCGAACTAAAAAACGATGTCACGACGCAAATCCTACGTGACTTTCTGGCCAAAGGGACGCTAACGCCTGTTTTTATTCCCGCGTGGGCACGCCGAAATATCTCGTTACGAAACCAATAGAAAATCAGGTAAACATTGTAACTACGCTGGTAACTAGGATCAAAGCCCGAAAAACACGAAATCAATGAAAGGATTTGTTCTTTATGTCTTGTCCTTTACAGTGATACTAATAATATGCCAATGGGGGCTCCATTTTGTTTATATTTCAGTTCATTTGGCCAGATGATAAGACCTATTATTGACTCCATGTCTGTAAGACCTACTAGTGCAAGTGGAACATCATCAGTATCACATTCAAGCTCAGCATCCTCATCATCAACAACGCAACCAGAATCCTTATTTGAGCCAAGAGATACTTCATCAGCCAATCAGACAGCAGAAGGGAGGAGGGGTCAACCAGATGGCTGGTCAGTCTGTTTTAAATGAGCTTATTTTGGAACCAGCTCCGTACAACGAAGGGCCAAGCTTAAGGGACTGGCAAAATTGGCCGACAAAAATTAGCTTTAATCATGTTGGGGTTCTTTTTCATATGTATTTTACTATTACTGGGATGAAGAATATCGTTCAACAACAACATTATCTTACAATGACAATCCCTGACTTGTCTTTACTCTTTACATTTTTCAGTTTTGTACAAAAAGGCGAGGGGGAGGAGGGGAGAGAATAATACAAATACTCCTACCTTTGTCCCATCCTCTCCCACCCCTTTGGAAGTGTGTCACACAGATTAGCTGTTGCTTTCATTCTTACTTATTCTTACTTGCACACGGCCGCTATTATCTAATCGCAAAGTTAATGGAACTTTTTTATGAAAGCCTTTCTTGCTGATCAGATGCATTTGTAAAAGTGTCCGTTGTCTTTTATACTAAGCTATGTCCTTGTTTAGTGCTCTAAAATGTAAGAGAAGATATGTCAAAAATTTTCTCTGGACAAAGGGAACTCGATCTCCTTCATATGCGGGTGTCTGGGTGTAGAATATTGTTCATGAAATTGAACGACAAGCCGATGTTGGCTTTTCGAGAACATAACTTGCTGAAAACATAAATAAATGGGTGGAGGGGATGTCTGTGAGGGAGGGGAGGGAGGGGTTAAAATTATTGATTCAGTTGGTCATGGAAATGCACATTTTCAAGAAAAAGTCCACGGGGAAAGTCAGGGAGTTTCAGAAACCCCTGGCTGAGAGGGAGCTGCCTGTATCTGGAATAAGCCTGAATTCTTAGCTATGTAGACATGTTTTACTTTTTTAAACAAGGCGAATTTTTTTTTACAATTGACAGTCAAAGCTCAGTGTTGAGAAAGGCCAACACCTACAACCAAGTTGATGTAAGTCTGTGAAAATGTATGAAATAAACCTTGAAAATCCGCTTACCTTACGGCCATGTAGTGTCTTGTGAATTTAACTTTTTACATTCCGTTATATTTTATTTAGACGTCCTCAGATGTAGCTCAGCTGAAAGATATTCTTAAAGACACGAAAGAATTTTCAGATGAGGAGTTGAGTCATCTTGATGAATTAAAAGACTGCCTACATAACAAAAACCTGATAGGAGTGCAAGAAAGGCAAATTCAAGTTCTTGGTAAGTTCAGTTGTACTTTGCTTTAACACCGTGCGTTATTTTTCCTTATGTTTTTGTCTCCCGTCAGCTCCCTCTTTAGATAAAAGTTACCTTCGTCATGAATTACGGGGCCGTAGGAGTAAAGGGGAGGGGAGGGGGGGTGGCGGGGGGGGGGGGGTGGCGAGTGGGCCCGTGCCCCACGCTTTTTGGGCGAAAATAGAAAAAAAAAGAAGAAGACTACAACTTTACCGTCGAAAATACTGATTTAAAAACACAACGCAATTCCCCGTTCGATTTACAAAATATGTTGTTACGACTAATTTTTAAACCTAGCTCTCAAGTCCGTTTAAATCCCTTTAGTATAATTACATCGATGAATATCGAAAATAGAGCGCTGTGATTGGCTAGGAGCTTCGCTTTATCCCGCTATAATCACCGCGCGGTGATTATAGCATTGAAGGCTAGCAGTTTTCAAAATGGCAGCCAGATTTTTTGATGTTTCGGGGTCGGAAATTGATCAATAATTTTATTTTCTCGAATAATCATCAATGTAATTATACTAAAACAATTAGTCGCCTTAGGCGACGTGAATATTGGCGAATAGTCACCTCGACTTCGTCTCGGTGACTATTCGCCGATATTCACGTCGCCTTCGGCGACTAATTGTTAAGTAATGCTAGAAAAGCACGGATGGAGGACAACCTGACGCACATTTTGCCGGAACTAAACAAGACTATAGAAGATCTATATATGTTGAAGCCTTGGACTTGCTAGTCAACGGGATGAAGTTTAGATTGATCAACCAGGTTATAAAATCCAGGAACGTAATGTCCATATACGCACATCTGGAAAATAATTTTCTTATATACACTGATTTCCTGCAAGCATTTTTACCATTAAATAAGCGTGACTGATATTTTGAATTCGCATTATATGATCTTACATTGGTGTCTTTTGCCCGTCTGAAGGGTAAACGTAAACTTTAGAGCCAGCGAATTACTAGGGATGTTTCTCATTAGAGACGAGTAGAGGCGGCTGTCATAGGCTATCTAGCCCTTTTCTGTAATTTCCTTGATGGCGTCATTGTTTTACTTTTTTTCAGCAAAAACTGTACCTTAACGACAACACTAGATGTGGGGGAAATATATTCTAACCATTTGCATTTTCTTTCGTATTTATTAAAATGTCCTGTGGTTAACGCAGAAAATGGCATTTCCGAGCTCCTAAATTTAAAACTTTTCTGGGGGGAGCATGCCCCAGATCCCCTACTTTGGAGCACCTTCGGACTTCTAACTTTTTTTCCTTTGCGTACACCTTCAGAATCTCAAGCTACTCCCCTGAAATCTATACGAACCTTGAAAACTTGCTTCTCACAACAGTTGCATGAGGCGATTTCTCAAGTGAGCCTTTATCAACCTGGAACTTTTATGATTCAGATATAAACAGGGAACGTCTTGAAACGCAGCTTACTATTTTGAAAATACATGTTCCAGAAAGTTCCATAGTCTCTGTGTCATCCATAATAGAATTTCTTAATGCAAATAGACCTGCTTCATACAGATAGACTGCAACAGTTTTAGTGAAACTGATATTAGTTTTGCCTGCCACAAATGCTTTGAGTAAAAGGTCTTTCAGTGCCACAACAGTCGTGCCTACCCTCTTTCAAATTTGTTCCTACGGGCCTGAATTAAAAGATTTTAGTTACTCAATCTGTTTGCCTGGTCGTCATCATCATTATCATCGTCATCATCATCATCATCGTCATTGCTCTTCTTGTCAGAGGGCGCATAATTATAAGGCCGCCATCTGTCCCTTGCAATAGTTACCTTCCTTGAGAACCTACTCTCCTCAGCAACGATCAAACTGTTTGCTAAAATGGGTGGTGAAAGGTCAGGCTTTAATAAAAAAGTTTATATTGATCCGTAAATTGTTTTACAGATAAGGTGGTTGACAAGTATATAACGCAAGAGAAATATTGCTCTGCTGTTCAGCTTTGTTTGAAATTTCTTCAAGTGTTGTCATTAAATGATCAGATATTTTCTGATTCTAAAGGTGAGTTTTAAATTTGGTGTACTGTTAAAAAAGACTTGAACAAAAGGTAAGCCTTATAATTATACTCGCATCACTGCATTTTCTTCAAGCAAAACAAGATTTTTTTTATTGAGTCTTGTCCCTAGACTTAATATCATCATGTTGGTAATGTTCGACATTTTTAGTTGTACTGTACAGGGAAAATAAATGCCATCGCATCGGACGTTATCTTTGTTTAAATCAAACTGGCTACTGTAAATTCAAAATTCAATGCATCTCTGTGTATTGTTTCAAACAGGTCTACAGGAAATTGTAAAAATGACTTGCAGACAATTTTCAGACATAAATTCCTCTTCAAGTCAAGTTGAATGTGTAAAACTGGTAAGTGACTTAGGAAGTTCTGCTCGCCCAGCAGGCTAGCTACCAGAGATGATTTTGGCAAGTGATTATGTTCACTTCTGCAGAATTTTAAAAAAGCATGCTCTATAAGTCCTTAGAGTTTTATACTTGTACTTCTTTCGTTATCACCTTAAAACAAGGAGAAAGCATCATAATCGTAACTTCAATGTGGCTTTTGCAAGCAAACTTGACTAATGTTTGAGTTCAAGATAACTCCTACACTGTGGGTGGGGTCGTTACTGCCCTCTGATTCACTTAGATCTAAAGCGGGCATCTTAGCTCTGTAGTGCAACGTGCAACCACAATGTTAAATGCGTCATTTGAGTCATCCGCACTGCCCCCTGGATACTGAGGATGACCTATTTTTAAATTAGGCTCTTCCTATTTTCATTGCGTTAGCAGGACAATTGTATGATCATGACGTCTTTTTACCACAACTATTAGAGTTCTTCAGTTGCTTGTTTTCTTGTGAAAATTACGGTTATTGTTTTTTAAACCTCAGACTGAAACGTTTTTTCCAATTCCCTTATCCTCAGTCATATTTTGTTTTGTAGTATTGTTGTGTTACCAGCCATCAGACAGGTCACTCAGTCATGTTTAAAGACACTAGCTCTACTCCCCTTGCTGCTGTTACTGTGAACTGCCTTCTGAGCAAAAATGAAAATCTCACTACTGTAGGCGCTGCATTGGCTTCAAATATTGCTCGATTTAAGGTAACTTGTATGTTCTCAACCATTCACAGCACACGTGTCTAGTACTTTGACAAGGCTTCTTCAGACACGACAAAAAGACCCCTGAGATTTTTTGTACATAAAAATATGGTGATTAGTGACTTATATAGTGTTCCAGTGGCCTTAATTTCTTCATTAGATTATCAAAACGTTTGGATTTTGAAAGTTACACCATCCTTTCAGAGGATACAAATAATTGTACTAAAGTTTCAGAGCATAATATATAAAATTGGAGAATGAAGAACAGCAAGTGATGGACCCACCAAATGAATGTCATTAATTATCCCCTCTCGAGAACAGTGAACAATTATGAACATACACTGTAGTGATAAATAGAGATATTTTGCTCGGTCATTATTCCTCAGGTACACGAAGAAATTGCCCTTGAGTGTTCGACAGCTGTTATTGAAGTTTTGAGCAAGGATGTGTCGCCAGAGACAGGTCGGTCTTCCACACAGAATTCTGCTCGCTTTTAAAGTGTCTGCCCTGCATGTGGTCTGTTGTTTTGAGATCTCGCTCGGTTCAAAGCCATGGTAATTCTGGGTGAGGATTAAAGAAGAAGAAGATTTTATTTCCAAATTGAAGTTTTAAAGCCCATAATACGTTCTCTGCCTACCATATGAAAGTTCAAACTTTCGATTCCATAAAAAAAAAAAAACCGTCTAAGGCGGTCGGTTATTCGGGAGAGGCGATTAATCGAGGGACGGCTATTATTCGAGGAAATATACGGACAAATGGCAAGTTAATATTAGAACGTCTGTTCATAAATTAGTTTTCTCTTACCCTCATAGGCTTCTAAAGGCCGTTTTCTTCTCAAGACATGAACTCATTTATCTTTTGTTTCTTTGTTGTCAGGTCATAACTGCCTTTACGCATTGAGAAGATTTATAGACTGCAGTTCTGAGGTAGGTTAATTTTGTTGTCTAAATTCTGTCACAAAACTTTAAACACTGATTTAATTTGACAGGTTAGTTTTGCGCCGATTTTTCACAGTAAAGTTCAAGGCACACACACTTTCTCAAACCCGACGGCCGTCTTCCTTACAAAACGCTAACATACCATCTGATTGCAGTTGACACTCTACGTGCGAGCTCTTCTTGTAAGAGACCGCAGCTCCCTTAAACGGCCTCCTTTCCAATTAACAATTTTTATGTGATTGCTTACCTTTCATCTCTTATTTAATATCCACATTGTTTGTTAAGCTATCATTAAGCATCATTCGTATCATGCCCTGGTAGTATCTACAGATTTATCTGCAAAGCAGTAGCTTATATTAGTAGCTTAACTTTTAAAGGCATGCAGGATGGGGTTACTCGGATAAATCTATACAACAAAATAAAACCCGACTATCGATGCGACAGACAACTGCAATAAATTTTGTTTGCTCCAGGTGGCAGGTCTTGCAAGTGTCTTGGGACTCAGTGTGGAGAAGTTTAAAGGAAGCTGTCCTGAAGTGGATGAACTTTGCAAAGACTTGGAGAAACTTCTCAGCTGACCAACACTCTTGGGCTTTCCTGAGTCAGTCAACATATGTTGATTCAAAAGCTGCTGTTTGGAAGGCCAGACTTATCAGAGCGCATTACGGGTTATTGGTTCATGTAGACAAAAAGGGAGCCGAAGAAATTTATGGCAAAACTTCATCTCTAAACTAGACACTCTAAATTCCAACGGAATCAAAGGGGTACTATATACCCCACATACAATCACTATCCATTGATTTACACGGCTCTGACAAACGGCTAGTGCTCAAGTCGCGGCCAGCTTTTGAATCTCCTTTGGAAAAGAGAATGTTAATTTTTGTTTATAATGAAAGTCGTCAAGCTTTAGTGCTTTGAAGGGTTTACATGGGCATTAAAATCGAATAACCACAAACAAATAATTCAAGTATAACGTAGCATGGATGGTTTACGCTTCAAAACAGAAGGCCAACTGTTGGTCATTTACACACATGGTCAAGAACTTGAAAGCGGTACGACCGCCAAACAAATCCCTCTTCCTTCTCCCAGGTTGTTATTGCCTCATAAAAGGCCTTACTGCAGAACGTTCCTCTTTAGTTTTTGCCTCAACAGAACGTGAATAAAACTGGAAGGAACTGCTAATAAATGAACGCTTGGATTGAAAGAGCTTTTCGAACATTTTTGCGTAATGTGCTGTAATTAGTCTCGCTTGCCTAGGCAGCGAGACTCATAATCTGCAGCGCGTTTTTCGCCCAGGGAGGCGGGTTAGTCCGTTATATAGGCTATATAGGTATGTGCAGCGCCAAAGGGTATGATTTTTTAGCCGTTTTGGTCTGAAATAGGTATCAATTTCGACCATTTTTGTCTGACATAGGGTATGGTTTGTGCACTCTAGTCTTGAATTGGGTATGAATACAGCTTGCCACGCGCTCCGGTCACGGGCCGAGCTCCAAGTCTTCAGGTCTTAAATAGGGTATCAAATTCTTTATCAGGTCTGAAATAGGGTAGGGGGGGGAAATCACAGATTTTTGTCTGACTAGTAGGGTAAGGGTTTCAGGAAGCGTGCCGCACACCCCCACCCAATTTTTCTGGAAGTACCCCCCGGATTTTTCGTCGTATTTTATGCACAAATGGGTCGGGGGAGGGCATTGTACCAGGCGTTCCTTGCAGAGACCGTGGAAACTGTTACTAAGAATCGTTACAAGATCGAAGCCACGCATGTTTTGCGAAGAAAGCTTAGGAAAGGTTAAATTTAGAGCTTTTCCGAAAGGTGTCGCTTGAAAGCGTTGATTATTTTGGAACAAGTGAACACTACTGAATGGTCGAAAGAAAATAAGGATCTTAATTAACAAAACTGCGATTGGTCGGATGTTGTAAACTTTCATTGTATGTAAATGGCTCTTGTGATAAGCATGCGATTTGTTTTCGGCGATGATTGAAATAACGTGCCATGTGAATCACTTTTTTGATGGCAATTATGTAATTTCTCTGGAATCGAGGCCCTTGATTTTTCGTGTATTTATACACGCGTATAGCCTGCGACCGCAGACATATTTCCAGTCGTCACTAACACGCGCATTAAATCAATTCATAAACAAGTAACAAATATAGACGTCGATAAAGCAGGAAGTAGAAAACCTTTAGCGAGTAAATCCTGTTTCGTGTAGAATTAATCGCCTCCTCATTTCTCGATCTAACCTCCAAGCAAGCGAGACTGACCGCCGGTATAAGCGCGTTTTTGTTTGTCAGTTCGCACAGGCTAAACATTCTAACGCCACGCGTAGCCTTTTTACTGTTTTATTTTGTTGTTAAAAACATTGCAGAACATTAAGAATAGCTACAAATAAGATATTTTGTCGTCTTTGCTTCGATTTTCGTATATTTACACAAACTAATTTACACTTTAATAGTCACGTTGGTAAATCCTTCACTCTTATTTCCATAAAATTTCTCTCTCTAAATCTGCGCTGGAAGAGAGAGAGATAGAAATCTACAATGTAAAGCTGCTACAAAAATAAAACTTTTAAAGTACGTCAAATTACACGGATTAATTTTTACTTTCCCTTGAAGCTTTACGGCTTGATGTATATTTTTAATTTCTTGAAAGTCCTCTTCTTTCTTGGTGCACAAAAACCGGAGCTAGACTGGGGATGGCCCAAGTAAAGAAATAGAGCATTATTATTTTTAACAGAAGTTATGTGGTAGTCCTGTGTAATGATCTGAACATGCCGTACCGCACGTTTAGTACGGATCGGTAGGGGTTTTCAAAATACTAACGACTCCTAAGCAATCATCGTACAAAAAGGGACGGATGTGCCGCAAAATGGGAACTACATTCTAAAGAAGGTTCTTACCAGGTTATCGTTGGCCACATTTCCTTCGAATTCAAACCAAATTAAAATCAACTTGCCCAGCAATGATTTTTGTTACTAAACCACGAAATTTAATACGTTCCACGGCCAGTTCAGTTTCTAATAATACGAAAAATGCAATATATGCACTCGGTCACCCCCTTGAGTAGTAATGCGATGTGCATTTTTACGTGGCTTATCACACGTAACTTTGCATTTCGTAGTTCTTGTTCTTGTCGTCTTTTGGTGTTCCTTGAAGTTTGATTTCTTCGTGTCCTCTCTTTGTGGCACTAAACGTTGGAGAAGCCCACCGAGTATCGCCGGATTTGACTGGTTTACTAGGGGATTGTTTTTCCAGTTTTTGACCCGGTTTGGGTAAGACACTAGTAGTCCTCTTTGGTTTTGATTTAGAACTCTTCGCTCTTTTAGATTCTGATTTGTGGGGAGGCTTTTTGAAGAAAGATTTACCGCTTTCCCCCTCATCATCGCTACTTGAGAGTGGCGAGAGTGAACGCTGTTCGGGGTGCCTTTCAACAGGCCTGAAGACTTTACTTGGCTCACGGTCAACTTCCATGTTGCTGTCATACAAGTCACTATCTTCGCTCATAACGTATATTGGTGCCCGTGGCGAGATATTTCCATCATATCGACTCATATCTGTTTTCTCTTTCTCCGGGCTTGGAAGCGATGAACTGTCGATCTTCCCCGAGCTTCTAACGATCTTGTTGAGATCACTCGGCTGGCTCGCGATTGGCGGAAGTCGAATTGAAGCAAGACTTGGATTTGGACTTCGATCAGTATGCGTATGGTCAACTGGTGAAAGCCGCTGCCTTGAGTTAGCGCTTGCGCGCATTGGATAATCTGTCTGTTCAAAAGAACTTAAACTGCTATCAGAGTCATTATTCTTGGGGTTCACAAAGCCAACCACGGGAATAACCATTGTTTTATTGTTTGATTTGTAATCAGGAACGCTTTCGTGTTGTTTTGAAAAATAATTTCCATCAGTATTGTTCTCCTGCGGAGAGTCTGGATCTGTCTGCATCGCTAAAACATCGTGTTCACCTTCTCTTGATGAGTTAATAGAACTCCCTTCTCTTGCGTCTTCCAAGTGCTTCATAAGAACAGCTACCACGACATTAAGGAGTACAAACTGTGTTGTAAGAACGAAGATTGCAAAGTATATGGGTGCAATGTGCTCAAGGGCAGAGCAGCCTGAGAATGGATGCTTGTCACATCTACTTTCGTTAATGATATCCTGTAGAAATAATAAAAGAAAAACTTGTTAAGCAATTTCCTCAGAAATGAGTTTCTTGCTCTGGACGCACAATTTGCTGTTGATAGAATCGCCGATTTTATCAACAGCAAATTGTGCCGGGACAGCTTTGCTCCGACTTTACTTCACGAGTTTATTTTTTGATCTTTGAAGAGAAGTTTTGTGTCTGTCATCAATGACTATAATTATTTTTAAAAAAACCTAAATTAACAGCTCACTATAAAAGCTTCAACAATAAGAACTACAATAATAAACCTCATTGCTGTCATTACATTTGTCACCGGAACACAACAATATTTGTACTGGCCAATCTGTGTTGTTGGACAGTAATGCTCCATGAGTACTGTTGAGGTCGTTATAAGCCACTCTCAACCAACTGTTATTAGCCTATTTTGTAAAAAAATATTCAGAGAATTGCAGTACCTTGAGAATCCCATTCCAGTTATCGCCAGTTGACACACGGAACAATGTCAGCATAGCGAATCCAAAATTCTTGAAATTTGCGTGCATGTCCAGTCCGTCGCAAGGTGCAATGTCCGAGCATACTTGAATGAAAAAGTAAATTGCAAGGTTTTATGTTAAGAGGTATTCAAAATTACAAGGGGTGGTCCGGACGATCTGATTCTCCTAAATGTACGCATGAGACCAGAGAAAGGTTTCACTAAATGAAACACTTGTTACAATGCCAGCGGTGTCGATGTTGAAGATTATGATAACATGCACCACTTACTTCAGTTCAGATTTATAACTTACCTATTTTACCAAACAGTTCCATTCCCAATGCGGCGAAAATGAAAAACAAGAGTAGGAACAGAAGACCCAAATTTCCAACCTATATGGGAAACAAGAAGAACAGAGGGAAGACAAAAAATAGAAAAATGGCGGGTCAAACAATCCTTGAAAATAATGATGATGGGATGGTATAGCCTGGTATTGGTGGTGGTTGTTGTGATGGTGATGATGATGAAGCTTATGACGATGGTGCAGCTAGTCGTTGTGATGATGTTGTTCGTGGTAGTGTTAGTCATGTTGATGATAATGATGTTGTTAGTGGTAGTGTTAGTCATGTTAGTTAGTGTTGGTGGTGGTAGCGGTGGAGGTGATGATGATAATAATGATGATGATGATTATGATAATGATAGTGGTAGTGGTGGTGGTGGTGGAGAAAGCAGTTTTCACTTACTTGGGGCAGAGCTTCAGCAACCGTGTCAAGCAGCTTCCGGATACCTTCTGCAGTCTTCAGCAGTTTCAAAACTGTAAGAAAAGCATTTATTATTTTTCCTTGATATTGACATACCGGTTGAACTTAAAATTTATTTAAGGGAGGCAGACATTAAAAGCAGCATTCTGCACGGAAGGTGAACGAATGAAAGGGAAATTTCAAATTCACCCTCAAAGCGAATGGAGACGAGGCTTTATTCTGCACCCGATTGGTTGGGGCCAAAACATGATTTTTTAAGCTTCACACATGAGCTCTGAAGGTTGTTTAATCGCAACACGCATATTGTAAATGTAACCCGGATTGCAGAACAACAGTTCATGTCCTCTTTCCATAATATTTGAACAGAAATCTCGGACGGAAACATTTAAGGCGCCGCTGTCAGCTGTCGGTACATTTATGAGCCAAATGCACCGAGGAAACCTTTTTGAACAGTATTGTGGGTTTTCCCATCGAATAAACTAATAAAGAAGGATGAGAGGGACAAGGTTAACGACGTAACCTGACTGCTCGGTGACGTTAACCAGTCCGGAGACATGCTGACACAGCCAACATGATGTTAACCAGTTTAGTTGGTGGCCCCGCCTCCGCAAAACGGTGCTCTTCCAACTGTGCCTATTTTGTAACAGAAATCTGCTTTCAACTTGCGCTAAATGAGTTATTTTACTTTTTAAATTCCCCACATTAAGTCAACGTTGTACGGAAATTCAATGTTGTTAAACTGTATGCCTCTAACCAAGACTGTTCCCTTTTTACTAACTGTGTTCGACGGCCCGTGGGTTTACGAGTGGTGTTTTGCCAAAGGATGCATTGCAACCGGCGATCCTTCCCATGATAATCCGCGTATTTCGTCATTTTCATTTTCTCATGATAGTGGTAGGCCTGGAGACGAGGCAGTGGTGTTAATTTTGTTGTTGTTTGGTTGGTTTGTTTTAATTTTTTAATAGAAAGGAGTCTGTGCAAAG
The DNA here is from genome assembly GCA_038088405.1 of Porites divaricata. NCBI lineage: Eukaryota > Metazoa > Cnidaria > Anthozoa > Scleractinia > Poritidae > Porites > Porites divaricata. Next base: position 967,911 of record JBBMOI010000019.1, on the reverse strand, counting down.
TGAAATATTCCTACCCACCTCGAGCTATTCTAAGCACTCGCATTACTCGGATGATGGTTGGGTTTATTGGCAGCTCAGAGTTCATTTCTTCCAGAACGATCCCGACAATTGAAAGCAGGATAATCAGCAGGTCAAGCTGGTTCCACCTTTAAAGAAAAACATTGATGATTACTAAAAAAATTGTCCCAGATTCAGACGGAGAAGTAATTATGATACAACGGCTCGTCAATATATCTTGGTTTTGAAATTCTATGCCATGGAACTTATACACCTGACGTCGTCTCGTGGGGCACTGTGAAATGCTCAAAGGGACCAAACGGAGGCAGTTTAGTTTTACCCAGCCAATAATCATGGGAGAAACATTTGTTTGTTGTAATAAACTGACATAGACTTCTTAAAGGAGTAAAAAGGCTATTGATGCGTGATTGGCTAAAATATGAACAATCAGAAGTGATGGAGCAAAACCAATTGACTTGCTTTCACCGACTACTGATACCAGTCACCCATACTTTCTGCATTCAAGACATCTGGTATTTTATCTGTTGTATTTGACCACAGCAATCCTTTTGTTTGTGTTCTTTTTTCCCCAATTTGAAACTGCTCTCATTAACAAAAACAACATACTAAACACGTACTAACACAGTGAAAAATTACTGCTCATCAAGGAAGTTAAGCAGTAACTCTAACTTATATATGGGACAGACTTGCCTTGCGAATCTGGAGTTTCTGAGTTCAAGTTCCATCCTGTCCGCTGGCTGGATTTGGACACGTTAGTCATAAGTTCAAACCCTCGGCCAAGCTTGTAAGTAACCAGCCAACTGTTTTGCACCCGGCCAGTTGAAACTCTTTTTTCTTGTCGTGTTTTGATGTATTTGTTTCAGTCATTAGCTCGGTCCCTCTAGCCTTTGCGTTATAAATTTAATAATACCCATTTTACCAACAAAGGTTATTTTTCCAATCCTCATCACTGTACCTTTCTCTTATGTATTTCCTGAATCCTAATGCATAAATTTTCAAAACTCCTTCCAATATGAAGACAGCCGTGAAGACGTAATTCGCATACTTCAGAAACTCGTCCAGTTCCTACATTGAAAGTCAAAATAGGAAACGTAATAGAACGCTGGCGTAAAATGGGCTGGAAGACTTCAAATCAAGAAAAGAACGCTTTTTAGAACTGAGTTTAGTAAAAGAACTACAGGGGACCGGGGTCTCGGCAAAGGAAGTTAGGAAGAATCTGTTCGGCATTTTTCGTGCGCTAGTGCCAAACGATTATCAACCTAACTCGTGACCTTCACTCAGAGTAGAAGCAGAGCAATTGAGATAGAGAGGTCCTGACCACAATGCTACCTTTTTGCGTAAACTACAAGAAAACTATCATTTTTTCATCCATTTGCTTTAAAGGAATAATGGCATTACTGCTACTAAGATGATGTAATTGTGGTGGATAAAACATTAAAAAAGTGGACTGGGAACATGATGGAAAGGTACTGTCATTGCGCTGGAGCCAGGCCGTACATCCAGTTTATTACCAACTAGGACGTAACTTGAAATTCTAAAAGAGAGACTGTAGTGTAGGTAGAATAATGTGGCTCACCTCAGGCTGTTTATAATGCTCTATTGCCATACAAATAACATTAAGGACAATAACAGCAGATATTCCAATATCAAAGTAGCCATGGGTACAAATTCGGTGAAAAAAACGACGAGGTTGAGGGAATTCTTCAGCCTCTTCTTCTTCAGACTCTACAGAGAGCAAGAATAGAAGTGGTAAGAAAGATGAACATATCTCGTTTTGTCTTTCTTTCTTAGTTCATATTAAGAAGACTGGAAAACGTTTCCTACACATGAAGGTTGGTCTGTTAAATAAGACCATTTTAAGGTTTCACATACGCCGGGAAAAAACGGCAAGAACCAGCTCTAAGAGATTCGTTTTAGGGAGTAGTCTGCCGGGTATTATTAACTTACCTGACAGGACGCGTTTTTCACGCTCCTCCTTCTCTTTCTCTGCAGCCATGCGATCCTTCTCGATAATATCGCGACACTTCTGGAAATTCTCCACAACCACACCAACCAACATGTTCAGCACCACAAACCCGGCCAGAAGAAGAAACGCCACAAAGAACAGAACATTCCATTTGTTGTGATTTTTTATCGGCTGAAAAATAGAAAAAAAAGGGGCTGACGTGTTGTTCTCGTTTGATTCAGTACCAATTAATTTTACGTGAGTAAAGTAAGTTAATGTATTTTGGTGTTAAAATAATCGTGCTTCAATGCGTGCGAAAGGGTCAAACGTAATCTTGTACCCAGATCTCTTGATAACGAAGCCAAAGGCTAGATCTGATCAAATTCGTTTTGTATACGTGATCACCGGTCAGGAATGTAACAGCAGATGAAAGAGCGCAAGCTCGGAATAAATCCTCAATTTTAGACGTGTAAAACAACGAATTTGGTAGAGCCGTACGTACAGTTTTCTCCACCAAAACGTGGTTTTTCGCGTATCTTAAGAATAATAGACAACTATCCCCCGAAGGGGAGGTGAATAGTGGTGTATACCGAGACGCGAAGCGTAGGGGTATATGTCTCGCGCTTTTCACCGACCCTGAGAGGGTAGTTGTTTTAGTATTTTCCAAATCAGTTGGATAAAAGCAAAAAAGTAACTTTTTGTAGATGAAAACAACACTTAGTAGGAACTTTGTTTTACAATTTACAAAAATTTCGGGGATTTTGTCAAGTAATTTTTACGATTTTGTTGCAAATTCAGCTTGAAATTATTTTTTGACCTACCAGTAAACACCGACAGGCCAAAGTTCGTCGCTTTCTTGGTATTGCTGGTTTTCAGTGTCACGCCATTCAAAATAGATCAAAATCAAAATCAAAACCGTCCTATAGTTTAAGTCCAGAATCTGGGAAATGAAAGGAGGTACATATACAAAGACCCTCGCCAAGATTCAGGTCAGAGGAATATTTTGCTGGTGCTCACCTGGATGAGCTCCAACATGGCGGACGGAAACCAACAGAAACATCTGTTACCGAGTTTTGCTACAAAAGCGTGAATTTATTCCTCGAGAAACTCATAAACATTAAAGTAATACTTTTTCTAATACATGAAATGTTTAAATAGCAAAATTTCCGGAAATAAGTCATTTTTTTAACCTACATGACAGCTAGCTTGGCCGTCGTGTAAATATCGCGTCACGCAAAAACTTAGAAATTCAAGCGTCCTCTATCACAAAACAAGAACCCTTTTGAAGCGAAAATTTGTATGAAAATTAGTTTTCAGCTGCTCTAATGCATCGTGAAAGTAAAATCTCGGTAGGATCGATAGTTTTTTAGTTTGAATTTTAGAGACGTCATGTGAAAACCAACAATTTGTTTGTATGACTGCTTCATTTATCGCTCAAATTTCGTCTATTGAAAATTTCTTGCAACGAAACGCCACGAAACGCTCCGAACACAAACAGCGAATAGCCAAGGATATTCCGGGTTACGGGAGCCAATCAAAACGCTCAAAAATTTCTATTCACTGATTTGATAAATAATAAACCAACTTATTTGCTGTTGCCTTCCTCTCATTTGTAACAAATCAAATTTAAAGCGACAGCTAATTTTTATTTAAAAGAATTGATTACCACGGCGCGCGCTCAAAGCAGTACGCGTCAACTTCTACGCGAGTTTATCTTTTACCTTTTTCAAAAAGTTTTTGATACCGAGAGAGACTATTAAAAAGTATTTAAAGATAAGATAGAAAGGTTTTTACTAGTTATATTGAGATGGAAAACTACTTCTTCTGCGAAAATATTTATTTGAACAGAACTGAGGACTTTGCAAAGAATGAAATGCACACAGAAAAGCGCGCGCAGGAGACAACACTCCGGCGCCATTCGCTCACAATCTAGCCAATCAAAAACATTGAATTTTCTTACTTGACCAGATCTCGCCTTCGGCTTCGACAAAAAGAGATCTTGGGTACTAGGTTAGGTCAAACGAATAGGTCGCCTGACATAATCAAGTAGTATGTTCAGCTATTTACATAATCACCTCTTGTTAAACAGTAGCTAACAAGTCTAATCAGAAAGTTTACTTCTTAGTTCCATTCATGAAAGTAGATGATAGAAGTCGTCAATAGCTGTCGCAAAGCAAAAATGTGAAGATACCTGATTGTCAATGCCCACGGCATCTATCCCATCATACATTATTGTTACCCAACCATCTTTTGTAGAGAAGACGAACAGTGTTAACAGCGCCTGGGTGAATAAATGATCATACAGTGAAGATGATGAATGAATTAATAACGACATGATTTTGAATAGCTAAAACCTCTTTACTCAATCTCGTTCCAGGACCTTTGCGCAAAGATCCACTAAACTGTCAACATTCATGAAGATAATAAATTTTTTTGCGTGTGTTTATTTTTTTGTCATTGTGTTGCTTGAATTTTTCGTAAGTTCAATTGTTGCCTGCGAAGCATGCACTTGGTACCACAAATGCAAAAAAAGGAATGCGCTGTAACAAGGCTGGATTACTGAATTATTTTTGTCTTCCAGTCTAGAAAATAATTTTCCTCGGCCATTAGAGACTCCAACAAACCCCGGCTCACCTTCGCCAAGTTATCGAAGTTGTATTCCTTGTTTTCCCAGCTCTTATTAATCGCTAAACAGTCTGCTCTAGTTTTCACCTCCGGGTAGGAAGCGTCCTTGCAATGATAAAACTTTCCTTTAAACAACTGGAAAGAGAGGAAGGTACAACATCAATTCAACTACAACTAAATGACTGCATCTCAGTCTTTAGATTAGAACTTGACTAATATACCTGTACACCGAGGATTCCAAAAATGATGAAAAATGTCGCAGCGATGAGTACGATGTTCCCAATCGGCTTAAGTGACGATATTAAAGTCTCTACCACAATCTTCAGACCAGGAGCTCTGCTGATTACCCTGAAATAGGACCAAAACAAATTTTTATATTAATAAGCAGAGAATTAATAATAGTCGGGGTCTGGGGTTTGTGCGTGTCTACTGAATGTGTTTTTCCTCCAATGATCTTCTCGTTATGGAAAAAAGCGGGTTTTTCTTTCATTCTGCAGTTGAGTACAGTTTAACCAAAAGATGATGATTATCCGGCTTCCTTGCACAGGCCCCTGATATTGTTTGATATTCTCTCAAACTTATCAAAGGTTAAATTAAGAGCAGTTATTTCATTCTATTATATAAATCTACCTCAATGGTCTCAATGTTCGCAAGGCTCGAAACACCCGTAATACTCCCAGAATGGAGTTTTCAGAGTCTGTTGTCAGGTCAACAATGACGTCTATCCAAGAGACAACAACCAAAAGGCCATCCATCACATTCCAGGAACTGCGTAGGTATGCATTAGGTCCAAACCAAAGGCCAAGAGCGACGATCTAGGAACAGCAGGGCAAAAAAGATATATATATATATATTTAGTATAATTACATTGATGATTATCGAAAATAGAGCGCTATGATTGGCTAGGAGCTTCGCTTTATCCAGCTATAATCACCGCGCGGTGATTATAGCATTGAAGGCTACCAGTTTTCAAAATGGCAGCCACATTTTTTGATGTTTCGGGGTCGGAAATTGATCAATAATTTTATTTTCTTGAATAATCATCAATGTAATTATACTAAAACAATTAGTCGCCTTCGGCGACTAATTGTTAAATATCGATATTATTTTTCCACCTTTATCCAAGAGAGATTTGCTTCATTCAGGAGGGAACACAAGAACATCTCAAGACTGACAAACTTCCACGGTATGACTCGAACTATGAGGCTCTCATTCTTTGTGTGCTAGTTGCAGCGCGCATAGAAAAAGTGACCGTTGAGTCGGCTTATAATATTAGTATGGTACAAAGTATATGGGAAGTAGATTTGGCTTTACTGGGGCCTTCTGAAAAATCTTATTAGAGGCTTATCCTCATCAAGACCTACTACATCTGTGTAATTACAGACTTTGAAACATATTATGTTTTACATTACCTTCACGAACATTTCTATGGTAAAAATCGCCAAAAAGATGTACATGCAGATGTCGATAGCTTTCTTCAGCTGCAAAAAATGGAGAAAATTAAATAAAGTGTAACATAAATACAGTGAAGAAAGTACAAGAAAAGATAGGCGTCTCTCACGGTTTTTTCAAGCTTCATCTCTACACGTGTATATACCCTTGCAGGAATCGGACACACGCGATTCGTATTTGCATTATAATGAAAACTTGGAAACTCGAAAATTTCACTAGAAAGAGAGTCAAATCACCTAATAGTCACCTATTAAGCGAGAGGCGTTTTGCTTTCTGCCAGCATTAAAGGGTTCGACGCGTTATTCTTGTGTTATCTCTAGCTGTTGCTCAACCTGGAGCCGCACTGTCATACATACAAAATTCAGATACAGCCTTTTTGTTTCTGATTTTCCTCATCCAAAAATATTTGATTATCGCCATCACTACAACAATGCAAATAAATCATTTGTTCTTAATAGCGATTGTTATTGGGACTTACCGTGGTTTGGTCGTCAAGATCTGGTGATTCAAGAGCCATCACAACACAGTTCAAAAGGATGAATGCGAGCACAACGCGATCAAACCATTTGTTTCTGTACAGCGTGTCCATCAATTTGCGGAACCTGAAACACATCCGTGGATTATAAGCATTCTGGATGGGTTAGACTTAGCATACATACTCACAACCAAACTTGGTGTAATTTGCAACACGAAATGCTATGGGTGGAGACTCAGACAAGGGTAAGCTAAACGAGACAAAAATTGAGCAACGAGCTACATCAGTCACGCAAGTAACGTCAGACGAATACGACAACAACTCTGGTTCAACCATCGCTGCAAAGATCTTGGCCTTGTTCCGAGAGGACTTAGACTCAAGTCCCCGTTGAACACACAAGAGGCCATTCAAATTGTCAAAGCCACCTGTAGACGATTGATCCGAGCGCGGATAAACGACTGTCACAGAAAACTCAACTACTACAACAACAAAATACAACATCGACTTGACAAACTTTTCCCGACTACCTTACTTAGTATTATACAGACTATTGCGGACAAACGCGCTGACAAGACAACTGAACAGCACCGCGAGAAAACGAAACTAAAACTGACACGACTGCAAGACACAAAAAACGCTAAACGACGTAAACCCGACAGAAACTGGGTCAGGAATTACATCTCTTCCCGTCCCTTAGACGAGACCGAAACACAGCTACTTTCTTACGGACTTAAACACTCAGTGACGCCTAAACAAATACCTACTGAGGCTATTGTATCTTGCGTTGAGGCCGTTCCGTCTCGCCAACACGAGCTATCAGAATCGACCAAGGATAACAGCAGAAGTAGAGTGACCTCTACTTTACAATCAGCCTCATTACCGAACAGTAACTTGACTCCTGACGAACAGAGAGCACTTAAACGACTGAAAACAGACCAGAACATAGTCATACTGCCCGCAGACAAGGGATGGGTGACTGTTGTTATGGACAAGACAAACTACAACGACAAAATGGACTCGCTTGTTAACGACAAACAGACCTAAGAAGTACTCAAACGAGACCCGACACCCGCACTGCAACGCAAACTTAACAACAAACTGCTTACACTGAAGAAAACCTACAAGATCGACTTTCGACGCTACAACAGACTGAGGTGTAGTGTTCCGCAGCCACCCAAGCTGTATGGACTACCAAAACTACATAAACCCAACATACCTATGCGGCCTATAGTTTCATTCTGTGGGTCCCCGACCTACCAACTGTCTAAATACTTAACTAACGTACTGAAACCTGACGAATCTAGACATAAACTACTGTCTACTGAGAACTTTATTGATGCCATGACGGCAATACAGATACCGGACAACCACAAACTAGTGTCCTTTGACGTGAAATCACTGTTCACCAGTATTCCACTTCAACTGGCTCTAGACTGTACTGAGAACGCTATTAAGAACTGTACTGTTGAACTGCCACTACCTACAGACGACATCATCGACCTACTTAACCTCTGTTTGACTTCGACGTATTTTCAGTACAACGGGAAACACTACAAACAGTTACACGGTACAGCTATGGGCTCTCCAGTTTCTGTTGACGATTTTCACGAACACCTTAACAGACAGACCGCGGACATACAGTTCACCAAGGAGATCGAAGAAAATGGTAAGATACCTTTTCTAGACTGCTTGGTCACCCGCGACAACAACAAACTACAAACGACTATTTACAGAAAACCTACACATACCGACCGATTACTACACCAGTCTTCGTACAACCCGACCTCTCACAAGGCTACTACTATCCAGACTTTGACGAGGCAAGGGCAACTAGTTTGCGACTCACCTGACAGCCTACAAGACGAGACTGTATCTTAACAACGTTTTTGGTGAGAACAATTACAACAAGGACTTTTGTTAGACGGAACACTCACAGTAACATTGATTCCAACAATCAGATCAACGTCAACTCTGGCCATGTTACGACAGCGACTTTACCGTACATCAGAGGCACCTCTGAAACTATTACACGTATATTACAACCTTACAATATACGTGTTGCACACAAATCCATAACCACTTTACGACGTCTGCTTACTAATGTCAAGGACAAACCGGAGGACAGACAGGGAGCAGTATACAAGATCAAATGCTGTGACTGCCAGGCTTCTTACATTGGTGAAACCGGAAGAAACCTTAGCACGCGATTGACCGAACACAATCGAGCGGCGAGGAATGGTGATATCAACAATCACATTGCTGAGCATCATTTACACACGAAACATCAAATTGACTGGGACTATGCGACATGTAGAACGTATTCTACAGACTACTATCAACGTCTTACTTTAGAAAACTGGTTTAATAACTTAGAACAAACGCCACTGAATCGTAGCCAACAGTCAGCGCCGTACAAACGACTTATTGACGAGATCAAGCAAAACCAACTACGAGAGAACGACTGGAGAACTGACAATTCGACTAACAATAGACGACTGTGACAATAGATGGATCGAAACGAACCAATTACTGATTACGAGTCTTCATAGCCAATAACATCGCGGCTTAACTGACAAACGACCAATGACATCGTGACGTAATTGACCAATCAGATCAATAACCAGAGCATAATACCATCAACTGACGTGATACAACTCACTTTGACTCTGAAGATGACTACCACACAGGTTTTCGAAACGTCAGTCACTGTCAACAACAACAGTCCTATTCAGGACTACGTTCACCCGGACGATCAAACTCAACCTACTTTTGAATCTGTTTTGCTAAGAACAATCCCCCGCACTATCAAAAATGTTATCTTACTACGTGGTGATAACCAATAAATACTGGAAGACATAACTTAAAAGCAACTCTTCCTACTTTTTTTGGTCTGAGAGATGTAACAACACTTTACATGTATAATTTCAAACCTTTTTAAGAGATTTTTTCTTACCTTTACATGTAATAGTCCTTCAATACATTAGGTTTATTTTCGAGCTTACTTGTTAGAAGGTGAAAAGATGTATAGGGACCAGTCCTGTCTATGGTGACAACAAATTACACCATCATGGACCCAAACTTGTGCCTCATCCTCTTCTCTTGCGCTCATCTGAGAAAGAGAGAAAATTTCCAGCTTTTTCATAACTCTACTGGTATTTGCGTGAGATCAGCCACTTTAGTCCCTAGCGGCGAAATAACCCATGAGCCAGAAAATTCAAAAGGTCTTAACTAAAAATATTGGAGCACTGCAACATAGACCTACAACTGAAAAAAAAAAAAAACAAACAAGGAGAAAGTTAGCCTACGTCGCAGATGTCGTTTAACGTTGGTAAAGTAACAAAGTTAATATACGTCTGCAACCAAGGATGGAAGTAAGGATGCCTTAGTGATATGAGTTCTCGTCTCCCATCAATTTGGCGACGCCATGTTTATGCGGGTTGACAGGTCCGAGAAGGAACTCTGGCTCCTCTAGACTTCCCCTCTCCTTAATAACACGTACGTCCAAGTTCCAAAGATTTAACCTGGGACGCACAAACACTGCGTGATTTGAAATGTCTCCTTTCAATTTCTTTTAATTTATATTCCTTGCAGACCATACATTTTAAAGGGTCAAAAAATCTACAAAGATGAAACAACACGTCTGACGGAAAAGACTAAGTTAAATATACAACCGGAATCACATACCTCATTTTCATCATCAGAAGTGATACATCGCTCTGCATGAGCAGGATTAGCTATAACCATTGTTGTAGTATCTCCAAATGAAAGAGTCTTGTGTGGTATTTTTGGGGAGGTGCTTGCAGGGGAGACTGGGGCCGAAGCGTGGCATTCCTGACAAAAACACACGGCTATGTTTAGACTCTTGTTGAATTTTAAGTCTGTTAGAGAATGCTAGGAATTAAAACTTCCTAAAAAGACAAAAAAAGTGGCTTTGCGCCGTGACTCGCAAAAGCGATTGCGCGTGTCTGTTGGCAGGCTTAAAATTGAGGAAATCTCAGGTGTCAACCTGTTTTAAAGAATTAAAAAAAACAAACAAGGACGTCAAAGTTCCCACAATTTTAACAATTTGACATTCATGACAAAAAACCATGGCCAAAGATCATCTATTGCCTTAATTGCAGTGTAGCATTAAAATAGGGGAAGCATACTGTAATATATTGAGTACCCTATGAGAAAGCTGTCATTACCCACATTGCTATGAGGAATAAAGTTGTCGTTGGAACCCGCCATAATGTGTCTTGTTTAGTGTGGAGTCATGCAGTTCGATTAGTATATTACATTTTGGCTGTCTGCGATTCAACTGAATCGAATTTCTTTTCAACTATAGACTCACATCTCTACATAATGTACTTTTAGGTGAAAGAGAAGGAAATGAACAGCGCAAGCGGTGTACTGGATTAGCGGTGTCGCTATCATCACATCTTCTCATGTAGTCATGGGAACCAGCAGGCCCCATATTGGCTACTGATGGTGTGGGACTCACGCATACCCGAGGCGTTACCACGGTAACTATATGGTTGCATGGTTCCGCATACAAGCTGCTGTCACGGTTTTTTCCAACATCTTTATCGCGTCTAGATGTTTTTGACTTAACACTCCAAGCACTTCCACTCTTTTCCTAACAATAAACAAAGAGTAAGAGGTGTTTAATTCACGAAGAAATCGTTCTTGCTTCTAAAGGTAAAATTGCTTTTAAAATTACAATTATTTGAAATATGTAACGAAACTTTAAGAGGGAGTACAAAAACTCTACATAGAATATGGCTCGCTATTGATTACATTCCCTCCAGTTTGCGTTAAGTTAATTAAAAGACTGGGTAAAGCCTACAGCGACTGAAGGAATCGTGATGTGAAGATTTATGTAAGCTATTCTTTGTAATTAAAGAGAGCATTCAAACAAAACGAGCAGTAGACCAATTTCGATATATACTTCGCTCCAAGGCTTTGGGGAATTAGAACAAAAAACCATCTTGAGACTCCGGGTGAATAAAACATTTCTGTTGTTATATTTCCTCAAGCCTCGAAGCTAAGCATAAATTTTAAATACAATATTATTGAAATTATTGAACCCTTAATAAGTGCTATTGATCGTTAAACGCCTTGTTTCTTGAGCAAAAAAGACAAAAGATCGCTTACCGGTTGATTAGCAAATCCTTCAACAAGAATGGCAACCAGCAAATTAAAGAGGATGTAGTTTCCTACTGTCATGAGTAGTATGAAATATAAAGCTGCCCATTTGGAAGTAGCTCGCATCCCATCGTACATCACTGTATTCCAGTCCTCCTGGGTCAGAACCTGTAAAAAATTATACATTACATTAGATCCTTTCTATAGCAGCCTTAAGTCCCTTGGACACCTTGAACAAAATACAGTTCATGATTGTGTCTCTTCGCAGCTTGTAACGTTGTATTCGACGTAAGATCAATTCATTGACATCCGTAACGAATTGAGCTGAACCTATGGGCTGACGCCATATTTACCAAAATAAACGCAATAAAAGGGAAGATTTTAAATAACGTTTGCAATGGGATATTGGTCAGTCTTACCTGAAAAACAGTCACCAGTGCCCAAAACAGGTCATCAAAATTTGCACGTGCTGTCTCGGGCTGTCCACTCTCAGTTGGAAAATCGTATTTACCACCAAACAGGTTCATTCCTAATATACTAGCTGTGAAGATGAACAGGGCCAACAGGGCAAGGAAGGTCATGACGTTGTCCATAGTGTGGATCATTACTAGCAGCTGACGCCTCAGCGCCGGTAGGAATCGGACCAACTTGAATATCCGCAGCAATCGGAACGACCGCAGGACTGAAATACCGCTATCACTATCACCGAACACTTCAACAATACTGGAAATATATATAAAAAATCTTAGTTTATTAAAGGACGAACATAAACGTCACAAAACATAGCATGCCCGTCACCAAGAGAACCACTGGATTTGATGCAGGTAGGTCATCTTTCGTCATTCCGATCCTCACAATTGGTACGTGGACTTTGACCCCATTGGCCGTAAGGTTAGAAGTCTCAGTGTACCCCACTGTGCTACTAATAACAATTAGCAATTATTGGACGAGGTTGAGCAAAATATCGTGATTTGTCAGTGGCGAGCAGACCAGTTATTTGCCGAAGCCGAAGGCTGAGGCAAATAATTGATCTGCGAGACACTGACAAATCACGATATTTTGCGATAACCGAGTTCAATAATTGTTTTATCATTCAATCACTGAGTTTTGTTTTTTAATAAAGAATACCTTCGGAAAGCGGTTAGAGCGGGCTGCCTTCCAGGAGTAATGACAGAGATCACATAAACGAGCAAGGAGCAAGCGTGGTTTCATCTACGCATGAGCAGAATAGTATTTGCAGCCAAAAACTTCACCGGCGAAAAATGTCTGATTGGTCGTCGCGCGACCACGTGACATTGCCAAATTCAAAATGGCGGCAATACCTCCATACTTTGTTTATTCCAGTGGAAAGAAGGTTAATTGCGGCTTAATATGAGTTGCAAATGCACATCGGATATTTTTAGAATAGCCTAGACTTTTTATTATCCTTTTTCACCTATTCCTATGGAATTCGTTTCCTGCGATGCTCGCGATTTGGCCGGTTTTCGGGATTCAACTTCGGATCACGAAGGACAACATTGTTTCTGAAAAAAGCAGGGTCATCAGAAAGAACGGCCTTTGTTCACAGCTCAATGCAACAGATAAATAAGACACTATGGGTCCTTTGAAATTGCTTAGACACCTGGTAGTTATTTTGTTATTATTTTTTTCCCTAAAGGGTAAAGCAAAAATACTTTTCTCCAGCAACACTTTCCAATTTACAAAAAAAGCTTGAACATTGGCTAAATAAACTTTAGTGTCTGCATTCAGTCTTTTCATTGAGAACGGGTGCAATTTTAATATCAAAACTTTAAAGCCGTCTTTAAAGAGAACTTTGATTCAAGCGTTAGTTGAAAAAATACTGATTATATTTTTTCAGTATATGAAGGTTAAAAAAGTTATGCATATAGTCTAAAGTGCTACAAAGGAGTAAAAACCCAGATATCTCCATAAATAAATTTTATTGACACTGTCAGGGACATGTGCTTTCCTTGAGTACGCATTTTTTCGTTAAAAAATCTTGTTTGTGAGGCTGCACTTTGTTTGATGCAGGATCAATCAATCTTTTCTGAAGAGAAATGAAAAGTAAAGTATGTTAACATGTCAGATACTTCAACACTGCCTTAGCCAACAACTAAGAAGAAACTAAACTTCAAATCAAAAAACAAAGTGAAAGCTACTTCACTGTGAAACAACAACCACTTCAAATATATATCACATTAAATTCACGCAAAATGTAGACCTGATGAGAAGTTTATAGGAATAGAAACAAAAGATAAATTACAATGAAACTATAATTTTTGAATGAGATCTGTGAGTGTCCTCTCATAATTCTGACAGAAGATCACAATTGGAAACTGCACATCCTACATCAACATGATCCAACGAAAATTTCATTAAGGCTCAAAGTTTAATCCAAGCTTTACACTCCTGTAAGTTTAATTTGTGATGATTTTTTTTTTCTTGGAAAGAGCTTTTGAATACTTAGTAGCATGTTAACTCTGTCATTCATTTTATAACTTGGCTCCCAAAAAATTTAAGCCAAAAACAATGCATATAAAAACAAAAGCATTCGCAGAAAAAATTACCTGTTCTTCTCCTTCCAGGATCCAATTTTCAAGCAAAGAAGCACCCCCCACTGAAAGCCTTGTGTGTAAAAATTTTAGTAATCCCAAGTCAAATTTATGAGCAAAATAATCAAAACTTAGATCCTTCAATTATAAAATTGCAAGCAGTTGGGCACATTGTAAACAGAATTTTTTTTACAGATCAAAATGTTGCTGGACCTATCGAACTGTAGCTCCAAGACGTTAAGCATTTTAATGAAAACACTCTCACATTTTCTCATTCGACAGTTCGGATAAAACTCAAATTTCTGTAACATACAAAGCTGTAATAATGTGCAACAACAATGAAATGTGCACCGATCGACAAAAAGACGTTACGAACTACGCACTTTAGAAAACTGCTGCAACCCGGCCGCTTTCGATCCACTAGCCACAAGCCAATTTACACAGCACGACAATGGCTAAGAATATTTCTTTTGTACCGAGTGACACAAGATTAAGTTGAACAAAGCGTAAGCTTATTTTTCTGCCATAAACAGTGTAAACACACGGAGATTTAGCATCTAAATATAGTTTTTCGAGCAACAAAGTACAAGCTAAGTCATATTAACAAAACAAAGCCCAAAAATGTCTGTCCCTCTACTTTTTTTTGTTGAATCCGTGATAGGAAACTCGAACTAAACAACAAAAACATTTTGGGTAGCGTTGTAATACGCTCTTCGATCAACAGTCGAATGTTGTCGAATGTTAAAGTCGAATTTTGACACAAAAACGGGATACGCATTTAACAAAACTGTCGCTTCCGAGTCACTCGGTACAAGCTAATTTATATACCAAAACAAAGCTAAATAATTTTTCTTTCACTCCTTTACAATTTCCTGTTGTACCGTGTAGCCCGAAACTAACAGTAAGCATAGAAAGTAAAAAATACCCACCTTTTTGGCATGGCCTCTGCACCCGAGCAGGCGATTGTAAAGCCAATATCTCCGACAAATAGCCACCACTAAGTTTGTCCACCGCTTCTAGGACGCTAAATTTACTAGAGAAAACATTCCACTCAAAACTTTCACCGAAATAATTTTTGATCTCCGCAAGAAAACCGCAACGCTGTCACTGTCAAAAATACAGCCATTCTTTTTTTCATCTCCACGGGCATTTTTGCCTCGGAGCCAATGACATTGCCCGAAATCGATCACGTGTCATGTTTTGCAGAGCATGCGTAGACATTTTTCGCCGGTGAAAGCCAAAAACATTTGAACGACATTGCGCATGAGCACACCATTATTTGTAGGTAGTTATTTGCAGGTCACGTGGTGGGCTCTCGGCCAATGAAAAGGAAGAAACATTTGCATCGAATGATAAAGCTTATTATCATTCGATGCAAATGTTTCTTCCTTTTCATTGGCCGAGTGCCCACCACGTGACCTGCAAATAACTGCCTACAAATAATGGTTTGCTCATGCGCAATGTCGTTCAACTTTTTTGGGCTGCAAATACTATTCTGCTCATGCGTAAATGAAACCACGCTTGCTCCTTGCTCGTTTATGTGATCTCTGTCATTACTCCTGGAAGGCAGCGCGCGCTAACCGCTTTCCGAAGATATTATTTATTAAAAAACAAACTCAGGGATCGAATGATAAAACAATTATTGAACTCGGTTATCGCAAAATATCGTGATTTGTCAGTGTCTCGCAGATCAATTATTTGCCTCAGCCTTCGGCTTCGGCAAATAATTGATCTGCTCGCAATTGACAAATCACGATATTTTGCTCAACCTCGTCCAATAATTGCTAATTATTTGCATGACCATAACAAAGTATTACAGTATTGCAAAAGCTACTTGAAATTAATCATTGATTCCTTGTAAATTAAATATTTAAAATAATTTGAAAAAGTATTAATCATTGTTTATTTCTAACCATCAGTAGAATTAATTATTCCGGAGATGAGTTTGTCTCTCAATTAAAAGCAAGTTGATATAAAAGAAATTAATTGGATGTTAATAAAATAGTCAGTAGAATTCATCAGATGTGATAATAGGGACTCATGTGATTGTAGTCGTAGAAATGGTATTTTAGGTTCTAGTTTGCAGAAGAACATATCTCTTATCGAAGAAAAACTTGGACAATCTAGTAAAAAGTGAGTTTCATCTTCAATTCTGTTACAATTGCAGAGATTGCATAACCTTTCGTCACGTGGTATCACTGTCCCTCTTGATATCGTTTCGGTAAAGTCTCGCTTGAAGCCCCCAGGAGTAGCTGGATACAAGTTAGTCTAATTCAAGTCTAACTACTCTATGCTGGATCTGCGGCATTAAAACTCACCTCATAATGACAATAAACCCGTCAAACAGGTTAAAGGGATCCTTGATGTAACCATAGGGACCCATTCCTACCAGCTTGAGTAGCATCTCTAAGGCAAATATGGCCGTGAAAATATAATTACAAATTTCCAAAACCTTACCCATCATTTGAGGCTGTAAAGAAAAGAGTAAACATCGAATAAAGTTTTAGTTTATCAGTCTGACAAACACAGTGAGTGATGGATGGTGTGAACATTGTCACATATTATTGCAAAGCTTTGATTTCTCGCTTTTGAATAATAATTTGGCACAAATATTTAGTTTTATCAACGTAGTTGATACAGTTAATTCACCAATGTTAGGAGATTCAAATGCTTACGTTCCGAGTGTTAGTCCTATGAAGAAGGGTTGCCCCATCTCCAAAGCAGCACCACATTTTCTTTTAAAACCAACCCCTATATGTTTCCAAATATTATGCAGTACTAAGTACTGCATACTCTTAAGCAATGTTCGATATTACCTTGCATCAGCACAGGTTATAGAAACACTATGAATTCAAACTTCAACTTCTTACTACCAGTGCGTTTAACTGAACAAACAAGTTGGTCGAACACCATCTAACATTGTCGTAAGACAGCCCTTGAATCCCTTTGAACACCTCGACGACTGGTGTAATTTTTTTGGATCAGGTTAATTAAACGTTCTGGTATAAACGGACAATTAATATAGCAAATAGCAAAACTGAAAAATGATGAAAAATAGGTAAGAATTTCACTTCAAAGAATTATTGCTCCGAGTGTCTGCTTAGCTGTAGACCCTTTTTAAGACAGCGATTTGACTGGTGGAATATGCACCGTGTCATTGCGCGTAATGTTGCAGACGAGTTTCTGCCGATGCAACATTGAGCATAACTATTTCAGGCGAGGACTCATAAGTTTGTTTCTGGACCTTGGAGTCATGTTAAAGTGTGATTTTTATCTAATAAACAAAAAATATCAATTTTCTTGAAGCATTCAGTATATTACCTGTCCGTGGTACTCAACGCCCATGCTTAGAGTGTTAAGAAAGATGGCACCCATTATAACGTACATAACCCATTTACTTTCCACGCTGCGGCGACACACATGTCGAAAGCGTGAGACTGGCTTTTCATTTTGTTGCGTGTCACCATCGTATTCACCATCACTAAAATCACTATCGCTGCCCACATCCTCCTCCTCGTAAACATATTCTGATTCATAGTCCACTTTAATGTCTTCCTCAACGTGCTCCACGGCGCATGAGCAAACGTTATGTATCGCGGAGGCAGCAACAGCACTGGCAGAAGCTGCTGCGGTTACACTAGATAGCGAAGCCGCTGACAAAAAAGAGTGAGTTGAAATATCGGCCACTGCTGATTTGCCGTTGACAGCAACAGCCGCTGTTGCTGTGGTAATCATTTCTCCCGCGTTCGATGAGGAGGAAGGATCTTTTCTCACTGAACAGGAAGAACCAGTAATTATAGAGATTGTTTGTATTGCTCCTGTTGCCTCACCGTTACTGGATACCAGGCCAGGCACAGTCAGCATATTACCACTCGGTTTGTCTTGTTTTGATTGTAAACGCTGAATATCAACCGAAGATCCATCCTGGATCATGTTCATATTTCCCTGATTCGCAGATGACTGCTGTTCAGTATTACCGCATTGACACCTGGGATCTGTGCAGTGCACATGATGATGATAATGATGATGATGGTGATGATGATGATGATGGTGATAAACCAATTTCTTTTGCCGTCTTCGATGTCTTCTCCGCTTGGAAGTTTTTCTTTTCTTACTCCCATCATCGCAATATTTGCAATTAAATTTTCTTTGAAGTCTTCTTTTGAATTTTCTGAATAAGTGTTCAATGTATCTTAGAATTTCAATCCAGCAGCCTTCCCTTCCATACCTACTGCTAGCTATTGTACTTGTGCTAGTTCCTTCACGCCGACGACTTTGTCGCAACAGTTCACTCTCACGCTGTTTGGTTTCTTGAAACTGAGTAGTGATGACAACTAAACACAGGTTTGTCATGAAGTAGGAGGCTATCTGCAAGAGATTGCGTAACATTTAGTCCTTTTGCCCTTTTCTTCGTTTATAACATCCGTCAATCTTTCCTATAATTCTTTCTGACCTCAATTGTGCACATTTCCACAATAAATACCTTCAGGTTGTTTTTCAAATTTATTGGTTCTGATCCTAACGCCCCGACTACCAGGCCTACCAGAATCACCTTTGTCCTTCAACGCCACAAAAAAGTGAGGCTGTAGAGTTAGACTAACAGTTGCAAAACTTTTGCAATAAATTTTATCATTATCATTATTATAATCATCAACATTATTTATTCATTTATTTTGGTTTCCAATCTTAATATGTTCTGCTATTATCAATTAATTGCTTACTCGTTTTTGGGTTTCACAACTTTTTGTTCTGCTATAACGGCTCGATCGTAAGTTACTATCCCGGCTGGCCATGGCTAACTAGGAAGTCATAACTTGAGGGTACGTACCACAATAAGAACGACAAAATATATCCAGTTCCAAAAGCCATGGGCGTCCTGCACAAAATACATGATGTCCGTCCATCCTTCTAACGTGATCACCTAAAGAAAAAAAAAATATGCTTCTGGGGTTATACAATGTGATTATTTATTACACTTCGAATTTTAGGATAACATAATAAAAATTTAATTCGGCAGAATCAATAAAATAGTGATGTGCAGTACTGGATATTCTTTGTAAGTGGTAGCATTACTGCCTGATTTCTCTTGGGAGATTTTCCTTGTCTTCTCTTCTACTCAGGTTAATAAATCTTTCAAAAATGTGCATCCTTTGCAGTTAGCAAGAGTTATAGTCTGGCTTGGTACTAGTAACACAGCACATATTAATAAAAGCATCTTTTTAAAGGTAGAACTGGAAAATCGCTACTCTGCATTTTGGTGTGTTGGTCAAACGTCATATTCTGTACGCAAAATTATATAACATGACCATTAGGTGAAGACTATTAAATCGCCGTGACACATTCAAATGTAACACCTTTAGTACTGGTATTTACTCGAATAAGCGCCGTTCCCGATTAAGCGCCTCCCTCGACTAAGCACCGTATTTGGGAGAAAGAAGTTAATACGCCCCCCAGTAACCGTTGCGGCTCTTAAATGATCAAAAATCAAGAGACGTTAATTTGTTAGTTTAATATGGAAAATAATATATAGATTTAGCCAAGGCTAAAAGCGAAGCTCTCGATAAGATTTATAGTTCTATATGTCTAATTTGCAAAAAAGTAACTTTGCACGTGCAGCACACTTTTTTTGTATATTTTTTTTGCCGTTGTTTTGCACGACTACAACGAGAAACCTCCAGAAACTTCCTGGCTACACGTTTTATGGAGGAAATGTCGTACGTGTTCTTGTTCACTTTTTTTCCACCGTCGCTCATTTTCACCCAGGTGGCCGCTAGTATTTTTTATTTTCTCACCACCGCTACAAAATTTCATGTTGTTCCTCCAACAAAAAATGTGTCCTTTGTTTTTTCTATCTCGCTCTAGCTCTTTTTCTCGTTGAGCTTCTCTGGCCTGTCGCCTTACTTTCTCTTTTTCTCTGTCCTTCTCTTTCTCTATTTTCCAAATTTGTGGACATGACAATCTATCTAAACTTAACACTTTAGGATACAAAAACATTTTCCACTTTCCGTTTTTGACTCTTTAGCTGTCTCTGCTTCACAAGACGCGGGTGGCCATACGCTTTCCCGCCAAAATAACCTGACATTTGGCACCGGCTTACATGAAGTGGGTGTACGGACGGTTGGCGATCGTACGCTACGTCACAACCAAATTTTCTCGGACGGATAGTTTACCAAATTTTCTTACCCATGGTTCTCCGCTGGTGCGCTAGCGCGCCCGAGAGCTCCGCTAATAATTCCGTAGTTAATACAATTCTTTATCGCATCCAACTTTCAAATAAACGCCCCCTCAGATAAGCGCCGCCCTCAAAGAAGCGCCGCGCTTGAGGCGTAAAAAATTCAATGAGCACCCCGGTGCTTATTCGAGGAAATAAATAGCTCGGTTTTACTCCCTTAAAATAGCTTTTTATCTATTTGTTTATTTATTTTTGTTACGTTTGAGTCCAGTTACTTTTGTACTAACCTGGAAAATAGCGACCCAAGCAAGGAAGATGTTGTCGAACCCGATGGCTCCCCAGTAGGGATTGTCGCCCTCCAGTCTGCAGTGACTGTAATACCCATTCCAGTTGACGCAATCGTTGGAGTAATTTGACATTCCCTTTTGGTCACAGCTTATTGTACAGTCTCTGCCAGATGTATTATGTTTTAACACAGGAATATTGTTACAAGACTTCATTCCGTTATGAGTTGATTGTGTACAAACAAAGTCGGGATCATCAAATGATGGCACATAGAATTTGGAGCAAGTATAATTTGTAGGGTCGCATCTGAAAGAGGATAAAGGCATTTTAAATTAGAACCAGGATGATACTGAATTGTCCCAGTAAATTGAGAAACATACTGTCAATTCACTTTCTTTCAAACTTCTTCCCGATTACTCTAGTTTGTCATGTTTCTTAAGGGGACATAATATAAACAGTTGATGCCCTTGCAAATGGATAATTGTATTAACCACCAGGGCCGAGTTGTCCAAAGCTGGGTTAAGATAACCCAGGGTTAGTGCGAGATTTGAATTCACATTTTAAGGCTTAAAAAGCATTTCAGTTTTAATCATTTTTGTCTACAAGATGATGATTGGAAGTCCTAAAAATAACAGAGAAAATTATCCGAGAACATAAGAAAAAAGGAAACCCGGTTTGAGCGCTAATCAGCCTTCGGACAACTGGGCCCAGAGTCATCAGTAGGATGTCCAGCAACTGATAGTTTGCTCTACTAAATCTTACATCTTACTACAGTAGCATTTCGTCGTTCAACTAATTACCCACGCACCCGTCTAAGACATTCTGAGGAGGAAAGCACCTTCCTCTAAGCATTCCTTGCCATAACTGAACAGCAACGATACCAAAAATAGCAAAGATGAAGAAACAAATAGCAAGCACGTTCCATAACATGGGTAATGTATCAAGTAACAGCGTCACAAGAATACGAATACCTGCAAAGTAAAAGCAGTTATTGGACACGGTTGAGCAAAATATCATAATTTGTCGGTAGGAAAGAGATCAATAATAATTAATAAAAAAACAATGCCAAACGCTGAGATAAATAAGTTATACACGAGACACTAAATAACCATATTGTGAACCGTTGTTTCACCATTCGACTTCTTGTTTTGTTTTGTTTTTGTTTTTGTTTTGTATTTTTTTGTTTACGGTTGTTTGATTACATTTTATATTGTTATTGGAAGCTGGGACTGACAGACTGCACATGAGTGCAATATTCGAACAAGGAAAATTTTCTGTCCTACGCATGAGCAGACCATTCTCCAGTGCAGTAATCATCAAAGAAATACGCGTTAACACGTAGCGTATTTGAATCCTTTTCGCCCGTCCACATAAAAACCTTAGAGAGCATGTGTAATGCTAATAGTATATATGTATGGCATCATCGTATTTGGAAGCCAACGTTGTTTGAAAAGATGCGGTTGGAATATTCGAAAACGCCAGATAGTTTTGTTAGTTTTCGTGTGGACGAAAACGGAGGTTTTGGTATACAATTACGTCATCCATCATACAGCGCACGCATGCATCGTCTTAACCTTATTCGTCTGGATGGGAAAAATCGATTTGAATACGCTATGTGTGGATGTGTTCTTATTTTAAAACGGAACAAAACATCTCCGTTGGACAAGGCCTAAACTAATTGTACATTGTTCTGTTTTGTTTTGTTTTGTTTGTTTGTCTGTTTTTTTTTTTTAAAAAAACTTGAAAAACTCGTTTATGTAAAGATATAATGGTCACTTACTCGGAACTCTGTTAATAGCTCGAAGAGGCCTGAGCACTCGGATGGCACGGACAGCGCTTAAATATTCTCCTTTGTTGTACAGTAGTTCGAAAGTCCTGGGAAAGCAAAAAGTAGTGAATTATGGGAAGCCTGGCCCTTGATTTAGTGAGTTAAAATAGAAGCGTCTAACTCTCACCCTGCAGCTACTATAAAGCAATCCAAACGATTCCAGGAATCAGCAAAATACGCATTCTTTCCAAAGAGTCCCATAGCCATCCATTTGCACAGCATCTCAGCTAAAAAGAAGGCGTAAATAGCTTTCTCCATGGATTCCAGTATTTGACATCTTTGCGTTTTGCAATCTTTGTCAGATGGGTCGTACAGCCCAAGCGTCACGCAGTTAACGAGAATTACAAATATGCTGATACGTTCAAAATACGTGCACAAAGTGAAGGAAAAAACACGAGCTGTTATAAACATACAGAAAGGCGAAAATAAAATTTGATGCGCAGTTTTTTATGATGAGCAAACCTCATGACGTTTTGATTGAATCTATTTTGCCCCGTAATAGTATCAACAATTATATAATAATAACAAGAAATAATAATAATGATGACTATAATAATGATAATATCATTCTGATGCAGTGTCTATGAAATATTTTGTTAAAACGTTTGGCCGTGGTCATCCTAGCCATGACTTCAACAGGTATTGATCGCACACACTGCAGGCATGCTAGCTAGCTTTCCCGTTTTTGAGTTTTCTGCTTTGATCAATAAAATAAACCAGTCAATAGAAAAAATCAATAAAAAATGTACATTGAATCTAAATATTAAAAGTAACAGTCAAGATGAAATTCCCAGCTATAATGAATTTCGGATAATCATTTTCTTTATCAATTTTTTTTCGACGGTTTTCTCCCTTTCACTTTTTAAATTTTCACATTATTCAATATAATATATACAATTATGGTAGAACAGTTTTATATGGTGAATATCACACAAAGCGAACTGAAATTTTTTTCTGTTTAGTTTAGACCGATCTCCGTTACTTCGGAAATGGTCGCGTTGTGTTTTTAAATTGATGGCTTCTTAGATAGAAACAGGATACGAAATTATCGGAAAATTGATCAACTTTTGAATTCGATCATGAGACGTCAGAATCAATGGGATTTACAATGATCTTTTATTCTAAATGGCATTACAACCTAAATTAAAATGGTGTTGTCTTTGATGAGAACTCGACGTTCAACATGTCTTTCTCGTTTTTGCTTTCCTTTTAAGAAAATGCAACTAAAACAACTTAAGGGTAATTGCCATTTTACTGAAATACCGTGGCTTGAAATATTGGTTAAAGGAATGTAAAGTCAGTCATTGAGAACCGCAACTTGTTGCCAAGTGACTTCGCTGAGTTCCAAGTGCTAAAAGGCTTTTGTTCTTTAATATTGATATTAATTCAGTCGAAAACTAAAGCAATTAAAACACTAATATTTTGCATCCTACAATGATAGTTGTACAATTTGAGAAGAAATGGCAGAGAAGTGAGGCGAGATTGGTTAACGCTAAAGGTACATATTTTTGCCTGGGCAAAAGGATTAGGGGATAGAAGAAAGATTTTACAAACTTATCGAAAGATTAACAGGCTACCGCTGTTTTATCGCACACAAGAGTGCAATATTAGAATTTCAATCAACGTTAAATTTAAGTTTGCGCAAGAATTAGACCTAAAGAACAAATAAACGATAACATCGGTAACAAACCAGAAAATCCTGTTAAATGCCTTTAAATTTCCTTTAAATGAACTGCAAACAGCTGGTTATTTTGTTGCATGAAAAAGGGCCTTAAACTATCTATAAGTAAAAAAAGACATAATTATATTCTCTTTAAAAAGGATATGCCCACGTTACGACACGGATGAACCAACGTCGAGGAAGCTGCTCGCGATGAAAAACAAAGAAAGCAACGGGTTGAAAATCCTTAAAAATATCGTTACTTGTATCTTCAATATTTTCAGTCTCGTTATCATAACGAGGCTCTGTTTTTCTGTCAATTTTACACTCATCCAAAACGTCCAGGTTGCTTGAAATTTTCTCGATAGCATCTTCGTCTGATCTATCGTTCCCTGACATTACTCGTCAAATAAAATCTTGCTTCGCTCGCAACCCAAGTCGAAGAACGACTTAGTATGAGAAAGTACAAGTCTCAAGTTATCGTTATTTCCGTCCTGTATGTTTTAAGTTCCGCTTGATCTTCCACTTTTAATATTGGATCTGGGTGAAGCCCGTCCATAATGATGCAGCTCGGTTAACGCAGCTCCACATCAAGCAAAAACGAGGGTGTTAATGTAGACAACACTGGTGACATAAACGTCATAACGACTTGAAGGTCGGTCTGAAAATGTGATATGTACCAATTTTCACTGTCGAGAGCTGTGGTGCTGTTTTAATTATAACTGTATTATTTTACCCTCAACGAGAAGAGCCCGTCTGTGATATGTACCCTTGGAGACGCTGTCAGCTGCTTAAAATGTAAATTAAAGATTGCTGAGTCAGTTTACTTCGCACAAGTCGACTCCATGACGCACATTAAGCTTTTCCTAATGACCAAACCTTAGCTGAAAGACACCTCAAAATATATCCTCCACACGTAACAGGCAATAAGAAAAGTCGTTGGTAAAAACAAGATGTGATTTCCTGGATTGACCCCTGAAAATAAACCAAAGACTAAATTCAAAATTAACATACAGGCAAGATTAAAAATACGCCCTAGTATTTTTTACTTCATATACGGAAGACATTATTAATACCATCAGTTTTACCTCAACTGTCGCCTGAAAATTGGTTAAAGTGCAAGAAAAGTTATCAATGACCCGGTTAGGAATTTAAAAAGGCGAGAAAAGAGTTTTTCTGGGGATAAATTTCTTTCTTAGTAACAATAATTTACCTTAATTGACGGGATGATGATGGAAAGAGTGTGATAGCGATATTTTATTGATTCTGAATTTATTTACAGGTAAACCGGCGAAAAAAATACAAAATGCAAATCAGAAGCTCAGCTCCAAAGGATCCCTGCATGTTTAGTTTATTTCACTTACCTAACACGTGGATCGACTCGAACATAAACCGGACCAGGCCGCCCTTGCTGCTTACAGAAACATTTTCGTAAGAGATCTACTCGGTCTCAAATTTATAATAAAGAAAGCTCAACACGGAAGCACGTTTCCAGCGGTAGAGAAAAGAAGAAAAGAAAATAATATTTTTTCCACTAGAAAAACACAAATACGTCTGCTATATAATTCGATTGCTTTGTGTTCTTTTCACACCTGTTAGGCACGTGATTAGAATAAGTAAATTCGATTGGTTGACTGCAATTATTTTACTAATAATATGACATCCGTTGTATTGTATTATAAAACTTGCGCTTCTTTGATGGCTGTCAAGAGTTATAGCAATCTTAGCAGGAACCCAAGCTGTTTTTGATTCCTTCCCGCGAGATAAAAACAAAACCCCATTTATTCTGCTGCCACTCCATTAAAATATATGTTTTCATTCAGAGACAAATTGAACGATTAAAAGAATTTGCCTCTGTTTGAAAGCTAATATTGGTCTTTAAACTGTGTTAAATCACCTTCAAGTAAATATAATAACCTTGGGTAAAAAATGAGGAAAAGTACGTTTCCCCAGTATAACGAAAACTGTGTCATTTGAAAGACGGGAATAGTAACTTTTAGTGAGACAAAAAACACACCTTGCACAGATGTTAATTATCTATGCATAAATCGTCAGTCCTTCCTCAAGATTGCCTTATTGAAATTGTTTGAAAATGTTGACAAAAAAAACTTAATTGGTCAAAAATTGAACTCTCGCGCAAGTTTCTGAAATTTTTCATGCAATCTAAAGGAGTTGTAACTATGCAATGATATACAATCGTCATCATTATCGTTATCGCCGCTACCACCACCACCACCATCAAACCTGGAACTCGGAATTCAGTTTCGGACTTTCTGGTGTTAGAATCATCTTTACCTTTAAGTTAAATATACAAGTGCTGGTATAACACAGCATAGGTCACACAGAACCGTTTGTCATTTCATGACAAAGACATGCTACATGCACTTCGTAATCCTTGCTCCCCCAACCCCCGCCTTCCTTGCACTACTTTGTGTAAGGAATAACATGTCAGACAGCTCCGGCGCATTGAGAATATAGTGCTCACTTCTAGAAGCAACAACAACAACAACAAACAAAAAACTACGATAAATTCAGGCTAAACAGACAAAGCTTTACCTGACATGTTCAGAAAAACGCTGTGAACTTAGTTAAATTATCATTTTTTTTTACAGGGTGTTTTCAAATACAGGAAGAATTCACAACTTCATTCAAATGTTGTTGACAAATGCAAATGCAGTTTGCATTCACTTGCGTGCCAAAATTGTAATAGCTGGAAGCAATAAATGAGTGAAAAATCATCATTTTTGTGTTCAATTATCCCACTGTGTCAGTATATACTGAAACAATTATTCATCGGTGTCGGTGGCTAGTGGTGGATATTTACCTGTCTCCAATTCAGTGAATAATTGTAATATGCATGCTACACCTAGCTAAATAAACTGAGTGCATGGCATTATTTTACCTGTGTATGACCGAATTTTTTTTTCAGTGTAACAACGCAGCTAGAAACTGACAATTCGCAGAATTTATCTATCTGGTGTCGTAGAAAATATCCTCAATTGCGATAAGAGCAGGAAAACTAAGCTAAACAGAAAAGATAAAGACTCAAAACTTGCAAAACTCTTGGCATAAAAGCAGTTTAGGGATCTCTACGGTCAGCGAATCAAAAGGGAATTCGCGGCATTTTAAAAAGCTTTTACTGTAGCACTTATCTCAAGTGGTTCAACTTGGTCTCTTTTCAGTTTTTGGATAGCATCTTTCTTTTTCCTATTCATTTCTGCATTTAGTTACATTTAAAAACCTTTTTAAGGCTAAGTCACTACTTGATGATGGCGATCTTTAAAATGCATAATTTCCATATTCACAAAATGAAAATAAAACATTCTTCCTTTTATACTTCTAGTTACCAATCTATTTTCCCTCTCACGTTGGTTTAAGTAGACTTTTTCTATTTAGAAATATTACATGGCTTTTGGGATAGTAGATCCCTGTTTCTCTCCTCAACGTCCATTATATTTCATAAGAAAAATTTGCTTTGAAATAAATTTTCACTTTGGCTGGTCGTGCAATAAAGATATAAGCGGTGAATTCTCTAAATTATCTATTATCTCACGGTCAGAATAGTTCGCGGCTCCTCGGCGCTATGTGTTTTTGACATTTCTTGATAATGTTTGTTTTATTCGAATGATCTCATGTCAACATTTCAGTCTCATTAAATGGACTTAGTTACATTCTGATATAAATTTTTCAAAAAAGTAAATAATAGTGAACTTAACAAAGCATGATTTACATATTCTAAGTGCGATGATCAAAGTCGAAATGAAAAAAGACAAGTAAATTATTCGAAAATAACTTTAACATTCAGACTCCAGCATTTGTATTAATATTAGGAGAAATGGTTGACTTTCGATATATTTAAATCAGCATGATGTCGAGACCTGAAACGAAAGAGCGGTATTCTTATAAAACGTGGACATGAAAACTAGAGAAAGCTTTATTATAATAGTTTATTTGCTTCATTTAACTCCCAACTTATGATGATATGCATCGAGTATTCTTTGTCATAACGCCAAAGGATTTCATCTTAATCAAGAAAAATGAAAAAAAAAAAAACAACAACAACCCAACCGTATCTCTCACCTTTCATCTATATAATCTGGCGATAATATTACTCATGATCAATTTTTCTCACCTTAAGATTAAAAGCGACGTGTCACGTATTGATCGGAAATGTAATTTCAGTTTTTAAAGCAATCTCGTTCCCAGAGGCCGCGATCCTTTTGTACAGCGACGGGGATCACTAACCTCTGGAAGAATCCGTAAAAAACCATCTCTGATTGGCCGATAAAATCGTATTCTTCACATGCAAATTTCTTTGCTAATAAAAAAAACAGTGAGCACGTTGATTTGATTTTGACAGGCACTTGTGTACACATAAATCTCATACGACCTGGAACCGTTAAGAAAAACGTTAACCTCGATCGATAATTTCCGAAATCAGGCTACAGTGACATTCTTTTCAAAATTTCCTTTTTCTTATTTTTGAAAGTCATTCCTATGCTTTTTTTTTAAGAGATGATATACATTTATGCCACTGAACCTTTCAAATTTGCATACACCTGTGTTTATTCCGTGCACGAAAGAATGTGTGTCGTCGTGACTAACAAATGTTCATTCGCGGCGTCTAAATAAATAGACACTTTTGTCCCCTTTAATTACTTGTCTTTCTTCACTAAATACATCCATCAAAGGTCACAGAAGAAAAACTGCTTTGGAAAGAGGAAATTGCAGCAATGTGCGAGCAAGGAAAATTTCCCTTGCATTTGAGACGTTCTCTTGGTCAAATGGGTAAACAATTTCACGCAGGCGCAGTTAAACCGGAACCAGGATTTTGTGGTTCCGGTTTTGGATTCTTCCAGAGCGTTCGTTGCCCCATCCGCTGGACAAAAGTAACGGATGCTCTGGGAACGAGATTGTTTTTAAAGCATAAGTGTTACCTTTGCGCGTGCGCTAATGTTCTGAAAAAATTTAGGAATTTAACCTGTTATTTGTTATAAACGATGGCATAAGTTTTATAAGAAATCCTATGACATCATTTAAAATGGTGGTCATTTTGTATTCTTCTGAAAACTGAGATTAATCTATTACATGAAAATAAAAATACATTTGGATAAAAAAAATATAATGTAGATTTTTACCTGTGCAAGCCTCCTTCAACAGTTTTAATGTCAACGTAACAATAATAATAAATAATAATAGTAATGATGATAAATAATAACATAATTTTTGTAATTAAATTTCAAATAAATAATAATTTTACTGATAATAATGCTAATGATTAAAATACTACT
Organism: Porites divaricata; assembly: GCA_038088405.1. NCBI lineage: Eukaryota > Metazoa > Cnidaria > Anthozoa > Scleractinia > Poritidae > Porites > Porites divaricata. The sequence continues at coordinate 938,481 of JBBMOI010000019.1, read as the reverse complement.
TATAATTTATTCCTCTAGAAAAAAACTATTCCGTCAAAGCACTATCTACAATTCCTTTCGATTAAAAAGCACTTGGTTTTGATTAGAAAAAAAATTCACTTAATTAAAAAAAAATTCTTCGAATTAAAAACATTTCATTTCAATTAAAACAATCCATTTCGATTTAAAAAATAATATTAATAATAACAATATAAATAATAATACACGAGCCAAAAACGGTGGAAGAAAAGAATGATATCACCCTTAGTCTATGACAACTGCTTACTCTTACAGAAAGAGAAATTTCTAAAAAACGCTCTGACAATATCAAGAACAATCTGGATAAGAAAATCACTCTCATTGATGTGGCTACTTTACCCTCAGTGATAAAAATACCTTCACCAAGGTTTCCGAAAAATTATAAACTGTGGTATAAAGACCTGGAAATAGAAATCAGCAGAATGTGGTAAATGAAGACAGAAATAATCCCAGTGGTCGTAGGTGCGATATGAATGATTAAGAAAGGTTCAGAGAACCTCGTCAGAGAAATTCCAGGAAACATCAACCTCTGGGAATTTTTAGAGGCAACATTGTAGCCCGCGTAGCAGGCGCTTGGTAGTAGTGGGCGCAAGAAAGAATGGGGGGCGCGAGAGGGAGAGGGAGCGCCTGCCCGGAAGGCTCACGGAAATCGTTCAACTTGCATTCTGTGAGTGCGGATTGGTCGAGAGACTCCCGAAAGAAAAAGTAACGGCGCTGGGAGAGAAAACTGTCAATCAAACGGTATTCACGAGGGAAAGAATTGACATCAGATACGCATTAGCAGAATTGGCGAGAGACAAAACATTTGTCGAATCGGTTGCAATGAAGATCAGAGGAAATATTCTTTGCTCAGGAGAACTTGGCGGAGTGTGTTGTGAATGGAACGCATACCATCAAAACTTGGACATGATTGATGAAATGAAACACTTACCAGGGGGCATGAATTTGAAAAACCTGTCACTATTGTATTATTCGTTTGAAGGCGACCTGAGGTATGTTGCTTATGTCTCGTTACTACATCAGAAAACGTCTAGGTACAGTTTGCATGTGTTCTGAAGTTTAGGTCCGCTTAGTGAGACATGTCTGCTCCAAAAACGGCTGCCACTGGATTCTTCTTGTTTGAGGAAAACGACAAAACGCGCCGTTAGAGATGCTTTGTCCCCTTTCACCAGTAATCCTCTCCTTTTTAACTCAGCTTTGACTAAGGAAAGGGACATTCCACTCACAATTTCCTCCGCTGACTAAATCGATGAACAGTTGTCTGCCATATTAAATCCTGAACTCGTTTATTTCGATGTTTACTGTTCTCCTTAATGTTTTGTTTCACGAAAATTTCCTCACATCCGACTCCCAAGGAGCAAAATGTTCAGTTTGAACTCCAAAACAACTTTTTCTCTTGATAGCAACGACATTAATTTTAATGTTCCATAGGGAAGAAATCTTACATACTTCAGACAACAATTTTCTTCGAGGGCAAAAAGCACACGTTATGACACCCACAATACTAACGCAACAAAATGGAGGGTCGTCGTTACATTGCAAGTCTAGTCTCACAGGGGGACGATCAACCCCTTCGGGTTCGGGCCTGAACAATCACGATATCCCCTTATCGAAGATGAAATTCTACGGTATTGAATTAGATTGTCGAAAAGAACCTGACTATGTTTTGTTAATGGTTCTCTCTCCGGATCACGGCCCACCAACAACTTATGGTGTTCTCCAGGGAACAATACTGGGTCTACTCCTATTCATAATCTATATATTAGATGGTTTACCTAATTGTTTACTGAATTCTCAACCACGAATGTACGCTGATGATACGCACTTACCTTTGCTGCTAAAACAGTTTCGAACATTGACAGAAATCTAAATGAAGTTCACAGTTGGCTTACTGCAAAAAAGCTCACTCTTAATGCATCTAAAACTGAGTTTATGTTAATTGGATCAAGACAAAACTAATCACGTTTGATAGTCCCCCCTCGCTTATAATCGATTTGTTAGTCAAACGATTTTTACTAAATCACTTGGTGTTCACCTTGATCAATCTTGGAATGCCGGTTCATGTATAACTCTGTACTTCAGCAACACTTCGCCTACTGTAGCGAGATTGGGGTTGCTGTGACAAAACACTCTCTATCAAACCTCAGAAACTCCGGATTCTATTAAGGGCAAGCTATGACACCAATTCCGACTCTCTTATCCATAACCTGGCTAGAGAAAACATGACACGCAAAACTAACACTTATGTAAAGCAGGCTCTAGTCTAAGTAGGTTTTTTTCAATAATGTTAATGTATTGTAGAATTTTAAGGTTTGTATGAGAAATAGTGTTTTTAAGTACTTATTAAATAAAGTTATTCATTAATTCATTCATATCGTACATGTATGTGAGAAGGCTAAAAATATATGACAATCTGTGAATAAAAATTTAGGATTTACTATCGGGCTAAAGAACACAAATGTTTAAACAAATAGCTAGACTGTTCAGAGTCCCCTATTTTTCCGTAGGATCGTCGAGATCGTTACGGGCGGCCATCTTGGATGAGTGTCACCCCCGCAGTTGTCCCTTTCGTAAACGGCCGCTGTCATTTTTGAGACATTAGAAAATTTTTTGCTTGTTATTGAGAGTGTTTCTGTTAGAAAGAAAGAAAATCGCAAAGGCATGGTCGAAGCCGGAAATCGAACCCGAACCTTTCGTATCCTTGTCTCTCTCCCTTACCTCTACACTACCACACCTACCCGCCCAAATTCCCCAAAATTGACTACATAAACTAACAAACTGTTTTTCTTAACTGAAACAGCACTAACACCCTAGCGCTTTCCATAACTTTTAACCTAAGTTGAACTTGGGCTTCAACTTCGCTCTTTCTAAGACTATTTAAAAACCTATTATTTTCCTTATTGTAAGACAATCCAGGGAATATATTACATCTATTATGACTAAAGGCATAACAGAGGAAAATTCTTAAGTGACCTCAATCAATTACCTTGGGCCAATGTTGATTTGTATTCTGATCCCAATGAAATATGGCGTGTATGGAAAGAAATGTTTCTTGGCTGCGTCGATAAACACGCACCACTTAAATCCAAAAGAATTCGAAAAAACGATCTCCATGGATTACTAGAGAGTTACTGAGCAAAATCCGAAAACGGAATTTCCTTAAAAAGAAGGCAATCTCCTCCAATAACCCGGCCATATGGGATCAATTTAGGTGTGCAAGAAATCAGGCAAATAACGCAATTAAACTCGCAAAAAAACTCTATGTTTCTGACAACCTGGAAGCCAACAAAGGTAATTTGCGCAAAACATGGAATGTTATCAACGAGCTAACTTCACGTAACAGTGGTAAGTCAACGAATATTTTGGAGATCAAGGTAGATAATAAAATAGCAAGTAACCCTATGGATATTGCGGAAACTATTAACGATCACTTTACAAAAGTTGCGCAAGTATTAGTGCAAGATATTCCTGTTGTCGATGTTAATCCTGAGTCTTATTTAGAGCCCACTAATCATTCGTTTTCTCCGCAAATTCCGAGTGTTGATATTGTTTCTAACGTTTTGTCGAAAATTGATTAAAAGAAAGCCACCGGTCTTGATAAGATTCCGAGTAAATTGTTGAAAATGGCTGCTAATATCGTCGCACCCTCTCTTACTTCAATATTCTCAAAGTCTATTCTCACTGGGATATATCCAAACGATTGGAAAACGGCCAAACTGACTCCACTTTTTAAAAAGGGCGTTAAATCGGACCCTAACAACTACAGGCCAATATCTGCAATCCCTATAATTTCGAAAGTTTTTAAAAGAATTGTTTATAATCAACTTTGCCATTATCTAGATGATAATAAATTGCTACTATGTTGCCAATCAGGGTTCCGTTCTCTATATAGTACGCTCACGGCTTTGCTTGAGGCAACAAATGCTTGGTCAGTAAACATCGACAATGGCCTTCTAAATGGCGTTGTCTTTATTGACCTAGCTTACTAAGGCATTCGACACCATTGATCATGAGATCATCTTGCGTAAAATGTCACACTTGGGTGTCGATCAGGCAGCTATAAAATGGTTCTCGTCGTACTTAAGTGGCCGAACCCAAAGATGTAATGTCAGTGGCAAACTATCATCTGCTTGTACCCTCAGTTGCGGCGTGCCGCAGGGTAGCATATTGGGTCCTTTGCTATTTTTAATTTAAATTAATGATCTTCCCAACTCCCTGCGGGGCGCCGTACCAAGAATGTTTTCCGATGACACCAACCTTACGTTATCTGCTAAGACGTTAACAGAGCTTAAGCTAGCTCTAACCCCTGAAATAAATAACCTTAGCTGATGGCTGAAAGCTACCAAACTCAGTCTAAATGTTGCTAAAACAGAATTATTGGATCAAGAAAAAGACTAACTGCCCAATGTGACGATGTAGAAATCAGAATTGATGACCAAATTATCAAGAGAGTCGATAATGCCAAATCCTTGGGTCTTACCATAGATGCTCAGCTCTCTTGGGATAAACACATTGAAGTGATTTGCAAGAAAGTCTCTTCAGCTATAGGCGCCCTAAAACGTGTGCGGCCCTTTATATCTAAAGAAACTGCAATTCAAATTTATAACGCTTTAATTATGCCTCATTTTGATTACTGCAGCCCCGTCTGGGACTCTTTCAGTGGTTACTTGAGTGATAAGTTCCAAAAATTACAGAATCGTGCAGCCAGAGTCATTACTAAATCACCCTTTGATACGAGCTCAAACCACCTTCTCTCCACCCTCAGCTGGGAGAGGCTATCTCTTCGACGAAAGAAACAAAAAGCTTTAATGATGTATAAAACTATGAATGACCTTGCTCCGGAATATCTACAAAGTCTTTTCTCTCAGCGTCACTCTGCTTACAACTTAAGAAACTCTGAGGGAAGGCTGACCCTGTCAAAACCAAGCACCAATTATTTGAAACGAAGCTTCTCTTACAGCGGGGCCATGTTATGGAATAACTCCCCAAAAACTTTAAAAATGCTGCATCCATTGAGCATTTTAAGCGAAATATCAAGAAGGTAGCTGATATATCGGATTCCCACACGGCAATCATGTAAAGCAGTTGTAATTAGTTTTAGTTTTTAACTTAAGCTTAACTGATTATTTCCCGTGTTTAAATAAAGATTTACATACATACATACATACATGCAAGGCTTGGTTACCAAGGGTGGCATTGACAGTTAAAAATGGCAAAGACCGTTTACGAAGGGAAATAGGCGTCACTGCCTCCCACCCCATCAGTAGTTTTGACGCTCATCCAAGATGGCTGCCTGTTACGCAAAGTGCTCGACCTCAACAATCTTACAGAAAAATTGATAGGGCACTGATGGGAACCGTCTAGCAAATAGCGCTGAAACAAAACAAGTCGTTGACTTTAGTTCTAAGTTGTTTTTTTTTTTTAAAATACCTATTCTGCTGCCCTCGTTGTTTCTCAGTATACTGAACTTTTTGCACAAAAAAGGGAAAAATTCTCGCAAGTTTGCTTATGACTTACCGTTACGACGCGTCCATTATATACATCTCGATAATGACCTCGTTCCGACAGATTATTGCTAGGATATTTGAACATTTCATTTTTCCTCTGGTTACCGCTTTTCACCCCCAAAATAAATAAACAAAGAAAAAATATATAAGAAGATGTGAAATCACATATGGACGAACATTTGAGGTTACGTACGAGCCAGAAGCAGCAACACAAGGCAAGCTATATGGGGATAGACATAACATTGAAGCAGCATTGACGGCGTAGTTTAATGCGAGTTTGAGCCATTGGTATAAGAGCTACATTGTTCTCAGTCAATGTATGACGGTCTCCCGGACTGACTGCTCTTAATACCATCTTGGATAAGAGTGAATTGAACTGTCACGTGACCTTCAGACCCTGTATGCAACTAGGTAAGAATTAACTACTGCTGATGAAGATGTTTAAAGAAAAAATCATGATAGATATTTCTTTAGTATTGAGGAACAATAATATGGAATAGCTTACCAAACAATAATTTGAAAACCACGTTACTTATAAAGAAAGCATTAAATTATATGCTCCAGTCAGTAAGCTAATATTTCTTTTTAATACCTTGATTCATGTCCACTTTTGTAAAAATGTATTGTAACCTAATGCGGAGGCTTGGAGAAAATGGATTGACGTACGAAAATGACTCATGACCAATTCAAATTATCGTGCCACGACGTATTTGGCAATCCCATATCAAAACGATATTAGCCTTGAACTGGTAAACTCAGCCGGTGACGTTTATCGAATACTCGGAACTGTACAAGAGTTTTGTAATTATGATAACTCTAAGTGCCTTTTTAAAAACGGGGATGCCATGAGTTTAAAACCGACAACAACTCACCATAATTTCTAATCACTAAAACCCGCTTTAGAACTCCACCAAAAATTTGAGATCGCTGTACATAAGGAACAAGTCAGTTGCGCGTCGTAAATCTGAAAATTCAACCTTTTCCATCGTTGATTTCATATGAACTCCCTTAACTTGTTTCAATCCAGTCTCTGATTTCAGCTGTTACCTGGACATGGCGGCAAAAAAAGTAAAGCATGCTCTTTTGGGCCTTTCAAGGTTAGTTGCAAAACTCAGATCTTTAGTAAAGAAATCCCATTTTTCGGTAAAGAACGAAATTGTAGAATCTTTTAGACATAATCGGATTAGAAAAGCGTAATTTATATAATACCACTGCCGCTTGTTAATTCCTACTGCACCTCAAATGGAGAAAGCTGAGGAATAACTTTTAACATAGTTACCGAGTGACTCTCGTGTTATTTATACCAAAACAAAGCTATCAAAATAGATGAAAGCATTCCTTACCGCGTGCCGCTTGATGACCAACACAAAGGATTTCTATTCCCTGAGAAGTGACAGCTCTTGACTTGACGATTGCTCTGAACTCAGCAGAATGAACCCCGCTCTAGCTAAGCGCTCTTTTCATAGGAGTTCTTAACAGAAACCGGTATGTTTTACATACCTCAATCGCCGTAGACTTCTAAACTAACACCTTCAGCTCATTTGCAAGTTAAGTGCGATAGAATTTACATGAAATACCCTTAATTATAAGTTACCTTGCTTCAAAACAGCTCTAATCCTTGAAGCATTGTTCAATTGTCAAGCCTTGTGTACGAAACAATTCCAAATAGTACAGTCAGTCGTACGTGCCGATACTTGACGTATTGCCCGGCCTATTGAATTTGAAGGGTTAATACATGATATATGTAAATTAAATTGTCCGTTAAAAGGCTAGCTACTTGTTATGTTGGTGCTAAAATTGATTAAACATAGAAAACCGTAGGCTTATCTTTTCATATAAAGCAAACAGATCGTTTTTAATGTAAAACTTTAAAGTTGCAATATTATCTTTTTACTCATAGCCATGAATTATGTTATTTCCTAGTAAGTTAAAAGGTTATTAAAGATTTCCAGTGGTTTGATATCTGTGCAACGGATTTCGGTACATAAAGACCCATCTATCCAAAGAACTTCAAGAACTAAAGGACTGGCTCTTTCGAAGAGAAACTTTTTAATTACAGTACTAGAAACAAAGAAAGGTTTGTGACGAAAGAGCGGTTCGCGTACAAAGAACGGATGAATTATCTCAATTTTCATAATATTATGTCAGACCTGCAGAGAATTAGTTCTAATTAAAAATGACGAGTAGTGTTCTTGTGTTACCCACAACAAACGGATGAACTCATCATAAGATCCAAACAATTGGCTAAATATATCTTGTTACAAATTTACCAGTTAGGGCCCCCTCTACACGAGAACCAGCTGTGGTCTAGCCTAAAATTTGAAAGAGGTTCAGTTCCACCATCAACATGATACCCATACAACCAACAGTCTCTGATTCGGAGGAAAAGGTTAGCTTCGCAATTCCACAAACGACGCTCAATGTATCAAGGTAATAACAGTATGAACGCAGCCACAATAAAATTAATCCTCGTTCTACATGTGAACACATTGCAAATCCAGAAACTTGCTGAATGGTCCTCCTCTCGATGCATATTAAACGAGCAAGATCTGCGACTTTCACATTTCCCATAAGGCAAGACTTCCCCCAATAATCTTTCTAGGTTACACACCCGCGACCTCGTTCCCACCGTTCGAACTGAAAGGTACTCAAGAAACAAGGTCCTCGCCGAACAGGAACAGATAAACTTTGGAATGGCTCAGGTCTTGTTCAAACGTTTAATAGCGCTATCCACCGAATATATACTATCAAAGCAGAGAATCCAATTTTAAAATTTTCGGCATGAAATACTATCCATATCGAACAGATGGGCCCTGTATGGTACGGAATGTTTTTTGTTATCCGAATTTTGCTTCGAATCCGTGTGAAGGTAGCGCATTTAGAACAAAAAACAGAAAAAATTGGACCAGCCACGCAGTTATTGTCACCATAACCTTTTTCATACATTGCGCAAAAGTTTTATTTTAATATCATGTGTATTGTATTGATAGTCTAATGAAAACTGACTCCTTTATAATTTGCCTAGTGTGCCTTGCGCAAACTAGAATAAAAAAATTTATTTTGGGATTATTTTCGTTGCAATGCCCCAAATATTTCAATAGACGCAAAAGCAAGGCTGGGACTCTTTTAGAATCAAATAAACAAGTGAATAATTCATTATTACATTAGTGCTCTAGCTTACACCAGACAAAATACAACACTAGTCGTGAACAATCGGAAGGAAATCTTAAGCCTTAAATAAAAGAGGGAGCTAACAATGTTCGGGCGGCATTAAAATGAAAAGAAACAAATATTTAAAGAAAACATAGCCTGAATATTTCATCCGATTGCTTCGAGTCGTTTCACCTCTCGGCAAAAAAAAAAGTGTGATTGAAACGGAGAGAAAACCGTGCTATCATTTCCTCATCTTACCTGATGTATAAGAAAATTTCAAGAAGGCAACTTACAGCTTGTAGCACACAGGTCTTTCAGAAGAAAAATTGTTCTAATTTCACCTTGATAAATTTATAGTCTGAGAGCGCTTCAGCCGTAAATCTAAAAAAACTGATAGTTATCACGTTATCAAAATGTATTGCGGTTTTCTTCTTACTTTATAGGCTAAATCTTAAAAAGCTTTGTCTAGCGACGAACTACTTATGGATCGAGTTGTTTTAATAACCTTACCTCCAAATGCATGATCGCCTGCAAAGTAACTCAACAGCAAATGTGATTGTCTAAGCATTACTTCAAGGCAAAAACCGGTGCTTAACTGCCATATCTAGCGTGTTTCTATTAATAATATATTTAATTGTATTCTAGAATATTAAACCATTTCCGACATCAGACAATAGTATGCTTTACTATAAGGTCTCTAACTCTCAAAGTAATGAAAAATAGCCCAGAAATCTAAAAAGAATGAACGACCTTTTATTGTAGCAAAAATTGACAATTATCTTACAAAGCAGTGAACTGACTGCACACACATCAAAACAAGCAATCAGAAAAGGACAAGGTATCAGTCAAACCCACATAAAAGAAGCTACCACTAGCTTTGTAAAAGTACTCAGGACCAGTATAAAATTTGTCCAGATATATAACGATTTAAAATCAGCTACGCGCGAAAACTGTATATACTTGAAAAGATCGACGTCTCTGTTCACTCTTCTTCTAGTTTTGTTTACCATCGCAAGGAGATTTAAGAGCGGTCAAAGCACTACCCGATAGAGTAGTTAGTTTTTTACTTATTTTTTTTTTTATTTTTTAATGTCTTCACGGAGGTATAGTCACTATAACAACTCAGCTTACAAAAATAAATTTTGTTTCACCCACCAACGCCCTCCCCAGTCCCCTCCAACACCATCACCACCCATTCAGCCTGACTTCCTTTTGAAACTATAGATACTAACCAGCCTCTGTTCTATCTAGCGTCAAAATCTCAATGTTAAACTTGGCATACAAAGGTGAAGGAATGACTCCACCCATAAACCGCAGATTAATCAATACATATTCAACTGAGCTTAATTCTGTTGAATCGTGACAAATTTGAACTTCAAAAATGGTATTTCAGATGAATTGCCCACGGTCGATATATGTAGATTCTAACATGGCTCCGAGGTTTTCTGGTCATTTTCTTATTATTGGTTTGGTTGTCCTTGTGTTCAAGTCCCTTCTGGGAATTGCGAGTCAATGGAGTCGTGAAAAATTCAGAAAAAATTGCAATTTTCACCCTAAAGCCTCGTGGGCTATTGATGACATCACTTGACCTAAAACTGACGTAACGGTGGAGAATGGAACTTGACAACTAATGTGAACACGACCAAAATGACAGTCACCAAAATTGTGTACATTCACGTTTCGTAGGACATACGGATGTCTTCTTGCTATTGAAAGTTGTTTCTACTTCATTCCCTTAATAATTTGTCTCTTTTAAATGACTCTTCCTAGGAAACGGAATGCAAAAACGAATTTAAGAGATTTTCCGCTGAGGAAGGTATTAGTAGTAGGCCACATTGTACATCAAAACTTTTTATGTCAAAGACGACATTTTTAGTGTATAATTTCTGGAAAACCTTTTTCCGTTTTTATTTTACGGCCCGTGACATCAGATTTTCGACTAAAAATCGCCGAAAATGCTTTTACTGCAATTTCAAGGCACCAATTGCAAGGATGTCAAATGGAGTCAGTCACACCCGCAAGTAATCGACTAGACTGGTTTGGTCTACAGTACGATGCAACTATCTCTGTCTTCTCTTCACCCCATTTTCTAAATTTGCCGCTGGATGCAAATCTGTTGAAAGGTTTTCTGTCACCAGCATTTATCGCGTTGCCGCACGTCCACATGCATCAATCAGGGTGGGAGGAAAAGCAAAATTGTTTACATTTTCATACTGGTACGCTAAACAACGCTCAATTTTGGATAAAGAGATTCCATTTCAAACTGTTGCTTATTTCTGAACAAAACAGCTTGTAAAACGTAGTCGTGAAATGATAATTGTAAGCAAACTGTTTTGTGTCTAACTTTTCCGCGGAGGAAAATTATCCACTCGAGAGTAATTTTCACCTAACTTGTGGCAGTTAGCGTGAACGAATCTCTTGACGCTTGAATAAAATATTTTTTCTCGCGATCAAGCAAAGCTACGATAATGGCGACCCAGTGTATATCTGCTTGCCACTGTGCATCACTGGTCTGCATTGTTTCATCACACCGCAGAGACAGCGCCTAAACAAAAGACTTCAATATGATAAAGGAGCCGAAGGCGGCTTAAATTTCTAAAAGGTGAAAAGTTAATAAACTCGATGTACTTACTCGCTGGACTAAGGTTAGTTTTTTTCAATCCATGAAGAATACAAGGAAAGCAGGTGTATTACATATCAGAACCGCGGCTTCTTGGCAAAAACCGGAATGGGTTTGTGTATTACATGCAAATATAGTGTCAGATACCAGCGGGTATCACATTAATTATTAAGAACATTAAACATTTCCACTAACTTTAAGCATATTGAGCTTCAGAATGGATTTACCAAAAACTTTGAAAACTAAGAACAGAGATTAAAAACAATACTCGCAATTTGACTTTAGAGAAAAAGGCGTGTCTTTTCACCTAATGTTCGTATCCTTGTATATTTTTAACGTTTCTATCTTCTGTCGTCCATGGCAGACATGGCATTTATTTTAACATTTAATTTAGTCATTTTTTCAAACCCGCTTTTCCTTCTTGATTAAGGATTAAAATAAACGCTGCACTCAAGTCTTGTCACACGATAATATGGGTAACATTTTCGTAAAACTATGTACCTATCTACCAAAAAAACTAACACTGCCGACATGCAAGGGTCTTTTTTCTTTTATCCCGGTAATTCAAGTTTTTTTTAGTTTACGCTGCTTGTTTACTTATTTACTTATTCACTTGAATAAGGTAGATTTATACTCAGGCGCTGTTAGCGGCGAGTTAATCTCTATTGAGCCATCATTCTTCATAATACACTCTTATCTAATGTTCTGGGCAGGTTATGTCTGTTATCTTATCTCTAACAAATGAATCATTGACTAAACACAACCGCCGGCTTGTCACTTAAGCAAAGCTATTTTTCGGTGTAGCATGGACTAGGGACCAAAATTCAACGTTAAGGGTTTCTTTGACAGCTGCCTTGCTGCCTTGTCCTCAGGCGAAAAGAAGAGCTTCGAGTTAGAGCGGTGCTTCATGGGAATGGAAGTGAACCACCTCTCGTGTAAATTAAAAGAGCATGACGAAAGAAGATTGGTACCTAACGCCTACTTGGTCTCCACGCTCCCCTCGGGTAAAAAGACGACTTCATCATCTTGGACTCCACGTGTGCTTTCTCGATCCTGTATCAGAGACGATGGTGTTTACCATTTACAAGAAGTTTCTGGAAAATCTGGTTGGAAAGAAAATGGAACACGACTTTTTGGATCGTTCCGGAGGACAATTTCCGGGAGCAATGGAACATGTACAGCAGAAAAGGTAATCCTGTTTTTCGAGTTCCATTTCGTCAAACATACCGTAAAATTTCGAAAATAAGCCCCGGGGCTTTTATTTTTCAAAGGCCCTTTTTGACGGGCTTATTTTTGGAGAGGCTTATCTACGGAGGGAAATTTGTGTTTCTAAACCGATTGGGCTAGCCTTATAGTTGGAAGTAAATTTGCTGTTTTTGCTTTGTTTTACTTTGTATTTGAGGGCAATTTTCCAAGTAAAAGCTCCCGGGGGGCTTATATTTGGAGAAGCGATTTAACGGAGGGTTTTTTGCGTTGTCGGTTTGGGGGGCTTATATTTGGAGGGGCTTATTTTCGGAATTTTACGGTAGTCCGTGCTGGTTTTTGGACATAAAATTAAGGGGTATTCAAGCACTAAAAACTGAGTTTTCAAAGAGTATTCAAAGCAAGTTTACTTTGTCTTGCACTATGTTTCGAAATGTTTTCATTGGTCAATAGCAAATTTTAAAAAGCTCCCCCGGATATAAAATGAATTTTAAGAGACAACCACAAATAGAACTATTAAATTTACTGATTTATTATCAAATCTGTAACAATTCACAAACAGGGATGCATAACAATTTCATTGTTCTTGGAGGGTACAAAATACTTGGATATTGTACATGGGGGACCTGAAGAAAACCCAAACACATTAACTAAACGCGAAATCTGTCCCCGACTTGGAAATCTGCGCTCAATCAATTGCTGAATTACTTTAGTACATTCCTATCTCTCATCCAAACAAAAATTCAAGAAGTTTTTATTATTTTCAACCACTTTCAGCAAAAATTCTTCTTTTCAAGGGCTCTTCGTGCGCCCTTGAAATCTAAAATTTAATTCCAGGGCTTTCAAGGACTTCAAGGGGTAGCACGAACCCTGTTCAAAGCCGTCTTTTATACCAGTTCTAGGCGTTCGCAGCCGTTTTTCGGTAGATGGAGCTGATTTGTACACTAATATGGTAAACGCTATTTTCCCATTTCTGAATTTTGTTTACCATTTATCCAAACCGTAAACCGACCGGTTTGACCATGTAAATGGTAAACAACCTATATTAACCACGGTTGCGGAAGTTTTCCTACCTTTTACGCTATAATCAGCATATCACTGATTCTGATATTTATTTTGACGATAGTTTGGCATTTTTCTCATCACGATGGCGTAAACCCAAGTCATGAATCATAATTTTAAAATTCGAAGTATCAAATGATTTTGAACGGTTAGATGTTTCGACGCAAACTGACCCATCTATTCAAGTTAAACAATACAAGCATACGTACAAAGAAAGCAACAACAACAAGAAAACGATACCCTTTCAAAGAAATGTTTATTGTAAATCATGACAGTTCAAATTCTACAACCACAGAGAACGTTTGCTTTTCTTGTGCTATGCTTTACAAGCTAGCACTGACGAAAAACAGTTTATAATGGTTTTTTACACCTCACGACTCGAAAAAAATCCCAGCTAGTCCTTTTGAGATACTAATTTTTCTTGACATTGATTATATTTCTTAGGTAATACTTAAGTTACAAAAAGAATTGTCGCAACCCTTGCCTAATGGGCATGAGAGCTTAAAAAACAAGAAAATCTACTTGTTCTGGACATTTGAACGGGACATTTTTTCGAGCCCTGAACCTTCCTACCTGAACAGCAGGTGCACAAAGAGTTCTTATTCTATCCTTTCAACACACTCATCGCCTTTACATCTTTCACCTTAACTCTTTGGCGAAAACCTGGTTTTATACTCTTGCATTCTAAAGATAACAAGATCTTAATGGTGCTGAACACTGTTTATCTCGCAACCGGCATAGACACATCTCCAGAGCTGGATTCTCGAGGCGGGCTCTAAGAATACAAACAAACAGGCTTGTTGACGTTCCCGAGTTCAAAAAAGTAAAAACTATTTTCACTTTCTCCCTGACAAAAAGAGTTGCCTCAACAAATGCTTTGAAGTTAAGACCGAATAAAAAAAAATTGAACCCGCAAGAGCGCTTTTCTATTCAGCAACGCCAGGGAAGGCCGTAATAAGTGCGTACGGACAAAGCGGATGGCCTAAATGCTGCTTTTGACAATTACAGATTCATGTTTTGATCATTCCACGATTAATTCCCTTCCCTCAGTATGCTTATAAGTTGCTATCAGGCGCTTCTTTTGTACACGAGTTACGAGGAGGGCATGACTGATCCATGCAAGCATAGCACTTGTTCTAACAATTCTCCACTAAACTTCACATGGCCGGTTTACGGCTAACGAGCTCCCCCACTGAAACACGCGCATCACTCCCCTTTCCGAACAAAATGTGACATTATCTCTGGCTGTTGTTGTTGCTTTTCTTCTTTCTTCTTGTTTATTCCTAGGTTGTAGTTAAATAAAACTTACTTTGACGACGATTTGGTTACGCAGGATGGCTCCACGGAGAATTAAAGCCTAAAACAAAAGAAAAGCGAACAATGCGGGAAACGAAAATGATCTTCGTAGTAGAATGAACAACTTAACTAGGCGGTTGAAATGTCTTTATCCGCAGTTTAAAACATGATTCATTTCACATATTTCCATTCAAAAGCGTATTAGTTTCAACAGTTGTTACTTTTCCCATCAAGTAAGCGATACCTTTCAGATCCTAGTGTACTATTACTAAACTGACTGTCCTCAGTGGCATGCTTGTGTGAACTACTTCACTATAGCTACCGAGATGAACTAACCTTTGTCCTCTTGTGGTATTCCTTCCCCATTTCCAACGCTTTTTCAAACGTCACACTTCGTTGATCCACGTTTCGCGCAAATAGCACCTACAATTGTGGAGCCAACAAGAATTAATACGTTAAAAAAGTGTAGACTGTAGCAGTAGGCCACGGTGCAACTTGTCGATAGGAACATCGCCTTCGACATAGCACGTGATCTCAACGCGCGCACAAGTGTTAAGCATGCGTAATTTGGAAGCAATATGATAGCTCTTGTTTTGTTCACTTTCATAAAGTGTAAACTAACGATGACAACATAAAACGCACTCATTAAAATTTGACGAAATTTGGCAGAAATCCTTTCCGTATCGTACTTCCATGAGTAAAAGCCTCAAGAAAAAAATTGAACAAAGGAGTTTTGTGATACAATCAAGTTTCTTATAAAAGCTATTTTCTAAAAATTTCCGAAAAATGTTGTTACAATGACTGAATAATAACGATGAATGAAAATAAATAAATAAATAAACTAGGAGTTTCAATTTGAAAGTAACTGCTGGCGTAAGAGCTGGAAAACAATGCGGAGTAAACAGTTTGAAAATAAATAAAGTGAAGAAAATGAAAATGACCCCTGGGAACTAGGGCTAGTAAGCGCTTTTAAAAGATTGAGTAAATTTCCAAAGCGCAAGCAGATAATAGATGAAGCCTGAGTTTTTAGTAATTGCTTCTTTATATTTTTTAGATTTCTTTACTTGCCTATGGAAATAATTTCATCGAGGTCACCAACGGTTAAGTGATGAATCCCGATGAAGACATAGAGGATATTACATGGCCGCTTGGAGATACGAAATTTCTCTTCGAGTGTTGAAAAATATTTCACGAGTGAGCGCAGCGAACGAATGAAATATTTTTTCAACACGAGAAGAGAAATTTCGTATCTCCAAGCGGCCATGTGATGTTCTATTTACTATATAAACACCAATGAACTACCAAACCATTTCACTTTTATTAATAGTTTTTTGGTGTGAAAGGCGCGATTTATTATTTAGCCATAGCAACGGTGATATTTTCACATGTGAAGATATCAAATTTTGGCGCGAAAGCTCACCTGGTATTTCATTGGTGTTTATACAATAAAAGATATTATTATTTGTCTGGCTGCTCTACTACGTCACCAATTTTTGCCGATTCGCCTGTGGAGCTGTGAGAAGTTTTCCTTTGACTTGGAAGTTTAAAAACAATTTGACTCGACGGTAACAGGCATTCGCCAACGCGATAGTCAAATAATTTTACAGGTAAATGGTTAGGAAGGGGCTAGCTTCAAGAGCGATACACATTTTGAATCAATATAGTTCCAAGCTTTTCTTTCGCCTCAACGGACAAATGTGACTCATTGTCAATTATCAGCTGAATTGTTCACCTCAACGGGCAGAAATTTTAACACAACGATTGAATTTAACGCCTAAACGGGCGAAGAGTACTTCAATTAATTGCATCTGGTACCGAAGTCGCTTTAGACGCAAAGCTGGTTTGCTTCGCACCTTTCTTCTCTTTTCTCCCAAGACCAGCAAGCTAGAGTCGACTCGACTGTTTACTCCGAACAGAAAAGGTTTTGGCTAGCACATCATTTCTGCTGAATGCCCAGAGAGAAAACAATCTCCATGAAGGAGGATTTGATCGATATCTTCGCACCTCCAGCAGCCTGCAAACACACAATCACATATAAATCTCTCGTCTTCCTCGAGATTCATCACTAAAACGCTCTGGACCGAGACATTGATGAATACTTTCACAAGCAAATAAAGACATCTAGAAAATAAAAAACAATTGCTGAACGCTCACCTCGTTTATAATCTGCTAAACAGCTTGCTTTCTGGAAATTCTCTCGTCCACGTGCGTCATTGCACAGGAGTGAATACCCCGAATAATAAGAAAACCAATCAACTGCGCATGCCTCTGATCTTACATCCGACAAATTTTGGCTTTTCGTCAGAACTTCGTGTACCGGACAAAGACGACGTAAAACAAAAGACCTCTTTGTTTTCTGTTCAGGGAAAAATATGCTTGGTATTGTTTGGTATTGTTTGATGGTTTATGTTCTTTTCTTTTATGTCATCTATATCGGTACACGAAATAAAAATGGTAAAGACAAAATCTGGGTTTCTGACAGAAAAATTAATGATACGATTATACCTTGTTATGTGAGTCAATTCTGGCCTGTATTTGACCCTCAAGTATCAAGTTTGACAGTTCGTCTTCCAAGTTTGACACTGTTGTGTTGAACGCATGCGCCATCTTCTCCATGTCCGCTGACACATAAGGACTGAAGTACTAAAAAGGAGTAAATACTATTAACAGGGGCACCCATCTACGGTTTCGTCCTAAATACATCCTGAAAACACTTTTTAGGGCGAGTATCCAGAGTACAGTAAAAACCTAGATTTTAAGAACCTGTTGGGCTACGATTTTCCATGTAGAACTCTATTAAATAAGAACCTGTTTTAGCCTACAATTTTGAAACAGGTTCTTATTTTAAGAAATTCAGTACCATGTTTGGCCCAGCAGCGACACAGTACCATGTTTTAATGTTGTTATTGTTCTGTCTAACCTGCATAGCTTTATATAAACTTCATAAATGGCTTGGATTAAAGGGAATTTTATAACATTATGCATGCAATACCAAAAATATTAATAGGCCCAAAATAGGCCACACCCACCAATGACAATCACCTTATTTATTTTTAGAACACAAGAACCTGTTTAAGAACCTGAGTAGCCTAATTTTCCAGTTAGCACCATTTTTATAAGAACCTTATTAGCATAGCTTGGAAAAACTTAGGTTCTTATACGCGGGTTTTTACTGTACTTTAAGATCTCTAGAAATGCATTCTAAGCGGCGCTATAAAATTTGTATCTGTTCGGTCACCTTAACGGACCTTGAGTATTTTCAAGTCTTTCCAGAAAACTTTAGATGCAATTTGACGTATTAAAAAAAAGAGACATTTTCTGATTCCTGCAACGTGCCCTGCAAGGTACGGTTCAAAATTGCTCACAAAAATAGAGCCAAGAAGTACGTATACTGAGCAAACGAGACATCAAAATGCTAGGGTACCTGTACCAAAGCTCTGTTTCTGATTTGACTGTATAACGTGTTGATATGCGGCGCAAGATACATGTCCAGCATGAAGTTGTCCTGTGAAGTAAGGAAAAAACATTAACAAAGATTCAGGTTACTTCTCGAGAAAACAGGTGTCCAACCATCCCGATCTCGTCGGAATTCTCCCGTGTTGTTCGGAAATACCAAGTTGCGATCAATATGCCATCGTGATAACAAAAATCACGATTTTGACATCTGTCCTGATCTTTTCAAAAGACAAGCACAAGGTGTATTCTTCGAACAAGCGAGCGCTCAGCTTCGCCCTGTAGTCGCTATTATTTTGAAAGTCGAGAGAGACCGGGGAGAGTGGGAGATAGCTTGTGCCGCTTACACCATAACCCTTATAAAAACGCCTGCTACACAGTGCACCGCGGGCTATAAGACCACGGCCAAACGAGAACAACTGGAAAGAATCACAAAACGAATATTTTCGTTATCTTCAAGATTCACACGTTTTCCGCGTTTCACAGAAGGTACTACTTCGGATAATTATAACCACATCGCGTGAATATCGTGACTGAAGAATTCGAACACATGACTGTTCATTATTACTTACTCTGTACAATTCTCCCCGCTGGTTTTCTCACATTATTTGTGACACTAATCAAAAGAATTTGTTCACCGATAGCATGCACTATTGTACCACAATTCCGCTTAATCTGTCGCTTATGATCCAGTAAAAACTAGATTGTGGGGGTCCCAGGTAGAAGTAGAATAACTAAACCAATCAAAATGCTCGTTCCCATACTTTGCGATTGGTTTGGTTCTTCCACATTTGCTTCCAACGTCGACAATTTTCACCAGATCATGACTCTCCACGCTTCTAATAAGACTTCAACTCAGTCGCTAGTCAAAACCAGCATTTATCCATGATTTATATGTACATAACTCACCTGCATGAAAAACTGTAAGTGATCATTTCGCTGGCCTCTCGCAATTTGTCTGCTTAATTATGCGATGGAAAATTTGTTAACAAGATTGTTTCTGATCAAAATAATTTGGACAGTGAAGGCTTCAAGTTAATGCAGACGTACCTTCATTTCATCTAGTAATTTTAGACAGGCTGCATACTGTGACTCGTGAAACTTGTACAACACATCTCTTAACTGTGGCTCCAACTCCAAGAACAGCTTAAAGGAACTAAAAATACACCAACAAAACTACTGTCTCTAGTTCTTAACTTGGGAACAAACACACAAAACCTTCTGAAAAAAGCACATTTTCAATATGCTGAACGCCGCAAATATATCATGGCATCTTCTATGCTTCCTCATTCCCCACAAAAAAAACACGATAGGCTGTAACCCGAAAATTGGAAGAGAAGGAAAAACAGAGACTGGAGTGTTATTCGTTTTTATCATTAAAAAAGTGATTAAAAAGTGAGTGGACCTTATAGTGGGTGATACTGTACGTCTTTCTTACTAGAATTGTAACTGATGTTGTTGGAACAAAACATAGATCAGTCACCACTACATACCTGCTGGATAAGACTTTCTTTTGAAGCTCTTGTCTGTCGAACGAAGCAAGGGCACAAAGTCCTCCATAAACAGCGACGTTATTTGGAGAAATAATCTGTTGAATGAAGGTTAAACATGTCAGTGCCACTCAATATACAGCACGAAAAACCTAGAAAAGTGACCGATGAATCTATATATACCATTAAAAAAAAGCCGGAGAGAAATTTTATTTGTTTATGACCTACACATCACGTAACTAAGAAAGGTATTATAATTTCACCAATCGAAATGTAAAATACATTAGACATCACTAGATTACGCTTAAAGACCAAAATTTACAAGATCTTGTTTCGCGAAACCACCAGAGTCCGGCGCTGGCAAATAAAATAGATCTCGTAACGACGGGCTAGATATTCGCAGGCTAGGTATTTATCAACATTGTTACTTAAGAATGATAGAAACTCTGAACTCATTTAAGAGGAACATTAGAAAAGTTGACCTTTCAACTCTTGTAAATATTTGGAGGTATTTTTTTTAGGCTTTTTAACAAATTTTGTAAATAATTATATAATCTACATGCAATTTTTTATTTTTATTTTTTAGTGATTTGTATCTGGCATTTGAATTTATTATTTTACAGTGTCCCCCATTGGCTTATAGCTAAAACCACAGACACTTAAATAAAGTTTTCATTCATTCATTCATTCATACTGAAAGTTAGAACTATAACTTAATAGACAACAATGAAAAGATATAGATGTCCCAAATCTTTTGTCAGGGAACTGAAGTAGAACAAGAAGCGTGGGAAAGTACTGACTGTCCGCCGCCGGACTCTTGGCATCTCTTGGGAGGTAGGCCATCCCCTAGCGGTGCATCCCGGTTTTCGTTTACTCTGATAGAGCGATTTTCGTATGACCTTGAAAAATGGTTTCGGTACAGTGTTCGTTATTTGTTTCATCAGCCAATAAGTGAAAAGATCAAAACATGGACTCTTCGTTTTCCCGCCAAAGAAAACCCTAATATGGTGAAGGCATTGTTCGATTGGCCAATCGTGTTGCAGTATGACGTCAAAGTGAAGTATCGATTGATTTCTAGAAAGTTATTGGGCATGACGTTTTTTCACTTAAGCGTTCGCTTAACCAACCAAAAGCTCACGCGCGTTTGTATCCATTCGATAAACCAATCAAATCGCTCTATTTCCGTGCGTTTGTCGTTTCTGTTTTGTTCGCGCGCTTTCATTTCAAGGTCATACGAAAATCGCTCTATCCATCCCTGAAGGAATAGAAGGGACTCCTTGTGGTCTGCAAGCGTCTCATGAGAGGGTGGTAACTTACTTTTGAGCGGTATTGTAAATTCATTGTTTAGTGAAAAACAAAGATTCGCAGCAAACGTATGTTCTCGTGATATAGCGTGTTTCACTGACCTCAGGGCATTCACAGTTGTCAAAGGACGCTTGCAAGAAATTCTTAGCAGCTGATTTGTATTTTCTGGTAGCTAGTTCAGCCAGACCTAAAGATACAAATCATTGTATTATATAACAATATCAAAATATAGAAAAGGAAAGTCGTATTTTGGTTTGGAAGATTTAGAGTTTATTTATTTATTTATTTATTTTTCTAAGTATGTATCTTGGTGAAACGAGATAACAATACATGGTGGAGCTAAAAGGTACACTGATGCAGTTGGTCTCAAACTATTTTTGACTCCTGTCTAACCTATCTCCTGACTGTGCTTTAGGCAGGGTCTGTTTGAGTACTTCATTACGAGTAGTCCATCCTGTTTCTCAAGGAATCTGGAGCGAGCAAAATACTCAAGTGCGGGCGGGTGAAAATCGCCACCTGTGCATGTCACCTTCCTTGCGGGCTACATTTTTCATGCTTGTTTGTACTTTATGCCCGCCAGATTATCCTCGTAAACAGTGAACGCAGACGTATCAGTATCTGTATTTCCGGTCGTGACTCCTCTGCGTTCACAGGCTCCATAAGTGAGAAACAATGTGGGGACTACCGTTAGCTTTCAGAGTATAAAAATTATCAGCACACCAAATTAAACCTTTCCTTGTCCCAAGAACACAATATGACGGCCATACTTAGCTTTCATTTGCACTTTCAACATGAGAATGGCACTGGGCATCCAAACAGATACAAGCGTGTCCTGACTAAACAAAGTACATAAAAATAGATGATTTCTAAGTTGTGTGATACCTGCTGCACATTTCAGCCTTGTGAGGGTCACCAAGTTTGGACGTCTGTCTTTTTGCTGTGAACAATGTATGACACAACAAATTAGATATAACTTCGTCACATAATGTTACATACACAAGCACAAAATTAAATATAAAATAAATAAAAAGTAAAAGACGTAAATACGCAAGTAAATGAACATGGCAACGTCATGCCCTTGTTCAAGACATCCCTGCAATGCACCCTTATCTTATTTGCTTTTCGCAAGTTAGCTCGTTACGGGAATGATTGATCACAAAATTAGTACTTGTTCCAGAAATCTCTTTTCAATTTAAAAGACGACTCAACAACAAATAATTAACACCATAAAAATAATAACAAATATTCCCATTCTCACAAATTAGTATTAATAACTGACATAACCGCCAAACGGATAGGCACAGAAGTTATACCCTACTCTTACACTTAACCTTAACAATACAAAGCAAACTCAGGGATAACATTAAACAATGCTTTGCTATGATGCCACATTTAACAGTAACATGATTACAACAATAGACTGTCAGAAAAAAGTTGCTGAAGATAAATTGAATAAATAATTATCATTATTATAACTTAATCAACATGAATTACCCAAGAAGATAAAAAATATGCGGTAAATACATTAACATGGCAGAATACACCATTGTCATCCTATTTCCACCAACTTATTTTTGCCTACTGCAGTGGTAGATGCCTCCATTTGCTTTGGAACATGCTGCCTGTTGTATCTATAATGGCCTGATACAATGTACTTGCCTCAGCCAATTCAGAAGTATTTTCAGCCTTGTTGACATAATTTAACACATGTGACCAGTTGCCCAGATGAATGCTGACCTGTCAATTAGAAACCAAAGATAATACTTTTTCTACATTCTTCTCTCACTCCAGGGAATGGAAAGAAGAGAGGGTCTGGAAACCCTGGGTACCAGTCCACTGACATGACATAGTGCTGATTGTAATGACCCAGCTGACTGTAATGACCCAGTATTGCTGCCAGATAGAGTTAAGCAATACTGGTAAATTACTTTCCTTGAAATTTAGTAATTTGCACTTTTAACTGCAACACTTATACATTAGGTCTACCAGACTCAAACTCCTGTGGAACGATAAAATAGATAACCTTTCTTTACAACATGTTAGTAAGAAATTATGCTTACCTTGATTACATTAACACACATATTAACAACTTGTTTTGCACTCATGCAGTAGTCTCTTGCTCTGGAGTAACACTTTAATGCATTGCTGTTTAAAGTGGACAACAAAACAAAGACAGTTTCAAAATATGAAACCTTATTGCCTTTATTTCCTATTGTTTAACAGACACTTTGTTTATTGACTTACTCTGTAACTAGACTTTTATTATATAAGATTGTTGTAGATTTTAATCCAGCAAATGCTGATTCAGGTTTCTTGAGATGCTTTTTTATTTTACCTTAAGAGTTCTTTCCTTTCAACTATTTAAATTGTACACATCCTTTTTTCCCCCAGGGCTGCATTGGAAACCAGCCTTGCACCTGAATGTGATACTCTGAAGGTAACTTACTTGAGTATTAATGTGCTACAGCTTTTATACATGTAATCACATAAGGAAAACTTTGACCTCCAAAAATTAATTGGGACGTTAAATTTATTAAGTTTAAAGATCACAACTCTAAAATGGCAAAAAGAAACAAAAAATGCCTCTACACATTCATGTTAAAAATTATTATTAATTTTTGATACTATAGTTATGTTTCCTTTGTTTTTTGTGACCATGGTACTAACTTTAAATCTCCGCACTCAAAGAAGTGGTCCCCAAGATCATCATGCCCACGTCTACAAGCAGAAGAAATTTGACAAAATAATAATTGTAATTATGCAAAAATAAAGTTCCTTGTATTAGGATAAAATAATAATTTGATAAAAATTGTGATAATAAAATGACTCTGAAAATGACTGACTATGCAATTACTGTGCATTTTAGGAAACATTAACAAATTATAAGAAACATTAACAAATTGTAAGACAAGGGAAAATTTAGGTAGGGCTAGTTTAAATCACTTTTCACCTGAAATCAAGAAAACACAATGTACACTGTCTCAGTAATTTATTGAAAAATGTATTTGTTGTATAATCACCTGATGCTTTCCTTGATGGAGTTGCTCTTATAGTTTTTCAAATCTGTATCTAGCTTCTCAAGCTATAAGAAGAGAAAAATTACTTTAAAAATAATTAAAACATTAAAATTTATGTGTTGCAATACTTTCCTTTACACAGGAGATAGCTTGCTCTACCTCACAATAACAGCAAGGCATCAATTTAAGACACATCTAGATCATTACAGTATACAAGTTGCAGAATGGCAACTTTAAAAAACAACAACAACAACAACAACAACTTAAAAAAAGTGGAAATTACAGATCTGATAATGATGGCCTGTACACTAAGCAGATGTCCCCTAGTTTTTTTTTAACCAGCATATTGAGATGAATATTGTCAGTAATGGATTATTAACTTTAGTACCATACAAGCTACGTACAGTACAGGTGCTCGTCTTTGATTGATCAACTTCTTTGTTTTTGACACATTACAGGTTGTATATACTGACAAAGATGGTGACGGGGAGGCCTGGGGCTTGCAGGAGCTCAGTACCTTTAATGCAGCCTTTTTGCTTGTAGTCTCCATCCATGTTGTGTCCATGGGAGGAGGATCAAGTTCACTGCGAGAGCTAAAAGACAAGAAACATTTTAACATTATGATAATAATAATAATTCCATGTACTTCAGTTCCTTTAGCACTCTTTCTCTAAAATTAAGTCCACTTTCCAAGTAAAAAGAAAACTAAAGATTTTCACTCCGAGTTCAGCTTGAGTACACAATAACAGAATTCTGTCAGAGTCATACATACAGTCATGTGTACAAGAATTCACATGAGATGATGTTAACATTTTAACCCATTCGCCCCTGAACCACCCATAACCACCCATGCGGATCCATGTCCTTTCTACCCCTTGTGACGTCATCAGTTTTAACAGTCAAGGCCAACTTTGTCTGCTAACTTGTGCAGATTAAATAGATCTTTCAAACCATACCAGAATGAGCACAACTCAGTCAAGGACACCGGAGAAAAAGGCAAAAAACCATGTAAGATTGACCTGTAAATCTCCACGAAAGTCTTGTTCCATTGCCCACCTACCTTTCCTTTCACCTAAGATCCTTCAAGCTTTCCTAAAAACTCTTCCCACCAAAATGAAGCCTGCTAAATGCCTAGTAAGAGAAAACACGAAAAGCAAAAAAAGAGGGGAGGAGAGAAAGTGAAAAGAAAAAGTTAAGACTGCTGTGTCACTTTTAAACCCCAAAACTCGAAATTTTGCTTTCTGCACATGCACGAACTTCGCAAGCTGATATTTTGCATCTGGATCAGAAGGCCGTGAAGTGTACAACCTGTAAACAGGTTTGTGGTAAGTTTTAGCTCTTTATAGCATGACAGTGACGAGAAAACCACGGCAAAATCTCTAGGAGCGAATGGGTTAAATTTTACATGAAATAAATGAATTCAAAGTATAGTCTATACATACTAACCAGGCTTCAGTTATTCTTGTGATGATCTCCTGGTACAACTGAACATTGAATGTTTGTTTGATGTAATTCAAGGCTATCCTAAACGTTAATTCATATCACAATTAACAACTCTACAGTGCTTTTGCAGAAGCATAATAATATACATAAAAAAATAGTAAGATTATATATAATTATATATATATAATTTCCACCAACACCACTGAAAAACAGCCCAACATAGGATTTCTATGAAAACAAATAGCATTTGCTAATGGCCCAAGAGCAAAAGTAAGGTGACAGCAGGAGCCACTGGGCACTAATAGAGCAGCAGCACTAAAACATGGATCCGGAATCCGGAATCCAGAAATGGAAACAGAAACAGAAACAGAATACGGAATCAAATATCAATGATAGAAAATTAACGAATTTCACATTGCATAATTTAGTACAATCCAAAGAGAATTTGTTTTAGTTTTCTTGGCAGTTCCCAACCCGGAAAAGACACTCAGGAAAACCTTGACGGCGACGCCTTTCAGTTATATAAGTCTGTCTCCATATAACTTACCTTTTTAAGGAACTAGTTTTTGTCATTGCCGTTTTTCTCCTCGCTTTGCTGTCCCATGAGAATTTGCATTCATTGACGGAAGTGGTATCAAGAGTCTTTTCACCAGAATCGACTCCTCTAGTGATGCAGTCTCCTCTTCTGAGCTAATTTATTCATTTATGTCTTTTTTTTATCTGTTTAGTTATTTTATTGTCATTGCTAACATTTTTTTTCAAATCAATCACTTGGAACTTTCTTCACAGATTCCGTATTCTGTTTCCGTGATTCCGTTTCCGTTTCTGGATTCCGGATTCCGTGTTTTAGTGCTGCCGGCTAATAGAGCACAGCCCTGAGCTTTAATACTCAAAATCAAGTTATAGATTGAAAGGGTTCTAGTCTGGATAGTTTTGCCTGATGTATTGGTTAATAGTGTCAGCTGATCATGAGAACAGTGCACCCACCAGAGAGAACAAGGCCAATGAATCCTGGATCAAAAAACTTTAATCAATTCAGTCACCACTGTAACCCAGCCTGGGGTTGATCAGATCATGAATAATATTAATTACAAATAATATTGTAAGTCATTATTGTTTTATTTACACAGTTTATTGTTATTATTACAGCTGTACATTGCATAATTCTATCAATTTAAAGAAAAATTTTATAATAAATTATGGTAGCTATTGTTTTACCTCAGAGCATCAACTTCAAGGGCAGGACAATGCTTAGCAACAAAGAGTAACCTGTTAAGCTTTGTGAGGCCAGTATAATTAGAAGCATAAACATCAAGATCCTGGAATAACAAATTGAAGTGCAAACATGTAGCCATAAGTAAGCCATAACATTAAAATTTAAGAAAGACAACAATAATATTATACACTTAATGTCAGTTCCCGAGGGAAACAGTCTCGAGTCCTGATGTTTCCCGAGACTTCGTCTCGGGAAACATCAGGACTCTCGGGAAAACAAAACTAGCTGTTTCCCGAGGGAACAGACATTAAGTGTTTTGTTATATTTCTAGACTTTCACTTCAACAGCAAAAGAATAACTGGAGCGAACCAGAACAGTCAACACAACACAAATTTAATTGTCAAAACCACTGAATGAATTATTTACAACTACTTTCCTTACATTAACTGCATCTTTTTCCTCCACTAGCTGCTGTTTCTCTTCTAGGATGACTTTAAAAATCATTGCTTTTTAGTTTGAGGCTTCATGTTTGTGTTGTTGTGTTCATTCGCGAAAAAGAAAACTGGCAGTGTTTTTCCCGCCTTCTGTCACACCACCTTCCATCATGCTTTGATCACGTGCTGTAATGTATCCCGAGCGGGGTACATTGCGTGATGTATCACGATCAGGATAGACTTGATTTAAGTCAAGGCCACGTGACCAGGAATCAACCAATGACAGCCCCTGTTTAGTTGATTGAAAGTCTAGGAACATAACAATGCTTTATACTGACTCAGCAACCAAAGCTGTGACCATTTTAGCTCCCATGGCGAGTTGGAAAATATTGTGTGCCAGTGTCATTTTCTAAAACATTCTTGCGCTTTAGTTTGTGTTTATAGTCTTCTGTACTTAACAGGAGGTTAATATTTGCAAAAGATATAATCTAAGCTTTATTTTTTTTTTAATTCACCCTCTTTCACCCTGGTTATCTCAGTGTTAAAACGTTGAGTACTGTACATGTACACCTCTATTAAATTGAATTCTGAAAGCTAGGCAGTCATTTTGATCTAGGAAAAGTTGGAACTGTTGGCCAACAATCATATGATACATGGATTTAGTGACCATTGTTTGTATAATATTTACGTCACCAAAGGGTGACTGTAAAAGGAATGAACTTGCATTACTGCGGAACAAAATAATAAATGGGATTAAACATGAATTTTTCCTTTGCAAAAATATGTACACAACTCCCTAGATTGGACACACCAACAATCAGGGACAAAAGTCTTGGGGGCAGGGTGGTACTGTTTTTAACGACAACAACAAACACATCTCCAGCCAAGCTCAGCAACTTGAACAGTACCCATCTTAGACAGATTACTGTCTTTAGCTGCACCAGCACTCATGTATGTATGTTCACAAATACAATAGTACACACTATGTAGTCCCAGCACTTGCAGATACTCACCAAAGTTGCAGATTCAATTATAAAATTATCTTCATGAGGAGTGTTGTCACTCTCTGGAGATACATCAACCTGCATGGGTTCTACAGCTGGATTCTATGAAGAGAAAATTTAATAATACAATGTCTTATTACAGACTACAAATATTTGTATTAATTATTTTGCAGTATCTCAAAATTAAAGCACTGGTTAAGTGTAATACAGCAGTAGGAATAAAGGGAAAACAGGCCAAAGGAAAAAAAGTAAGGGAAAAGAAGACAACAAAGACACAATTTATAGCCAAGACCAGAACCCAAGGTCACTTGCTTGCCAGGAAGACTACTTCTTGTACCACTATGCAATGTAAGCAATAACATTATCTCACTTTTCCTTAAATTCTACCAGAAAATGCCATAATTTTGAAGCTTGAGTTGCGATAAAAATAAACTTAAAGATACATTTTAGGGTTTTGATAGTAAAAAGCCAAATTAAAGAAAAAAAATCAGTGTGTTTTATTTGCCCGGTTATCACGTTTGAGCATAGCTAGGATTTTAACAGACAACGAATGTATTTTTTGTTGACATCAGTGAGCTTATGCAACAGGATGGCAGAAAGAAGGGGACAGCAAAACATTTGTGTGTGACAATTTATTGTGACAGGGCTATCACTAGTGTTTGTCATGATTAATTTTCACTTTATAGCTGTGTTCTGGTCTTTACCAACAGATCTGCTCAATGAAAGATGAAGTTTGGGGATTTTTTTTTCAAACATAATTAATGTCACTCTAGTCACACAAGGTTTGCCATCTTCTTCCCTCTGCCTTCCTGTTGTGTGAGTTCACTGTTGTCTGATGAACCACTGTTATTGCTGGTTTGCACATGACATCACAGCGGCCATGTTGATAGTCATGAAAAAAAGCACTTCTCTCCTCTGGGAACTAAACTATATTTTCATGTACATTATTCAAGAAAAAATTCTATAATTTTGACCCTCAACATGGTTGCCTTGTCAAATAGTTGTCAACCAATAATTGGCAGCTCTGCAGGTTATTTTTATACATGTATATTATGCATTCAAAACATTCCATATGAATTTGTAAAACTGTCAATTTAATAAGAGGAAAAAGTTTCCACACAAAGTTCATAAAGACAAGTCTTGCATATGCTTAAAACCATTAAAACAGTCACTCTCTAGTGAAATTCTGTTCATCATTAATGTATCAGTCAATTCCAGCAGTGTCCAGCCCACTATTGCGGCCTTGTCTTCCCAGGGGTGGGGCATAAGCAATTTTACCCTGCCCAGGGTCAGGCATTTGCCGTCCCTGGGGCCATACCTGAGCTTTTGACAAGCACATGGTTTCCTATCCAAATATAACTACACAAAGGATTTTATTGGAAAAACAAGCAGATTAGCTCAAAAAATATTGTAGAGGGTTATAAAGGCATGTTCTTGATTTTATGCATGCATTTCTTCATTGCTTATCAAGCCATATCTACATATTGAAATCAGGAGTTATGGATGTGAATCAAGTTTTTTGGGGGTACTCAATGAGGTTTCTGTTGATATTATTTGAAAAAAATCCTTTTATATTTATAATACTATTCAGAACAGATAAATTAATTGATAATAATTTTATAATAATAGTAAAACCATAAACTGATATCATCTTGACATGAAGTCTAAATTAGAATAGTGTTATTAAAAAGGCAGACGTTAAATGAAACAAAAAATCGCACTTTAAAATGTTTAAAATGGCACTAATCGACTGTGCGATCAATGAAAAATGTTGCAGTGTTCATGGAGGACGGGGCATTCGCTATCTTATTCATCCTCACCCCAGGTGATGATTTGACAGCTCAAGAGTCCCCGCCCTGGGGAATTTGCCATCTAAGGCAAAAAGAAAATGATTAAACCCGGGTGTCAGCCCGGGTTGGGGGGTGGGGAGGAGGTGTTCTGGCGCAGCTGAAATTGACTGATGCACAAGTACCTGTAGTTTATATCCATAGTTTATGCCACATATACCTTTTCCTAATTTTTTTTTTTTTTTTATATATTTAACTATAACTATAGATAAACTCTGTGAAAAAAACTCTTTTCAAATATTAAGACCTGCAGAGGATTTAGCAGTACCGACGATCAACAGCCGTGTCACAAATACTCTTTTATAATATATTGCTGTAAAAACCAACGTTGGAGATACAGAGGGTTAATCAAACGTTTACTTACTTCATGAGGTCTACTTATTCTTGCTGGTAAGGGCATTTTTCTGCTAAAGTGCTCCTTTTACCTGTACTTTTTCCACCCTTTTCCTTCGCAAGAAAAAGTAAAGAAGAAAGCTGAAAAGCGATTTATTCAGCAGCGGACCAGTTACTCAATCATGTAATGGTCATGAATCGTCACAACAACCAAATTAACAGAAGTTATACAGAAAGCTACAGAAGTCTCAACCCAGTTGGCGCTTGAGATCTGATAATAAGATCTTATATATGTTGTGGTTCAGTTTTATACTTGATTTAAATTTTATTTTTCCTTGTTTCAAACTTATTATCATTCATAACCATACCCCAAAACAAAGGAAAATAAAATTTAAACCAAGGATAAAATTGAACCACAACGTATACATGATCTACACAAAATAAACATGTAAGAGGCATAATACTAACCCAAAGGAATACTAAGTGCAAAAATACCTACGTGGAACTATATAAAAAGAGCAGAGAAACGTTTGACACTTATTCTAAATTGCTTACTAGAAGATATCCTACGACATTTTGACTTAATATCTCAGTCTAGCTGGCTACGTCTTAATAGGTGAAATAGGGGTTAACTATTCTGTTAAAATATTATATTGCAGAATCTGATCCCTGTTAAATATTTTTTTAAGCTTGTTGAGCTCGGTTTTAGTTAAATAGGCCACCTCAAGTTTTTTCTAATATGAATGGGTCAGACATGTTGTAAATATGGCCTTCTTTGATGCTTTTATACTCTTTGGCCGCCGGGTCAAAAGCACATTCTGTGGTTGTTGCAGGGTTTGAAAGCATTGTTTTTTAGGATTGATTGTTTTTTTGTCTGATCGAGTATCATTAAGAAAATGCAGTCAGATTCTTGAGAGGTTATGGGCTCCTGGTCCAGGCCTAATAAAACTCAGCGTTTGTGTTACACTAATGACAAGCTAAAGAGGAAACAAATGATGATGATCTTTTCTCATAGTCCCTTATGTTGGCATTTTCCCCAAGGGCGAAAATTATACGATTCATCAAAGGGGAAAGGCGTTTTTATTCAAAACCCCACTAAAATGCGTCTTGTTTTGGCCTCGTTATGCCAGAGTAGCATCATTTGTACTCCCAACAGTAAGGATTGGTCAGTGAACGAAGCAAGCATCACAAACCTGGCACCGCCACCGCGCGCAATCAAAACACTGTTGTCTATTGGGGT
This sequence comes from Porites divaricata, assembly GCA_038088405.1. NCBI lineage: Eukaryota > Metazoa > Cnidaria > Anthozoa > Scleractinia > Poritidae > Porites > Porites divaricata. The sequence continues at coordinate 906,840 of JBBMOI010000019.1, read as the reverse complement.
TATTTTTAATAACTCTCTATCGATGCTGACGCACGTTACTGCTGTTTGCAAGTCTTCGTTTTTTCATTTACGCAATATTTTTAAGATTAGCAAGTTTCTTTCTCACGATACCTGTAAAACTCTAATTCATGCCTTTGTTACTGCAAGGATCGACTATTGTAACTCATTGCTCTACGGTCAGCCTAAATGTATCTTGAAACGTTTACAGAGTGTCCTAAATAGTGCTGCTAGGCTTATTCACCTTACTAGTAGATATGAGCATGTTACGCCGATGCTTATTCAACTTCATTGGCTACCAATTGAACAAAGGATAACTTTCAAAATTGCAGTAATTACATTTAAGGCGCTTCATGGTGCTGCACCTAGCTATATCACTGATCTCATCAACGCGGCCTTATACACCTAGCCTGTGTACAGCCGCCCCTGTCCGATTTTTTTGATTGTATATTATATTGTATATTATTATTATTGTCTTCTTAATACCATGAAAAATCCCAATGCCAAATCCCAATGGTAGAGGATTAATTACATTGTACAAAACAGTGTAGCAAACTCCGACAAGCCAAAAACAACAGGTTGCGAGGTGGGGTTTTACATATTTTTTGGAACAATCATCAAGTAACACTTCCTTTTTTCTTTTTTTCAACTCTGTGAAAAGTGTTTCTCGACTGAGCTGAATAAATTAGCGTTTATACCAGAACGTATAAAACCAAGGAACACACCCAGCATTAGAATTGAAAGTAGCGACTGGAAAGGCGACCTAAATGCTGTGGTTTTACCTCTTGTGGATTAATTTGTGCTACATCAGTCAGTTCTCTTAATAAGTCATTTCTCTCAGAGGTTTAATTTATACAGCAGAGCCTGTCTCTGTAACCGCAATTTGTTATAAAGTAAAGGCGGTACGTGTTGACGGCCAAACTCTTATATCCCACGATAGTCAAATACAAGTAAACTTGAGTTGCTGCTCCGTTTCTTTCATTTGACTTTGTCCAGTCTCTGTTTATGTCAGGTAATCAAAAGTTTTAATCTCACCGTTTTTCCTAGGTCTTTCTAGTTAGAATCTGTTTCTTAATCTCCGAGAAATCATTTTTTGTGGCGAAAAATTATTTAAATGTACATTGTAACCAAAACTAGCTTTTGTTCTCCTTTCTAAAAAGTAAAATGGGCAATTCTTACTTAGGTTTTAATTCATTTTTCAAGGATTATGATGGTCTCAAAATTATATCTATCTAGAGCGCTGATCTGGTGTCGATTATGATTTCATTTTACAATAGAAAAGTAAGTACGAATGAAAAGGAAGACATTTGCCTTAAAGTAACGAGAATTAAACAAATGAGAATTTGTCCCCCTTTGTTGGCGTCGTTAAATTAATATTCACCAACTTTGATGGATATAATGATGCATAAGAATCAGCCAGGATAATCGTATACTAACAATGAAATTAATTACTTCGCTAATCCCTCTTGTCTTGTCACACAGTACAGAAACTGAATCTGTAAAACGGCTGATGGCGCATTCAACGAACTTTCATTCGTTCCCGTTCAACATTGCACGTACAGAGTCCTTGGAAAGTCCATCCCAACAGGCAAAAACAGTAGGCCGACAGATAAGTATATTTAATATTATAGACGAGACCATTAAGCTGTTTTTACAACTGGGGCCAAAAAAGCCGTATTTGCTGAATAAAACTAAATATAATTAATTGGCGAATCTTCATCTGGACTATTTCTAAAAGTATTCTACACGTTAGCATAGGACAAAAAGATTTGAGTTTCGCATGTTTTGCATGTTGCTATGATCGAGTCTTGATTTAAAATCAATTCATGATCAGCTAAGATTTTAGCAAAAGAACCCAATAGGATTGCTATTTAGTGTAATGGAGTAATTGTGTTTTATGAACAGTTTATAAGGTTAGCAGATTTTATGAGGTGCTGCGAATATGGGCAAAAATTGGTCAAAACATATTCATTCGATAGTTTTTTTGGCTTAGCCGGAGACCATTCGAAACCGCATACAGACGTCCCCCTCCCTCAGGAAAAATCGGGAGAGGAGACGTCTGTGAATCGCCGACGATAATCGTGTTCCCGTTTCCCCGGAATGTTGGGGACAGCCTCTGATTGGTCGTAATGTTAATGCCATGACGCAAATAATTTCCGGTGTTGTGATTGGTGAATAAACCTCAGAAAAGATTCCCAGGGGAAAAGCTCAGCCTTTGTGGACATTCATATTTGTTTACCGGTATTTGTATTTCGGCTCTCTCGAAAAGGCATGAGAAGTTAAGACCACCAATGTTTGCTGCACCGGTTGCGGGTGCGTCTGTCTGTACCGGTCGGTATTGTAAATAAAAGAGAAGGCATACAAAATCCAACGTTCACAGCCAAGGCAGGTCAAGCTTACCCCAAAAAGATTCTGTTAAATCGGCATTTCTGTATGCGTAATGAGCAGTGAATATTTTACGAGAACTTCTCTACATTTGGTCAGATTGAAAATCTTTGAATGGATTAAATGTCTTAGAAGATATTTACATCAAATTCAGGGAAACTGAGCTGGTAGAAATTTCATAACTGAATCGCGCGTGAATTGACGGCTCATTACGCATGCAAAAATGCACACAGAGATGAATCTGAAATCTACAACTACCACAACCTCGTTCCCAGGGTTCTCTCCTACCCGTCCTTAGGAGAGAGAACCTGGGAAAGAGGTTGCAAATACCAACGGTTCAACTTTCGAATAATAAATACGGGATCTTGGGGGGTACGCTTGACCTGGCTTGACTGTAATCAGAGATCTTATATCTGGAGTTTTGGCTGGACATTGCGTGAAGATGTTCGGCTAGCCTGTACACAGACGCCAGAGTTATTTTTCGACCTACATGTGCCTTTTCAACTGTCAGCGAAAGAACAAAAAAATAATTTATGCAACTGTATACCGGAACACGATTAACGACGGCGATTCGCAGACGTCTCCTCTCCCGAATTTTTCCTGAGGGAGGGGGACGTCTGTACACAGGCTAGCATGGGCTTGATTCAAATAATCAGAAAAAATGCGACATAAATACCGCATTTTTATACATTTATTGCGATGTTCTGCATGCATGAAAGCACAATAAAGTTTAATTTTTCGCTGTGGCTATATGGCCGGTAACCGGTCAAGGTGTTCAAAATACTAAATGGCCGGCAGTTCTATATTCTCACTAAATTTCCCAAAATCGAAAGATTCCAGCTAATTTAAACTATCATTAGCCTCTGTACAGACGTCCCTCCTCCCTCAGGAAAAATTCGGGAGAGGAGACGTCTGTGAATCGCCGTCGCTAATCGTGTTCCGGTATACATTTGCATAAATTATTTTTTTGTTCTTTCGCTGACAGTTGAAAAGAAATCAAACAATAACATTTTTTTACTTTTATTAAATATTTCTAACACTTCACGTTTTGAATGACCGTCTTTTTTCCCTTCAACTGAAAAAATAATCTTGAAATATTTAAAACTTAGAACTTACAAAGTTAGGTATGTTTATCTGCTATCAGAAATGCTAATTTATTTATCCAAACAAGGTAAATTCGCCTCCAATTCCCCAATTTTTCCTTCATTTTCATCTTTTTTTTTTTGGTAACGTGACATGAAGCGGTAGCGGCTCCTAAAAGGGGGTATTCCATGCTTTCACGAACGAACACTAGTTTTGGTATCTTTCATAGCTGATTAGGAGCGGTCCATAGCCAAGTCCATGCAAAAGAGTGCGACATCCGGACGTTTCGATCTGCACGGGATGGTCCATGAAACAATCTCATGCCTGTAACACTAGTTACCAGGAAGCGGGATCATCAGCATCAGATAATTCCCCCATAAATCTATATGTTGCTCCATACAAAACAATTTACTTTGAGGAAAAGTAAATCCGTTCGACCAAAACGGGAAAAGGAGGAGGAGGAATGCGACAAAAAAGGCGAAGCACATCTAAGAGAAAGCGGGAAAGGAGAGGGGACCTCGGACGAGTGCGAGAGGGGACTGATGACAAAAATTGACAAGCGCATGTGTCTTTGTTGATTCTTTATATTTTAACTCTAGTCATATTGCAAGCAAATATTACAGTGCTATTCATGATAAAAACGTGCGAACAAATGTAAAAACTAACATCAAAACGATGAACAACAACGATAACCTTTGTGAAAGGTTTGAACCCAGGAGTCATTTCAAAAGTGGGTTGAGTTTGATCGTCCGGGTGAACGTAGTCCTGAATAGGACTGTTGTTGTTGACAGTGACTGACGTTTCGACAACCTGTGCGGTAGTCACAGGTTGAAGATGACTACCGCACAGGTTGTTGAAACGTCAGTCACTGTCAACAACAACAGTCCTATTCAGGACTACGTTCACCCGGACGATCAAACTCAACCTACTTTTAACAATAACCTTTATTTTTCCTAATTATAGTTGTTTACACCGTAACCCCGCCAGCGCAGCCAGCCGGCTAACTATTTTTATAGTTATCAAAACGTTTTGACAACAAAATTTGTAGGTGACCGAATTGAAAAACAATGTACGATAATGCGAACTTCACTACTGTAGTTATAATAACATATATGGTTGAATGGTTCCCAGCTAGAGAATTTCCATCACAGGCAAAATCCAACGTCAGTTGCAAGTAAATCATTACCTCGTTGTATTTAACAATTATTCCTCGAGCCCGAATGGGCTCTGAGTCAATAGCCCATGAGGCCGAAGGCCGAATGGGCTATTGACTCCGAGGCCATGAGGGCGAGAGGAATAATTGTTTTAGTAAAATCCAACTAGTTGGTCAAAAATATCGAGAATAAAATAAACTTTAGCTAGTTAAAGCTAGACTATAATCCTTTTTTGCCGCCAAAAAGCCCGCGCTTTTCGCTACTAGTAGGCTATAACATATAGCCAAGTAGTAGCTCAACCACTCAGAATGCAGCATTGATGATAGACCACTAGTTGGATTTTACTAAAAGCGCATACTAGTATACAGTGGCACAGTAACGTGCTGATTTGAAAATGGTCTGAGCGTATGATTTCATCCACCGGCTCAAAAGTATTAATTGCAGTGAAAGAGTTAAACGACATTTTCCAGTTTAAAAACCCAAGCATAGGAACACGGCAGCTTGAAGTAGGGCGGAATAAAGATTTCAATGCCTTCTTTCTCTGAAGATGGGCTCCATTTCAGATCTTTTTCCACTCCTAGCATCGTCACAACAGTGTGGTTTGTGGTGATAGGTTCTCCCAGCACAATGCTAGACGTAGTCGGGAACTCATTTATAATAATAGCATATGCCATGTACACACTAGGTTTCGTATACTTTGTAGTATACCTAAAAAATGTGAAAAATATACCGATTAGGCTCCAAAAACATATCCTTAATGGCCTACACGTAGTAATAAGTAGGCGAGCCTAGGCGATCAGATCCAGTGGTGTATCCAGGGGAGGGGCCCGGGGGACCCGCCCCCTCCCCCCTTATTTTGAGACCAAACTGAGGCCCGAAGGCCCGAAAAAAAATGTTTTTGAGACCGGGCCTCCCCTTATCTGAAGGTCAGGATAAGCCAATGATATTTGAGCTTCTTTCTCGCGGCCCAGCCCTTGTTCAAGGACTAATCAACATGAAATACAATATAATTATCTTTTGAATGTACTGACATGTACCAAAAGTGTTGGAACTATCTATCTGCAAAATCAGTTTTGGACCAGAAGAAGAAAGTTCTTTTTTTATTGCTGTCACTGAAAACAGTTCGCCGTTTCTTGAAGTACTGATTAATCATCGGTTCCAAAAAAAAAAAAAAAAAAAAAAAAGAATCTGCGACATATATTTCTACCAACAACTAAAGTGACCGAAAAAGTGTAACAAAGCTTGGGAAGATGAACCCTGTAACTTTAACCTAATTGCATTATCAATTCTTCCTCATTTTAGGCGTCAGCTACCGAAGGCTGCAAGCTTTGGGGACCCTTAACATTTGCAGCCAGACGCCCACATGTTCGCTCGTTGTTGAGCAAGAAACTCTCTGAGACAAGACTAACAACGGAAATTACAATTTCATATCGTGATTTAAGCCCTTCTGTCCTTATATAGTAAAATAATAATTCCGTTATTTACCCTCAGCATTATCTATAGTACTTATGCTAGTGGGGCCGAGCAAATGAGTGAAACAAAAAATTCAAATTGAACTTAAAGGGGTTAACAATCCCAACTGGCCCGGCGGAGGCAAACCAGCTGGCTATTTACACTGGGCAAGCATGACCAAGGTTTTGAACTCGGGACTACCGTGAACAAATCCAGCTAGCGGTCAGAACGGGACTTAAACTCGGGGCAAGTCCGGTGCTAAAACCACTCGGCCACGCTGCCTTCTCACAGGTATTTTGTACCACAAGGGCCCACTGGTAATTAAAACAGTCACTTTAACTTGCATTAATGGAAAGTGGCCAGAGTCTATTTTCCAACTTACCAGACATTAGGAGCCACTGAATCATTTTGAGCTCGCCATGGTTTTGTTGAGTAAATTGCTTCACCGTTAATTTTAAGCCACTGTCCCATTTGACGAAGCCTTTCCTGAAAGACGGGTGCTATAGTGCCCTCTTTAGTTGGACCGACGTTCAACAGGAGGTTTCCACCACAACTGAATAAAATATAATTAAGCGATTTATACCTTTTGCTATATAAGAAGGCATGATAATGGACACAGTCTGAGTATAAAATTCTGTGCCTTATATATTGTGAGTTCGCCATCTAGTGAATTAGTCCCCTACAAGTTCGCCCCGCACGCAAGCACAGCCCGACTTCGAAGGACTCTGTAAAAGTGATAATAATACATAAATACATACATACATACATACTTTATTGCATAGCTCCCCCTTGAGGGCTCTTCCGCCATACATGCACGAATTAAAATAAAATAAAATAAAATAAACTAGAAAACTATTTACATTTCGATGATAAAATAACGAATTTCTATAAATAATAATGATAGCAATAGAACATCAATTTTAAAGACTATTTACATTTCAATAATAATAAAAAACTATCTATGAATTAAAAAGATATTTAAAAATTCTCTTTTTAAAAGCGTTAAGATTTCTCGTGTCTCTTATATCTTTAGCTAGTATACTATTGTACAGTTTTGCCCCACGGTAGGTGAAAGTCTTTTGGCCAGTGGCAGATTGAGTCCGGTTGCTCATAGAAACTAACCCGGTTAATCTCTTTCAACCAGGTTACATTACAAACAACATTTTGAAGAGCTAACTAATAATTATGGGGCGAACTATATTTCTGACGCGGCAAACTAGTGCAAGGATCAGGCTAATTCACTATGGGCCGGTGCGGGAAACCACTGGCTTCCATCCACGCCCTTCAAGCCAATACACGGCACAAAAGCGCTGATCATCATTTTCTCCTTTTTTACCTCACTGCTTGAACAAGAAGCGTGATTAGTTCATAAGTGCTGTGCAAATCCTCGATATTGGCGTTTCGTCTATATCCCCAAGAGCCCTTGTCAATGCTTGTTGCATCTTCCCATTTTTTTTTCTGTAACACCTCTAGAAGAGTAAATACAAACCGTCAAATCCACAAGATACTTACACTTTCAGTTGAATTGGTTCTTTTAAATGTTTCATTGTTTGATTTGTTTTTAGTCATGTAACGGTTACATGCTGATATGTCATTCTAATCCCAATTTTAAACTGTACCCATGCAGCAACATTTTTTTCATCAATTTTCATTGTGGCCACAACTACAGTGTACATTGTAGAAAGCAAAGGCAAAAATACGTGCATATGCTGCAAACTGTGGACAGAGAGATAATTTTTAATCCAACTCTTGAAAGACCGTTATTAACTCCTTCTTGACAGCTCAAAAAAGGTGAAGCTCGAATAAAGCATTTTTGAGGAGAGAAACTTCACTGCTTGCGGTCTAGCCAAGACCAAACAAAAGGACAGTGTGAGTAAGCTACACAAGACTCTTAGGGCACTTTCCAAAAGTCAGAACTGGCTGACACACCTGACCATGGATTGACACGTCCTTTTCATAATGAAACAGGGTTTTAAAAGAGTTTTTTATGAAAAATCATCTAATTCATACATACTATTTGGGATTTGACTTATCTGGCTGGATAGTATTGATTAAAAGTGAAATTTTGCAGCTTTATGACAGGAACAGTCTGGCCGGTCAATTCTGACAAAAAGCGTCCTAAATTCAAAGTGTGGATATTTTATAACAACATCTTGTCTAATGTTACTAATTGTGTAATTACTCTATTTTTGTTTTTGCATTTATTTCACTCTACTGTACATCTTTAATGTACTGATGTATTGTAAGTAGGACCTTCAATGTTTGTTTTACTCTACCTTGTTGACAATTTTTCTTTATGTTCTCTATTAAACTTATTAGAGACCTTTAGCATCAGGTAAACCGCAAACTGCAGTTACGCGTTTGCAGTTTCGCGTTGCCGAGATTTCAAACTTTAGCAAGGCGTTCAGTTCAGTTCAGTTCATTTTTATTTAGCCAAAATACAATACAATAAAAGGATACACCTAGGAATTGTAAGGTTGCAAGGGAGCCCAGAAGAAACCAGAACGCTTTATGAAGCCTGGGCTCCCCAGTCTAAAAGAAATAAGCAAAATAAAATGAAAAATATCAAGTGATATGTTAAAAATAGGAACCAAACAGAGACTGAGTTAACTTATGAATTCAGTAACAAGATAGAAAAAAAAAATTAACTCTGGATTGGAACAGAATACTTTCCTTTGTTAGTACGGCAGAAATGAACAGAAAATTGATTTGAACTACGCGTTCATTGTTTAGGGCCGCCATGTTGTTTTCATCAAGTCGAAGTGCATCACTTTAATCGCCCAAAAATCAGCCATAATACATTGATTCGAGATCAAAAATCCACCAAACACGTCGCAAACGGATATAAAAAGCTAGTTCATACCTTTAAACGCGAGGCTGTACAATTTTTTGTGGCAAAAAATCTTGCCGTAAATCACTTACCGCTGGAAGCCCTTCCTGCGGTTCAAACGTGAACTGCAAACTGCAAACGTGACCGCAAGGCCGTGGTCACGTGCCATTTTGCGGCTTGCGGTTCCCCATGAATAGAGAGATTAAGATTCACGTTTAGGGCATACGGCAAACGGCAAACGTCAGTTGCAAATTTCTCAGAATAGAAAATAAGCAGATAAAAACAGTCCAGAACGATTCTTGTGGACAAAACTGGCATAAAACTACTTATTTTTGTGTAGAAGCAATAAACAGTAAACGAAAAATAAGGGGAAAACTTGGTCACGTGGTACAAATTCACGTTTGCCGTTTGGCGTAAACGTGAATCTTAATCTCTCTAAAAACCTGATGGTAAAGGTCCCTATTGACTGTTTGTTAATAGTAAGTATTAAAAGTATTTTTTTAAAAATTTATTGGTGTTTGCAATATATTAGCCAAGCCGTGTTGGCAAATTTAAAATATATGTATGACTGAGACACTGTAAGCTGATGAGCACATTAAAAGGAAAGAGAAAGTTATTCGGAATATTTTGTAGGAAGATGACTTACTGGGGTTGAAATGGTCTGGATCAGTCATGACTCCGCCATGATGATAACGAGAATCATTTCCCCAGCGATCATTTACAATCACTGTCTCTCTAACAGGACTGTAGGACGCAAGGGAAAAAAACTTTAATATTACAGAACATTATCCTGCAACTCATAGAGTACAGCATGATAAATAATAATATTAACATCCTGAGAGCAAGGGTTTGCTAACTAATAACGGTGTGAAAATCAAGTAGCATGACAATGGGGGCAACATGTTGAATTTGCTGTGATTTCATGTATTTCATTTCTTCATAGATTGTTTGAGAACAATAACCTTTAAGTGCAAAGACTACAATGTAGCTCAAAATTTCTTGTGGGTTGTAATTTTTGTGAAGCTAGTTTAAATGGAGCTCTGATGCAACACAAAAACAACAACATTTAAACATTAGTTACAAACTATTTAAGGAAATGAGTACTGCACACGTTACTATTTAAAATGGCACCTTAGCTTGATTTTAAATTTGCTGAGCATCTCTACCTGTCTAATGATTCTCGATAGAGTGTTGGTCAGCAGGCAAGAAAAAAGGTGGGCAAGCAGAGAAAAAACAAGCAAGTGAAATGCATGCCATTACTGTCTCTCAGCAGTCTCAAACTTGTTGCCCAACTTAATTTTCTTGTCCTGCTTTGACCGTACTACCACATACATGTGGGACCACATATCCAGGGAGTAAGAGATAACTTGAACATGTAGTTTAGAACAATCTTCATCTTGTGCACAAACCTGTCATTATAAAGCCAAGCCAGAAACTCTTTGCTCATCCAGTAGTCTGAGCTTGCTTCCCAATCCCCATCAGTCCACAACACATCAGGTTTGTATGTAGTTACAATATCATAAATCTGAGGCACAGATACTGCCTACAGTCACAAAAAAATTACAACATCAATTAACAGTCAGTTAATTTGCAAAATAATAGATCGAGCTGCATTATTAATTTCTGGGTTGATGGTTGACATGGGATTTTATATTTAAGTCACACATTTGGTTAATGGCTTATTTAATAATTCATTTACTTTCTAAATTATGCAACACAGAGATTACATTTATGCATTTTTTTTTCATTTGTAATAGTTATGTCCTGTTAGTATAAACTGTTCTCATAATATTGGTGGCTTCTCCTAAAATGGTATTGCAAAGAATACAGGATATAACAGATCTGAAAGTACCAATAATTGGTTGGCAATAGGTCATATGCAACTTAAGAGGTGATCTGACATAATTTTTATGAAAATGAACGTTATTTTTTATTTATGATTTTGCCTTCAAAAAATGATTAGTGGGTCAAGACATATCGTAAACAAAATAACAGTGATAATAGTTTTCCAAACCTGTGCAATTTTCTTAAAATGAGTTTAAGTTTGTAGCTGGTCACGTGACCAAGATGTGATTTCTAAAACTATGAATTACCTCTTTCACAACACAAATTTTGCACTTAAACTACAAGGAAAATTTTCAAAAGATGATGTGGTAACATTTACAGCACATCTGACCGTAACTATCAAACGATTAACAAGATACCAGCAGACAGTAGTTTTGGCCGCCAAGTTGGAGGGAAGAGTATGCCTTCCAACATGCATGGCAGCAAATACAAATCATACTACTTTGTTAAAAAATCAAAGTGCCATAAAATATCTCCCTTAAATGTGTTTCCTCTCAAACTTCGGGTGTAAGATAACTTTTAAGTGCTCTGTCAATTTTTGTCATCAACAGGATTCCAAGTCATTGTTTTAACAAAGCACTGGTCATATGACCTCTTTAATGGTGCAAGTGGCCTATTATAATATTTGTGGAATTGCATGCTCCTAAGCTTAAGCTAGGCATCCTACTGATTGTTAAAACAGTCAGATATTTCCACGAGCAACAACATTATTGTTTATATTCTGTCAGTTTCAACATTATTCTCAGTACAATTTAATACTATTTTTTTTATATTAGATGTATTTATCATAATACATATATTTTATTCACTAATATATATTGTTTGAAAGGCTTAAACACACCCACGAAAATCACCTTCAACAACCCAGTTGTTTATTAGTCTACAATATGTGTTAATAAACATTTCACTGACCTTTACATATTCCTGTGTGTGATATTGATTTTCTTTGTCTTTAAGGTAAAGTGGATGAAACCAATCGAACAGTGAAAAATACAAGCCAAAGTGAACGTGCTTGGCGTTTTCATGGAAGGCTTTAGCAAGAGCAGCTGTTGGGGAAAATATGATTAATACTTGTAGTTAAGAGAAAAATAAAATCAATCATCTACATGGTTATCAACCCCTAAAGGAGGGTCTTGGAAAAAATTCTCTTAAGTTCTATAAACTCTTGCTAATCTGTTATCTTTCCTTTGGAACTTTGGACTCAACCTGGGAATAACATTATTACGGTGTTTCAATAGAACTGAACACAATAATATTAACTGTAGACTACACAAATCTCCAGCAAGGGATCCACAGCATATAGTTGAACAAGATGAAAATATTAAATTAAACAATAGATGGGCCTATAACTGAAGCAGTTTGATTGTGCTTCTTTTTTATGAATCCTATATATGTTACAAGTCAAAATTAAATTCAGGTTAAAATTTTTTAACCTAGGTTGATTCTCTATTTTTTTCCTTTGTCTCCTAGCCCTAATTCATAAATAATTAGGGCTAGAAGACAAGGGAAATAGAGAATCAACCTAGGTTAAAAAACTTTAACCTGAATTTAACTTTGACGTGTAACATGTACACACCCACTAGATCCATATGTGGTCCAGTATCAACTGCATTGTAATTCCATGACACATTGGACTTCCAGTTGGTCCAACCATCATGATGTTTGGTGGTTAGCACATAGTATCTGCAATCAGTGCACAATTCATGAATTATTATTTTAAGTATTGGCTGTACCTGCAATAATCCATTACATAGATTATTAAAATAAATATATAAATAAACAAAAATAAAACAAAATCATAATATCAGAGTTCTCAAAACAGGAGACAGACTGATGATCTTTTCTGGTGACTAGGAGAAAAATCTCTAGACAGTATGTGATTACCATTTGATGTGCATTTTTCCCATTGGAAATTTTTACCTTTTGGAGGCAAATGCAACACAAGTCTGCTAAAAATTAATCACTGCTGAAACTCAGAAAAACAGGAACACCTGAAATAATATTTCTGGGGTGTTATTATTGAGCTGAAAAGGACGAGCCAATCAGGTGTGAGAAAGCTGAACAAATGATGCACAATGATTCACAGTTGTATCGCATTATGTGCAAGTCTCACGCCTGCGGACTAAAGACATTTCTCACTCCTGACTCACCAACCTTGAAAAATTCGTCTTTAACACATGATCAATAATGACAATTCAATTGAACTTTTCACAAAAATGTTTATTGGCGTCTTTTAAATAGCTTCAGGAGTGCTGAAAGGTTGTCGGAACATCTTTTAACATTTTCAGCAACGTTCGAAACTCTTCGGAAGTCGCTGGGATGGCCATGGGGACGTTCCATTTTTATTCCAATCCCCCAATGGATGAGTACCCTCGGCAGACAACTAGTAGGAAACCATTAATTTTTCAAAAGGACCTACAAAATATGAGGAGGTGGGGGGTGGGGAGAAAGATTTTTTCAAAGGGTTCCAACAAAAAAGTGAGGTGGTACATAAATACATACATGCTTTTTATTTGGAGTCTTAAACAATGATAAGTATATTAACTATTTCCAAATAACTAAAATTACAAACAACAAAAATTCCTAACCATATATTTCTAATAAGTTATTACTTTCTACCATCTTCCCCTTTCCTTTTTTGAAAGCATTCGAATACATGTTTTGCTATTAGGATTTCTGCAAGGGGGGTTTATCAAAAACATTAATATTTTGTTAGGTGACATTCTGCATATTTATATTCTATATTCTTTTTCCAAATAATTTAGTGTCCCATGACAAGGCAAAACTCTCACGCATTTGACTCTAAAAAAGGCCGCAGGTGTGCAGTTGTACTTTAAGTTAACAGATTCTGAACGCAAGCTACCTCAATCCACTATTTTATAGCTTTACCTCGCTCCAGAACTGTTGACAAGTTTGGCAAATTCATTTGGGTCGAAAAATTCTGCAGTGAACATTGGTGCAAAATCAGCATACGAAAATCCCGGGGGATAATTCTTCTTCATATAATTGACGTATTTAGCTGACTTCTCGCCTTTCCAGTGATACCAAAACCATTCACTGCCAAAACTTGGAACTGAATATAGACCCCAATGCATCATAATTCCAAACTTGGCTTCGTCATACCACGAAGGCAGAGGCCTACGATCTAAACTGTTCCATGTTGGCTCATATCTTTGAAATTCTTCAGATACCACATTGCTTGCAAAAGTTAGAAGCACCGAGAATAAGAAATACCATTGCAACTGGTCACCTTTCATGTTGACCAAAACGAAAAAAATTTTAGGTGGAGAAAGCATAGGGCCTAGCTGTTGGTGTTCAGAGTGTGTCATGTCACATGAATGTCACATGTGTCTCATGTGGCTCAGGACCAAAGGGCCTCCTGGGAAGAGGGATAGTGGGAGGGATGGGAAGAAAAAGGCAGGTTTTACTTGCGTTGGTAACTGCCATTCAAGATTGTATTACTTAGCTAGTTGTCAAGTCAAGAAAAAAACTATTTTTCTCCTTCTTCATTGTAGATTTCCCAATGTTTGTGAAAAAAGATTCTACATTTCACACAGTTTCTCGTAATACCCTCACCCCGCCCTCGCTAGGGATGTTTGGACATTTTCGGTTGTGTGACGAAAACGTCATCTTTTTATAATCTGAGCGTCGTACTGTGTGACAGTGCTGCTGCTTCCGAGGATTTGTTACGTAAGATTTCTGGCATTTTGAAGTTTTTGTACAATTTCCAAGCTAAAACGTGCATTTTTTTCTTCAGAAGACTTGCTTAATTTCGTCTTTTAGCCGTAAATGGGGAAAGGCTTGAGGAAAATGGCTTCCTGGCCGTGAAGTCTTCGGTGGTCCTGCCGTTATGACCACTTCCCTGAATCCGGTTGTTGATGGTGCCAAAAACTTGTGAAAATGTGTGAAAGCGATGATGAAAGCGAGAAGTGGTGTGCTGTGTGCAATGACGTATCTTCTGGTTATCATTATGGAGCAAACACGTGTGAAGGATGCAAAAGTTTCTTCAAAAGAACAGTTCAGAAAGATCTACTTGAAAAATACAAGTGTAGTGGAAAAGACGACTGTCCAGTGGATAGAAAGTCACGAGCCAAATGTCCATCCTGCAGACTAAACAAGTGTTTTGCCGTGGGAATGGTATTAGAAGGTATTAGCTCTTGTCATATTCTTTAAAAGGATTATCATACATTACTTTCATTCTGTGGGGTGACAAAGAAAGAAGCTAAAAATCACTAGTAATCACAGATTGAATAAACTAATTAAGCAGTATTAACTCAACAGCAACAGAATGCCTAATCAATAGCCTGCAATTACATCCACCTCTCATCACCTCACTCCACTTGCAGCCTGGGCCGCAGACGTAACTTAATCTTGGTTAGTGACTTCCTTGAAGCAGCACCATGATTCTTGTTCTGGGCCCCCCAGCCAATGGACTCAGTGAATTAAGTACCAGAAGTATGTTTTGAACTTCCTTTCAACCTCTGATTGGCAAATTGATAATAGCTTTTTTCTAACAGGCCAATCATGGCATGTACTCAAATCCTGGTGCACAGGTGAGAACCCAGACAAGGATTGCAGTGCTGATTTGCAGACGGACTTAACCAGAGTTTAGTGCAGCCCTCCTGGGGGGGGGGGGGGGGGGGCTATGCATGTCCCTAGTCTAAATTTCAAAACCTGTCATTTTGCGTATTGAGCAGGAAGCCATGTCACTGTCGATATTTCACTATTGTATTATTACTTTTCTCTGTCACTGTTGCAGGTTCAACCCATCTTTGTGTTGTTTGTTGCCATTTCATCTGTCTTATGTAACTGTTTCAAGGCAATGTCGTTTGTGGGAATTTTATCCTAACAGGGCCTCTTTAGT
Source organism: Porites divaricata (assembly GCA_038088405.1). Lineage (NCBI taxonomy): Eukaryota > Metazoa > Cnidaria > Anthozoa > Scleractinia > Poritidae > Porites > Porites divaricata. The sequence continues at coordinate 891,230 of JBBMOI010000019.1, read as the reverse complement.
TTTGTCTGTGATGCAGGCTACACTACTTGGGATGTTTTTTGAGAGCAATTCAGCCCCCAAAATTCCTATGGATAACATAAATTTGTCTGTAAAGGTTTGAACCTAGGAGTCATTTCAAAAGTAGGTTGAGTTTGATCATTGGGGTGAATGTAGTCCTGAATAGGACTGTTGTTATCAGTGACTGACATTTTGACAACCTGTGTGTTAGTCATCTTCAGAGTCAACGTGAGTTATATCACGTCAGTTGATGGTATTATACTCGGGAACCTGGTCAATGTACAGTAATTGGTAGACATAGAAATTATATTGTGGCTATTATTTACAAAAGACAGATAAGGGGCTACAAAGATCAAAAATGTAAATGTCCATAGTGGCAGCTGGGAGCAATGAGTGGTACTGTCTGTATTCATGGGCTGCTAATACAAAATGCACATAAAGCACTGGTGTACTACTCACTGCTTATCGTGAAATAGATACTGAGTATGTTTGCCAATCAGATTGCAGACTTTTGTGATGATATATCAGTTGTTTTCTTCTGACAAGTAATTGGGGTGGGTGGAAGGGCTTAATAAAATGTTGTCTCTTTTCAAAATTTAAAGGTGGGGCAAAAGGTGGGGTTGAGATGCAGGACTAAATATTACTGACAGTTAACTGCTGTATATTCCTGGGTTTGTTAACCTTCCACTCCCAGGATTACCAAAAATAAACAATATATTTAAGAAAATGCCAAATTTCTTTTGTACAACATTAAATTAAAGCAGTTTTTACAAATCAATATCTTCATTATTTTTCTAAAGAGTTTGAGAGATGTCATTTGGAGTCTTATTGTTTTTGCAGCAGTGAAGCACTGTATTCAGTCTCAGACATTATATTCATCCTTTAATTATGCCTATATGAAGATTTTCATTCCATCGTTATTTTTTTGTTTGTCTTTGTTTTGAAATGATATCTACACTTTTTACCAGGGGTGAGAAAAGAAAAAAGGCGTGGTGGACGATCATTTTATCCACTGAAAAAGAAGAAGTGCGACCAGGAGACTCAAACTGGAAGTGAAACTTCTTCAAACGAGGAGACAAACAAAAGCAATATCAAATATTGCTCCGATCTCATTGAAAACTTAATGAGGAGCAGTCCTTGCATCATACCTCCAGGAGAAACAGCGAACGACTCCAGTGACTCTGTAAATGAAAGCCGAGAAGGAGTTCTTACTAGACTTTCAAACGCAATCACTAAAGAACTTTTCTTGATTGTAGAATGGGCCAAATTGGTTCCTGGATTCAATGAGCTTTGTCGGCAGGATCAGATTGCTCTTTTAACAGCTGGTGGCATGGAACTTATTGTTTTTAGGGTCATCTATAGGTCGATTCCATACAAGGAGCAAGTGTATATGAACACCACATCACTACTTACAAAAGAAGATTGTTACAATGTACTGAACAAAGAAATTGTTGACATGATTTTAGATGTTGTGGAGAGACTACGCCCTCTTTCTATAGATGATGTGGAATTTGCTTGTTTGAAGACCATCCTTCTAATTGATCCAGGTATTGAAGGCATGCCCAAGGCTTAATTTTTATGTACTTGTAAGTGTACATGTAAGTATTATAATTTAGGCAAGGAAAGGTTAAGTTAAATCAATATTAATTTTAAGCAGCCTGAATTTCGTCCGATTACTTTGAGTCTAATTATTACTCCCACAGTAATGTCTGAATCGACTGGCCATTAATGCTGTCCAGTGATGTCACGACTTGTTTGCTTTAATTCATGCAAAAAGTAAAACACGAATTCAATTGGCAAACCAAGAAATATCATTTGGAAATGTCTACATGATACAGAACAGCTGGCGGAATTGCTTTACTCTTTTTGATTGTAATTCATGTTTAACGTTCAAACTATCAACTGCATGCAGTACTCTGAACTGGTTGTAGTTTTGTTGTTTACGATAAAGATTATTGAAATTTTTGAATATTTAGACAATCAACCAATCAAAATCACTACCCAGTTTTCAGGTAGTAGTGAAGTCACTAGATGGCATTAATGACTGGTCAATTCAGACGATGCTGAGAGGAGAAAACGACTTGAAGCAATCAGATGAAATTCAGGCTAATATTTAGGGTCAAAATCAAATTTTGAATAAAAAGAAAACACAGGAAAATTATGATTTATAAGCAAAAATATGGCTGGGAAAATTTGCATTGTAATCAGTCTGTTGACCTGTCATCAGGCGTGGATCCTCAAAGTAAAATTATTGTATCTAGTATTCCTTAAACCTTACATTACGGCTGATCTTTTTAAGTCAGTAAATGTAATGGTTGTTAAATATTATAATTATTTCAACTTTTGATAGAGACACCAGGACTTTCTGACAAGACAGCTGTTTCAACACTTCAAGGCGCATATCTTGCAGCTCTCAAGGAGCATATGACTGCAACATACCCAGACCAAAGTGGACGCTTTGCAAAGCTACTGCTACGGCTTCCAGCATTGCGTGATGTTTGCACCAAGGGATACCAGTATTTTTTACTGGTGAGAGCCAAGTTGGAAGGCGAGGTACCCATGTCCACTCTATTGCAGGAGATGTTTGAATCAGCAAGGTTTTAGTTGTTATGAATAGTCAAAGAATAGTCCTAAATGTAACTAATTGTCATAGTTACCCAGTATTATCAAAACTAGAAGATAATAATCATTGTAAGCAGGACTTATAGTTGTTTCTTTTTTGTTTGTTTGTTTGAATTTAAATTACCAAAAAATTACTGGTAATTATAAGTTATTGTATTAAAGAAAGACTTGTTCTATTGTTTGGTTCCAAAAGTTATCAGCCCACTGGAAATCCTAAGCAAGAGGGTCACAACGGCTTTAAATGAAAGTATGAGCCTAAACTTTAATTTTCAGAGAGTTGGGAGGTGGGTTGGGGTCAAACCAAGGAACCCTCTTTGGAGGAGTGTGGTTAATTTTTGGAACAGAACTTTTTATACGAGAGTTTTAGCATCAGTGATGGAGGTAAGTAAAGACAGATGTTTCACTGTACTGCAAGCATAGACCACAAATTTGAGAATTCAACAACTCACATTCAGTGACACTGAGCATGGGTACGTTAATTCTGCAATTTATAGTCTTTGTGGTTGGGATTGTATAATTGTTGGTGGCAATAAATGGTAATTGAACTGATTGGAGTGCAATTTGGTCTGAAATCATACGCGTGATTTCAAAATCGAACGAGCGCACAGCACGAGTTCGATTTGAAATCACAAGTATGATTTCAGACCAAAATTGCACGACAAGAAGTTCAATTACCACTTTATTACATCCATATTGAAATCGCAGAATTTAGTCAGTACTAATGTAGCTGGTTTGTTAAAAAGCCGAAACTAAAAGGCTTTTACATCTCATTTTGTATTCGAAACAGAAATGATGTGATATAGAACAAAAATGATGCGATTTAAAACAGAAATGATGCGATTTAGAACATGAATGATGCGATTTGGAACAGATGCGATTTAGAGCAAAAAATGGTGCGATTTGGGAATAAATCACACTGCTGAGAGCCAATCAGATTGCATGGATCGCCAGTGATTTCAAAGTGGATGTAATAAACCATCATATCAATGTTATATGCCCATGTCTTCCAAATTTGGTCAGCCCCAGCAGATTATGAAAAATTTGCAACAAGTAGTAGCCTGTCTATGTCCAGGGCTGTAATAGCAGAAACTGACAAAAAACATCAATGTCTATTTTTTTTAGATATTTTTCTTTTTTTCAGCATGTAATTAACAGACAAAGTTGACTTAGACAGATTTAATCTTCAAACTGATATTCATCTCCAAGTATGGTGATTGCTGCTTTTGGCTTCTTTCTTTTTAATTATTCACAAGACAAGGTGTAATAATTATTCTTTATGACAAACAGGAATAAAATAGGATTAGGTTTTTCTTTCCAAGACATTGTAAATAAGAATAACATGTTATCTAATTTAAATAAGTTGTAAATATCTAAGACAAATAAAACAAGCTTTGTAAATGAAACAAAAGGATTATTCACAGTAAATCTGAGATAATACATTTAGTATTGTACAATAAAGTTTACTACCATGAACAGTATGCTGACTTGTGTGTTTGGTCAAGATGTACAAAGCAAGGTCTCTCCCCTGTTCATTCCCTGGATCAAGAGACTGAGAATCGACCATAACACAGAAGTCTAAAACAAGTGAAAAGAGGGGTGGCGAATGGTACCTTGAAAAACGTGGGTTTCGGAAAATTTTGGCAGGATCTCGAAATCTCGGAAGCGTTTTTGATAAGTCTCGAAGTCTCGTTTTTGTATGGTTTGTTTTTACTTTTTTTGAGTCTCGAAACTTTTTACCAAAGAGTCTCGGGCTCGGATTTCTAACTAGGATCTCGGCATCTCGGGGAGTCTCGGATTTTACCATTCGCCACCCCTAAAAAGGATTAAAATGGAAGACCTTAGATAACAACGACCTAAACCAGATTGTTTCTTTCAGTAAAATTACATGAAGAACAACTTAAGTCCAACTTTACTGTGTAATATAAAAGTGAAATAGAAAAACTCCACTGTGATGCTTTGAACCCGGGTAACTTGCTTTATAGCCTACATCCATATCCATTACACCATCGAGGACTAGCTGCCAAATCCAGTAATTTTTAAAATATACAGTCATGTTCTTATATATGCCGCACCCCATTACAATATTCGAAAGCTAACTGTTTTCAGTTCAGTACTTAACCCCAATCACTGTAGATCAGTGCTTAACTCTCTACTATGTTCTCTCCATAACTGGAGCTCTGTAGTTTTGGTTTCTTCAGCTATTATAGCCTCATTCGTTCCATTACGGAAATAATGCGTTGTGTAAAATTCATAAGGTGTCCAATCTGGTTTAGGTCGTTGTTAATCTAAGATCTTCCGATTAAAATACAGTTGAATCCCCCCTAAGCTACCACCCAAAATGCATAGACTTAGTGGTGACTTACAAGAATTGAACCACAGCGGGCCTCTTTGGAGAAGAGGTCTGGGCACATCTACTCTATGGAAGATAACTTATTGCACGCAATATCCAAGTTAAAATATGTGTAGTTCCATGTTGTCACTAATAATAATAGTTCTTTGTATAAATTATTCTAAGTAGCATAGTGCACACAGTGAACATAGAGATGAAAGAATACATCAAGTGGTCCCTTTCAAGGGGTTAAAAACAGCTGGAAAATCCTTAAACTTTCAGGCCCAAAAAGTGGTCAAGGTTGCTTACAGGAGGTGGTCATTTACTAGAGATTCCAACTGTAAGTCTTTGACTGAGAAAGTTTTGGTGTTTTGGATTGGTGGTCGCTTACGAGAGGTGGTCGCACATGGAGGTTCGACTGTATACACCTTTCTCCTCTGTGCAGGTTCAAGATGGCTTGTCATTTCATTTCGCGCAGTGGAATTCCAACTATTTCTGCAGAGGAGTGTGAACATATGTCGCTATTTTCTTCCAACCTTGGTTAACCAAAAAAATCTGGACCCAAAACAATAAAGTCACCCATAACGCTCGATTTTAACAGAATGAGATAGTTCTGGTAAATACTCTTAGTATTATTTTCATCTTCTTTAGGTGTGGCCAGGAGACAAGATATGCAAAGTCATTCTGTAGTTTTTGGTGCCTCGACATACTGGAGGCTTACCACTGTTAGATCAGGTGAGTGGAAGCTTATTTTGAAAATACCCTGTTTAGGGACACCCTGACCCTCGTCATCAGGTGGATTCTTTAACTTGGCATCAAAATTTGTATCCGCAAATACAGCCATATCTCCTCGTTCCTCGCCTCAAGGGATGTTTACCTGACTGTGTGGCGATGTATTTTTTTAGACCGTGCCTCAGTTACCTAGCCTGCGTACAGCCTCCCGCTCCCCGATTTTGTAACGAGAGTAGTTGGCGGCTGTGCATAGGCTACAGTAACACTGAGTTACCAACAGGTGATAGTTTAGACCCTACACACAGCACACAACAAACAGCAAAAGTCATCGGCAGAAGGACCTGTTATGATGGTCATAAAGAGATGAATATTTCGAATGTTTTGTTTCAGCTATCACAAAAAGGCAAACAGTCTGACTTCCGTAAATCTGAAACTGTACTGTTTGGATCCTTCCTTACAATATTTGAAATATGGCCGGATATGAAGAATGTTTGTTTGAATTTCCCTTTTCTTATAAAACCACACAAGAAAATCGATACAGCACAGCATACTATAAAAAAAGTAACTTTATTTTCAATATATTCTCTTATACGTTGCGACTAATTATATCAATGTTTTCTTATTTTATCTCTGGTTTGAATTTTTCAATCCAAACCACTGGCAAACTGCGATGATAAAAAGAGAGAACTGGAACAAAACGTCTCTTGTTTAGAAAATCGTTTCAAAAGACAAAAAATTATGCTATCGTCGAAATGTGTCGGGGAACGTTCACGGGGAACTGATGAGCTAATGCAACTTAAAACCATGTTCTTACTTAATTCATATTACACGCCCCCGGAAAAATCTTTTCGTCATAACAATATTTTTGTATGTTTGATGCCTACACTTCAAGACAAGAACCTCGGCTTTGCCGGGAGATAATACTGTTGATACTTAATAAGCTTACTGCATGTTACTGACTAATTTTCGTGTTGCTGTAAAGACAAAAAGAGCGTAAGTTTAGTTTTTAGTAAGTCCTCCAAAAAAAAAAAAAACAGTTTCATTAGTCTTTGAACGGGAGAGAAACGAACTATACACTCTAAAAGAACACGTCAACAGTACTTAGATGAAACTTTCCAGATTTTCACTTCACCGGCAAGTCACCATCTTCACTGGTTAATAGCAAACAAACTCTCCGAGAAAGCTCAGGCCCAATTCTCCGACTGTTGGCTAACACTCCAGCTCCGCGACGAACCTGAAAGCCGAAGCAACAAGCAGTTCATGTTCTGTTTTGATTGCTAACGCGGGGTCTTAACCTTGGAACAACCTCTCTCGGTTGGCTTTATTAGGGCCATTTATACGAGGAAAAATAAGATGCGTCTTAGATAAGACGCGTCTTAAATAAGACGCGAACTTTCCGTATAAACGGCACATTTCGTCTAAAATAAGACGCGACTTAGCTAAGACGCGTCTTATTTTAGAACAGCCCTTAACACCTGTTCTTAGATAAGACGCGTCTTAGCTAAGACGAGAAAAGCGTCGTATAAACGACCTTCGCGTCTTACATAAGACGCGAACGCATAGTACGCATGCGTTAATTTTTGGCGCGCCACGTTGAATTGCCGTTGCTACGGGCAACATTCACATGAAAACGAGTCAAGAACAGAAAAAAGACGCGAGCTGTTCTCGTCTTAAATAAGACATGTTCGTATAAATGGTACAGTTCGCGTCTTATTTAAGACGCGTCCTATGTAAGACGCGTCTTACTTTTCCTCGTATAAATGGCCCTATTGTCGCTACTCTTAACCTGAGATCAGGTTCTATTTTCGTTTCTCTATGTGAAATGTCAGTGGGCAAAAACACACGGCTTGAGCTACATAGTACGACAGACGCAACAACTACCAATATTGTTGGCCCAACTATGTTGGAAGTTGTTGCGTCCGTTTGCACGTACCTAAACGTTTGACTGGTTTCAAACATTGCACAACAACATGCAATAGGGTGTGCGGACGCAAAATGTAGTAACATCCAACGATGCTGGAAAATGTTGGCCAACAATGTTGCGTCCGTTTGCACGGGGCTTTAGCCTGGAGAGTATGCATGAAAGCTGCTAAAATTGATCCTGATATTGAAGAGCGGACTCATTTCCCGAACAGCATCTGGAAATTGAGCCTACCCCTCTCAGCCGTTATTGTTGGTTAGTTGTTTTCACTGAGCTTGGAGGAGAAAAAAAGTACTCGCTCGATAACCCAAACAGGTATCAGTCTTGGCGAGTGCCTCAATTTTCCCACGTAAATAGCTCACGTGTGCGTCGGACTCGCGCGGGAAACGCTGGAATGAACTCTACCAAGAAATCATAATAGCGCTATAATGATCTCTTGATTGTGTACAAGCCGGTAAGAATCTCAACGAAATAACTAAAGTTCATTCCAGTTTAGAAGGCTTTTTTGCACCAGCTAGTCTCGTCATCAGCTCAATGTAAAAACAAAACTTTCTGTAAATTGAAAAATAGCCCCAATCACACTGTAATTGGTCACGTGAGCTGCTGCAAAATAGAACATGGCCTATAAATGCGTGTTACTTACTGGTGTGAAAGCAAAATACATGTTACCATGGTACGAAAATTTGTGGATCTCAACAACGACGGCAAAGGCAACGAGAACGGCAAAAATCAAAAGGTTTAGATTAGAAAAACAACAACTTTACACGTGCATCACGATTTTTTGGATATTTCGTTGTCGCTCTTGAACGACTGTATGCGATGCGAGCGCACTGATTGACATGGCCGCGGACCAAGGTTTGTTGCGATCTAAACATATTGCTACCATGGCAACGTGACGGTAACGACTTCTCTCTGTTCGCTGCACAGGGCTCACAGGAGATATTTGTGACAAGGGTCACTGCTGATTGTAGTTAAATTTTACAGTTGATATCGCGAATCGTAGAATCGAGCAGACCTGGTGCGTTCCCACCTGAGCATTGAATAATATTTTACCAGGTTTGTAATACAATTGCATAACGGTTTGATCGGTCAAGTTCATTTCGATTCTACAGTAAACAGTAAACGAAGGTGATTCACGCTATCAACTGTAAAATTTAAGTACAATCAAGGTCACAAATAACTCAGTCCCCTGCGCCCTGTGTTCGCTGATGCACTGAGCACTATCTGACAAAGCAGTGAGTGAGTCCAACTAAACTTGAGTTAAAATGAGAGAAGAGAAGGTTCACAGTCTATAACCAAAGTAATGATTCCGTTCAACCAAGAGGGACGAAGGCAGTCCAAACTTGGCATTTGTAGGTTCTATTTTCGCCGCTCCCTTAAGTCTGGCGCAAACGCTTAATCGATAACCCCGATATCTGAAATCACAAAGAATTCTCAAGAGAGTGAGCAGGTCCATCACAAAAACATGAAAGATGCATAAACTATTCTGTAAGAAGGTTATATTGCTAGCTACTAACCAATATATCCTGAAGAAGTTTGATCGACTCTACTCTGCTGTCGCATCTTCTATAAGCCTACAAAACAAACATTCATGTAATAATATTATATCAACACGAGGAAGAGTGTTTCAAGGGATATCCAGACAGCGAGAAGTGGGTAAAAAGAAAGGAGACCTACAATGACCAAGGAAATCTATTGAAATTGATAATTATGGTATCTCAAATATTAATCAATGATTATCGAAGCGACTAGCAGAATTTTTTCAGACTCGCCTTCTATAATTCCCCGCAGGCGCCCCAATTCTCCCTTCCTCCTCTTCCTCGTTCTAAAGGTTGCCACGCAGGTTACTCCTTCACAAAGAAAACTGATTCCTTTGCTTCCACTTAATGAACGAGTTTAAGAAGCGACAAAATACAAATCACCTACACGTATGCAGTTATAGCAGAAACTATGCGCAAGATCTCACATTACCTGTAGTAGACTTTGAGGTGTTGGATATACGGCGACAATCGCGGCAGCCATATCTGCGGAGACGTTTCTGAACTGCTGGAACTGTTGCAGCCATACTTTCTTTAAACCCTCACCTTCCTTTGACACCTGTGAATTTTTAAATTAAAAAGCTTAGTTTGGAATCATACGTTGAAATTTAGAAAAAAGAGAAATGTCTGTACTTTTTCTTTCGGTGAAACCCGCAGTAAAACCAAAGGGGGATAGGTTATGATATTAACTTCCTAAGCGGACTTAACCCTTTTACACACAGTAGTTCTCCCGCTTTCATTTAATAACTTCGATTCGTACAGGGCGAATTTCGTCCCTTACAACTACCTAACATAACTGCGTTTGTTGTGAGACAAAAAACCAGCACGCTTGAATTTACCCGTTTACTGTCAGTACACTCGATATAACGAAGTCCTCGCGGCATAACGAACGATTTTCTTTACCCCACTAATAGTAAATTATATAAAAAAAGATTTTCGATATAACAAAACCTCGTTATAGTGAATACATTTTGCCAGTCCCTTGGCCCTTCGTGAAATCGAGGTTCTACTTTATTTCCTTTTTCCTACTCTGACATTCATGACTGGAGTGAAGCTAGTTTTCAATCTTTTTTGTATTAACGAGTACATTGTAATCCGACTGTTGGGAAACATATAGCGCGTTACGCAACACAACGTCCCTTATCCTATTAAAACATAGTAATGGAACCTTGATCGCGTGTATTTTTTAAAAAGAGATAAGGAATGTATTAAGTTGACAAGTTAATTGCCTTTGAATATTACGTGCGTGATGTGATAAGAATATGGCACTTAGATATCTTATAACAAAAATGCCAAGACTGTGTATAAGAAAGGAGAGTTGTTATGATTAGGGGAGAAGGAATAAATGAATGTACGGTGTGGTAGTGATCGAGGATCGTTGCCGGGAATAAAGATATACAGTCCAAGTTCCGAGTGTTTGATTGAGAGTGTGGATATTCCCGAACACCGACACATGTAATCCGGCTGTTAACTGACCTTCACGGATGCTTTTTCTCCTCCTTCAACACAGAAACTGAACGTCTCTGGCTGCTGCTTCCTGTAAGTGTTAAAAAAAGCAAATAAAACTCAGTAAAAAAAGGGTGAAATTTTTACTTCAACTTTCTCTACTATAATATGATTTTAATTCGATAATTCGCAGAGATTTTTCTTTTTTATAGTGTAAAAGTCCGCAACAGAAGGAGCACGCAGAAACTACTTCACACTGCATGTACATGTTGATCGTTTCCGGATCATCCCGTGCCTCACATTTTGTTTTCAGGAAGTTACTCATAATCGTTTTCAACCAACCTAGAATCTATATAATAATATTATTTTTTGCAGAAAATAGTCAACTAAAACAGTAGTCAAACAAACTATAAAAGAAAAGAATTAAACAGTCTACAAGTTGTCAGACCAAAGGGTTTTTGTACTAGGACTAATTTGTTATTACTTAAAAGGTGCCTCGCCAACAGCTTTGGTGAACATGGCCAACAGCTCAGCAAATTCTTCCTCTGTTTCACACATGCGCACTCGGCAGTTTGGCTGCCTGAGCTGCAGGTCCACTAGCGCCTCCTCAACATCAACACGTGACACCATAACACTCGGCCCAGACTTCTTGTTAGCTTTCTTTCGTCCTTTACTGCTCGGCGGTTTTTCATTATCTGAGGAGCTGGAACCCAGAACTGCACTACGAAATTGTCTTGTTTGCGTGAGTTTGACATCTCTGTATACAAAAGAAAACAATCACGTACAAATCAAGGAAGACATGGGTACGGATTAACATGGATTGTTTCGGTTATTATTAAGGAACATATGCAGAGTCAGAAATAAGGCCCACCTAAAATATTTCTCAAGTCCCACGATGACCAGTGTAACCACTCTTCCTGGATAAATCGCAAGAGTTCTTTCACAAAATGCGCTCAGAGTTTCGTCATCTGCGATTACAGAAATCGCAAGATTTTGCATTTCCTGAAAGATCAATAAAGATTAAGAATGCTTTACTGAGTTCTGATTATTATTGTACAAAATATACGCAAATTTCAAGATCAAACAGTTTTAGGCACAACACAGAATAAGCAAAAAATTCACACAGATCTGATTCAGTTCAACAAAAAGAACCTTGAAGGTTACAGACATCATATTTATATTCTAACCTCGCGAAACTGGAAAACCATCTCAACAAACTTGTCTGCAGTCAGACGAACAAGAAGATGCCTCTCATCTACAAAACTAGTCTTGGTTGAGATCTGAAATGGATTAAACAGAATGTTGTTTCTTGCGGGGATAACAGACGATATTCGTACCCAATTTTCAAACTTGGAAGACGTATTTACATTTTCTTTTCATTTCCTAACTTATACGCTGTACCGCAGTAGAAATTTAAAAACCATTTATGGCACGGTGTCGTCATGCAAGTTGCCATAGCAGTGGTTATAGTTGCCTTTAAGACTATTATGGTTCTTTAACATGTACATTGTAGCTTCTTCGTCTTCTTCCACTGCTTGGCTCCATCTACATGTGTATAAAGATGATTCTTCCAAGTGGTCAGGGTTTCCGTAAAAAAACATTTCAAAGTCCCATAAAAATATTTATATATATATTTGTCGGTTCCAAAAATGTTTAGCCAACCAGGCCTTGAAAGTGATAGCAACTCAAGCATGTTTTGTGGTAGGTTGTTCCATTCTTTTATAGTTCTTGGAAAGAATGAGAATTTGTGGTAGTTCATAGAGGACAAAACAAGAGTGTGTTTGATTAGCTTTACCTGAAGTGTGTCTGCTACATCATGCTCCATTACAGCCCTCTTCCAAGTGATACTAGCAGGAATCAGCTGTGATTCTACCTTGTAACGCGCACCAGATGACTCTAGGTTTTGAAGGAGAAGGCTTTCTTCAAGCAGCTGGCCTCCATTTACAATTTCTGGATCAATGCACACCTGTATTTGCTGTATTTCAAATGGAATACATGATCATGTAATTCATTATTAAAGGTACACAGTGGATCAGTTGGTACCTATAGAGCACTGGAAAGGAGGACCTTGGTTTGGTGTGGCTTGGCTGGCCATCAGTAAAGTGGTTTCCAGACTGAAATTAGAGTGTCTTTGATTGCCTGTATCCCAGAATTATGCGAAAACACAATAAATCTGATACAAATATCTTTTACAGGGGATTTTGGGACCAATGGAATGCTACATACATCTTAATACTCAGTGTGTAAAGAAAGTAGTGCCCGGGACTAGTGGATTTTGCTATCGGGCTAGTGAATTCTGTTATTAACTTACCAGATGGGCAAGTGAAGTTTTTTGAGGAATTCAAAAAAAATCAATCTGCTCATCAAAACGTTTTTGGGGCTAGTTGAAATGATGTTTGGGCTAGTAAATGCCAACCTCGTTCCCAGGTTCTCTCTCCTACCCGTCGAGAGACCCTGGTTGGGTTTGGTCACGTGGTCCCAGAACAAAATTAATTCCGAGGGAGGAGTCCTTTGTCTCTCATTTTTTTTGTCTGGTTCGTTTTCACCGTTCACGCAATGATCGAAAGGGCAAGACAGATTTGCTAAGCCTCCAACTATAACTGAAATTCGGGAAATTTCTGCCTAAACAGTAGCCTGAATTTCATCCGATTACTTCGAGTCGTTATTACTCCCTCAGTAACGTCTGAATCGACCGGCCGTTAATGCCGTCCAGTGACGTCACTACTCTTTGACCTTTGCTTTAATTCATGCAAAAAGTAAAACACGGTTTTCAAGTGGCAAACCGAGAAATATCGTTTGGAAATGTCTGCATGATACAGAATTGCTTTATCTTTTTCGATCGTAATTCATGTTTAACGTTCAAACTATCAACTGCACAACTCTGAACCGGTTATACTGAATTCTATAATCAAACTCTGTCGCAATCACGCAATGAAATAAACACACACACGGAACACTTAATTCAAAAACACATTCAATTTGATTTGCTTTAATTGAAAAGAAGCTATTTGGTCCTTAACGAAGAAAACAAAACAAGGAAACAAGAAAGAAAAGCTAACAGAATCATTACACTTGACGGTAAAAATAGCAAGAAGGTCGAATTATAACATGCAGATCTCAGAAAACTTCACGTAAACAAAATCACCGGCCGCCAAAACCACAAAGCGGCTCTAAATGAAAAACCTACCGACTCTCCGGAACGATTCGTCTTTCGTAGTTCAATTCAGCATTTCAGTTTCGAAGACAAGGGCAATTTTGCTGTTTAAGATAAAGGTTAAGCTTATCGAAATGTTTAAACTACACGAAAGAATGCCAGGGATGCGATCCGTTGAATATCAAGCAACAATCCCGCTAAATTTTTTCATAATTATGCGAATGTTTAGACAATCAACCAATCAAAATCACTACCCGGTTTTCGGGTAGTGAGTGACGTCACTGGACGGCATTAACGGCCGGTCGATTCAGACGTTGTTGAGAGGAGAAAACGACTCGAAGCAATCGGATGAATTTCAGGCTACCTAAACAGAGCTATCACCAGATAAACAAGCGAATTAGCAGCGGAGAAAAAAAAAATCGTGTTATCGCAGTTAAACCGATGACAACAATTAGATACTAAAATCTACGATCCTGAGTAAGACACAAGCGCGTGTTTATCCGCATTGAAGGGAAAATCCCTCTTCGTTGAACTTGCATTGAAAGAATCAATGTTTGTCGGTGACAGCGGCTGATAATCGGCCCGAATCAGTACATGCAAAACCTAAACCAAGCGGTGACAAAACAAAGCAGTTACGTTGAGAGCAGAGGATTCATTTTACATTCACGGTCAAAATAATATTTTAGCTCTAATGGCTTAACGGAAAGCTGTAGTCTGAAATGTCAGCTTTCTCCTACCTCTAACCTTTTGTATGATGCGGCAACAGAAAAAACGTATCGCTTTTAGTCGTAAATAGAGGTAAAAAAATATAATATAGTACGTGCATATGATAAACAAAGGCCGTGTTTTCACGAGCGGTTTTTCAGGTCGCTTAGCGAGTGACAACCGGAAATCTCGTGAAAACAGTTGCTCTTCCTACTCGCTTAAAGTTAAGCGAGTCGGCAAACTTCAATGCAATTCTCATTAAATTTAAGCCACCAAACCAGGTAGCTTAAGCGAGTCGGCAAGTAATTTCCACCAATGGGAAGCAACTTGCGGTCATTCATCTGACAAGGCCGTCAAATCGGAAATACAACACGCGTTCTATTTCTGTTTCTCCCGCAAAACTTCTGTGGCCAATGCAAAAGCGAAGCAAGATGGATAATTTTCCGTTTAATGAACCCAGAAACGTTCCTTTAAATGACGCACGGTCAAGCCATGCAAGGTAAGTTTCCTTCCTTTAAACAGTGAGGATGCAAAGCATTTCCCTAACGTAACAACTTATTTGCTTCAGATCTCCCTTCGTTATTCCTCAAGTCAGCGATCATTTTCCCGATCCCGCACGTGGACCGTACATTTTTCCAGCATGGCAAAGTCAACTGCGAGCTTCGTTTGGATCTCCCGCCATGTTATTCAAATTGATTAATTCGCGCGCGTGGTCTACTCAAATTACTGGAAGAAGAAATTTAATCTTACTCGTGAAAACACCTATCATTTTTAAGTCGCTTAACGGGGTCTATAAACAAAACACCTTCAGGAATGTTAAGCGAGACAAGCGCTGTCGTGAAAACACAACCAAAGGATGACCAAAACGCGACACTGAAGACAACAGGAAATAGTATAAACAGAGACAAAACAGACAACGTAACCAGTGATAACCTGCCAAAGCGAAAGGGTTTCTTGTATATGGTCCAAATGAAAGCCTTATTAAAAAAACAGATGTAGCTCAGTGATTTTTCTGAATCCCCTAAAGCATATACCTAACCCGAACTGCATAATCATAGTTTTGAAAATACATACGTTTGCTTTCCAAAGGTGGCCTCCATAACATAGAAATGGCAATTTAAGCCTACTGCGTTTCGGTATGAATACAACCGCCTAAAATATTTTTGACAGCACAAGTGGTGAAAATCCGTGATTTCCTTTGCAACATCCGATAAACATTCAGATATTCTGCAGGAAGTTACGCTTTCGCTCGCTGTCAAAGGATTCGGCGTTCGAGGTTTTGTCTTGACTAGTCCGGGAACTATAAAAAACAGGACCCTTTAGACAAGGTTTCCACTGATCTCGACGTCTACACTTTGTAGAGACAAATCTCACACTTATCCGCCCCTCCCCCAAGTCGTTTGTTTGTAATCTCCCAGATTCTGGGAGACACGTGACCAAACCCAACCAGGGTCTCTCGACGGGTAGGAGAGAGAACCTGGGAACGAGGTTGAGTAAATGCTAGCTTCAGCTTGCCCAAATGGCAAGCTGTAAAAATACTTTCTTTGCACCCTATACTTCTACCAGAATTGCAGAAGTTATGATGGTTTGTAATAAGAACCTAAACATGTGATATCTAGAATTTATTCAATCTATTCTGGAATATGCTCAAACAAACAGACCCATAGTACAGTTTCACTAAACATACTGGTGTGAAACTTGAATATCAACTAGGCACATTGTACTCTTATTCTCCATCATGTGAATCTGAGTTCTGACTAACAAGCGGCTCTGTTTAAGATCAATATGCAAAAGAAATAACAAGGTGAATTTACAGACATTAATTAACACTGCGACAAAAAAGACAGTCACCAAGATGTAGTTTTCAGACTAGCAATCTGCAGAGCAAGAGATTTCAGGTGCGATCCTCTTTAGCCAGGCCAACACTCAGGGACTTAAACTACATTATTCTAACTTATGCCGTAAGTTCGAGAGTATTAAATTTCACGATTTTTTGCGATTAGGGAAAATCGCAAAATTTAATACTCATAAAACCTAATACTCATACCTGGATGCAGTTGTCCAAACGATTGTTCATTTTCTTATTCATACTGTCTGCCTGGATAATAAGAGAACAAACATGTTGCACACTCAGTCACTTTTCAGTTAACACATCCAGAATGCAAAAAATTCCTCTTTTGATACTTGAATATCAAATAAGGGGATGATTTGGAACTGCACAACCTCACTTTCAATTGGCAATTTATCATCTTACACTTGATTCCGGAGAAAAGTGCAATAAGTTCAGTATAAGACCCAGTCAAGTTATTCTTTGTTTTTTATCTCTAATTTTCCAAGACACACTGAGCAAACGATGATACAAATTCTTCTTGTCAGTGAACAAGTAAACAAACCTTCTTCAAAAGCCTTTCCCTTTCCTTCTGTGTTTTCATTAGTTCTTTAGCTTGCTGCCTTTCCTGTTTTACTCTCTCTTTAGCTTCCTTCTTTGCTTGTCGCTCCAGTTCCTTGGCTTGTTTCTTTCGCTGCAAAACATTATGATCAAAGCCTTTTCCATTGATAATCAAACTTACACAAAAGAGCTTAATATAATAAACTCCTGTGTATTTCAAAATGTCATACAACATGTATTTTAACTTACATTTAATAGAAGGAAGTACACATATAGGATTATGCAACAAATTTGACATTTATACATGTACATGTATGTATCTGATAAGGTATCCCTTAAATTAATAAAACAGCACTTGCCAGTAATGGCATAGCCAGTTCCAGCCATTCAGAAAGTAGAGAACAGGATGCGGATGGTGGGGATTTAAATCGTACGAGGGGAAAAAATGCGGGAAGACTGGCCTCCCAGGGCTGTCACTAAGGGCTGGGAGTGTGGGATATCCCCTGGCTATTATGAGCACAACCCCCTCCTATTTTTGTAGGAAACAAGATGAAAATGAGACCAAAAGAACTCCCTGGCTGTTCAGTTCCCCACCTACTAATATTGCAAATACTTGGCAACTTGAAATCTTAGTGACAGCCCTATCCCCTCTCATTTTTTTTTCCTTTGTCAATTTTTCACCCCTGCTCTACTATCTGAACACCTACACCAGGCTAGTTATGACATTCTTTCAACAAAAAAAACATTGCTGAAATAACAAAGGTACATGGTGTCCTGTTTTGGTATTAAGGTCATACACTTCCATACTTACCAAAGCTTCATTTCTCTGACTCATTATTTCCTCTTTTGATCTCTTCTTTCTTTTAAAAGGTATTCCAGAACTATCTTGAGAGTCCAAACAGCTTCCTGAGGTGAGATCAGGTGTGGCAGATCTAATGGTTGTTTCACAACGGAGAAGCCTAGATGATGCTAGAATGCAAGGAAACTCATCACTTCCTTCACAGCTATCAGTGACATTGTCAGATCCATGCAGATGTGAATGCAAACTATTTTTCCCCTGTTTTGAGTCATTTCTAAGTTTATTAACACTCTTGATTCTATATCTGGCTCCAGTTGGTTCTTTTGTAGCACAATTTGCAGTTCTATTCATTGCAAGAGGTGAGTGCTCTTTATGGCTAATCGTTTCAAAGCTAATGTCATCATCTGAGAATGAAAGATCAACAATGGAGCTTGTTCTCTTAGTATTTACAAGCTGTTTCTGTGGACTGCTCTCCAATGCATAATTGTTATTAATAATTTTGTTGTCCTTGTGCGAGTCCAGAGTTTTTGTTTGTTTTGCATACTTGTGTTCTGATTGTTTTGTACTGTGCATTCTCTTCTTAAGAGCACTGAGCAAACTTTTTGACTCTTCATTAAGTATTGTAATATCATCATCATCATCATCTGTATCAGTATATTTTTCAGTTTCACTGGAGTTATCATCATGATTTATAACTGGCAAAACTTTATTAGCAGACACCGATAAATTCTTGGAATGAGGTGAAGTGACATTACATGGTCCTCTAACTTCATCCTCAGAACTGATCTCTGATGGCATGCTTTCAAAATCAACATTAACTGCTGCTGGAAACTAGAAAGTATGGGAGAAAAGAAGAAAGAAACATCAGTCCATTCATATATGTGGTGGTTCAATTTTATCCTTGGCTGAAATTTTATTTTCTTTGTTTCAATTTCATTATCACATATTACCATACCAGAAAACAAAGGAAAATAAAATTTACACCAAGGACAAAATTGAACCACAACATATACATATGTACATTGTTTATCGATAATATTGTCTTGCCTGCCAAAACATCATCTTTTAAAAAGGCGAAAGCAAAATTCAACCATTTTTGTTATTATTTGTTTGTTTTTGTGGTTTCATGAAATAACCATATCGGGCATAACCACTTAAATTAATAAGCTCACTATAATAACTTAGAACAAACAGTGGGATTTATAATCAGTGCTGATGTGTACATGTATGTCGTTAGATTAGCTTGCCTGCGTAATTGTGCCATTTCCCGTGGAACGGGTATTTTTGAAAATCACTCTGATTTTTCTTATGGCTTAAGAAAGAATAACAAGTGACGAATCATGAAAATGCAAGCAGCGCGTTTGTTTACACAGACCTGTCCATCTAAAATCCTGTTGATTGTTCGTGTAGCACTTCCAGTGATTACTAGATCCTTGGCAACATCCTTGTGATCAACATCAGGACACACTGCTAGCACATCATCGATCATAGATTGAGGGATAGATTTGGAAGTCGCATAAGCCGAAGCAACAACACTTCCTTCGTCCGCCATGTCTTAATTCGCGCCGTTTGGAGGATACGTTATGTATGCATTCATGTACTGTCCAAGAAAAATTTGTTGGGGCCTGGGGCCCGTTTCTCGAAAGTCCCGGTAACTTATCGGGCCCGGTAAGTCGCCCGGTAAGTTCCCGTAAACGTATCGGGTGTTTCTCGAATCTTCCAGTTTGGTCGCTCCCGATAATTTTCCCGGTAACTTTCCCGTAAACTTACGGGCGCACGCAAGGTCCCGTAAAGTTACCGGGAGGCAAAATTTTTGTAAACAAAAACAAAATGGCTGCCGCAGGCGGACTATTTTTCACGGTTTTACCAAGTTCGAACAGTTTTGTTTAACATGGACGAATGCGAAGTCATAGAGAGGTTCAGGTTATAGTAGGTTATCCTCGGCGAGAATAAATTGGCTTGTGGAGAAGTTCCGAGGAGAACTGCAGAGAAATACGTCGCGAAGCTGTCCTGGGCGCATATATAAGCACACGATCCGTATTGATCTGATCGTAACATGGTTTATCGGTTTATACAGGCGATTTAATGGCAAAAGGTTTCAGGTAAGTGATAAAAAGAGGGGTATTGCCATAAGGACAGTCTGTAAAAGAGTCAAGACCCCATAAAAGACAGACCACCATGGCCATGCGGTTACATTGGACAACCTTGACTCGCTCACTCTCTTTATTTCAACTGCAAATTAGGTAACAGTTTGATGCAGAAAGTGTTGTTGCTATAAGCCAGTCAAGGGGTAGCTTTGGGAACATATTCCCATTTTAATACCTTAACATACTCGAAACTAATGTCCAGCATCCATAATAAAATATTCAAATGGACCAAATCTTTGCAGATCAGCCCAGCCAACGGGCTGGTGTTCTAAATTTAGGGGTAAAGAGACAACAAAGCATCAGGCCAACCAGTAAGAAAAAGGTTTAGAGGTCTTGGTGTAACCAATCATTAAAAAGTCACTTTTGATGCGTTCTTGAGATGAATGGAAAGGGCCAGTTATTTAAACGGAGTTTCAATCAGTGTTTAACAAAACAGCGTTCTAAGTGATTTTCAGATTACCTTATTAAAGCACATAGTGTCTCAGAGTTTCGACCCTGTTACCAGGTTTAATGAAATGGCTAAAACTAAAATAGGTCGCAGCAACAGGGTCCATCCTTTTTTCTATAAGAAAACTGGTAAAAATACTGTATAAAGCTACCTTATTTAAGTTACTTTCAATAATCATTCAAATCGTTCAATTTATTCGGTTTTATTCAATTCCATTCAATTCGTTCATTACATTCAATTTCCGGTTCAATCTGTTAAATTATTTATTTATTCCAGTCACTTTCTTTGCAGTCTCATTCTTGGCTCATTCATATTGAAGCCTCTCACACAGTCAGTTCTTTATCACGTGACAGATCGTTGAAGTCTGAAGTCTGAAAAAAATATTTAGGCTTCAAAAGAATTAGCCTACGCGGTAGGCGTTTGAAAAGGAATTCAAACCCATGACCTCTGATAAGTTTTATTAGAAAGATATTGTACTTTCATTGGTTCTGCCATGGCGTCTTCACTGATTCAGACAAAAACAATTACAAGTTATTTTAATTCAGTGAAAATGAAAGTGCCGTGTCTTTTTCAATCCCAACCGGTCGTCTGGCTTCGCTCGCCTTTTTCTCCCCCTAAAGCCTGTCACGTCCAATTATCTATCTTAACATTGAATCGCAAACGCCCTAATGACCTGCCGTGATAAAAAGGTTTTTGAAGCATTAATTTTGTTGGTTGAATCAAATGAGGCCAAGAGCGGAAGGAGGTGTCATTAGACAGATTTAGAGTCACGTTTACGGCAAACGGCAAACCTCAGATTCAAGTTGAGAAACTTTCAAAATAGAAAATAAGCTAGTTCAAAACAATATGGCGTGGAACTACTGCTTTTTTTTAGTATAAAGAAATGAACGGCAAACGACAAGCGAAGGGAAAACTTCTTCACTTGGTATAAATTCACGTTGGCCGTTTGCCGTATCCTATATATGGCATCAATTTCGTATCTACCATTCTTCTGCTGACAGGTCAGTGTCCTCATAAACTAACAAATATGTCCTTTCTTTTACATATTTTTAGTTCACACACAATTCTCAATGGCGGGGAATCAGTAAATGTTTTTGTCACACTGTTTCTTTTATAAAAAGATTTTGCTCTATGAGCTGATCATGAGGCCGCGTTATTGGTTTGAAAAAGGAAAAGAATAATTGAAAAGCAAACGCCGGTAAAAGATCAAACTTGGATAAATTTGGGCCTTTTTACGGCAGCTCTCATAGAGAAAAAGGTAGTCGGCGAATTATGTCCAAGATGGTGTATTGAATGTGCCTCATTTTCCAGCAGTAAATCAGAGGATTGATAGAGGAATGAAAAAACACCAAAGTCAACGCCCACAGATGCAAATTATTCAACAGTGCCGAGTTTGTATCGGCACTAAGGAGGGCTGTATGTATAATAATATCTGGCAAGTAACAAGCTAAAAACACCACATATACCCAGAATGTGCCAAGAGCAGACTTTCGCAATCTCGCCGCATTTGCTATATTTTCTGTCTGTTCCTGCTGTATACGAAGGTTTTGCATCTGATTCATCTGGCGTTTTACCACGATATGTATTTGATAATAAAACAGCGCCGTAGTAATAAGAGAAAGAACTTCTATACTTATGTAAACAACCGCTCCATTTCGCTTTAGCACAGAGTCAACCAGAGTTGTCAAAAACGCGCTCATCACCCACACAAAGATCACCAGAGCAACAGCTCGCCTGCGAGTCACAAATTCCTGGTATCTGAGGTGAAGATGAATAGCCAAGAACCGATCTACACTTAGAGCTACAACACCAAAGAACGAAACACTGCATAGAAACCATGCTGTAGCGAGAAACTCTTTAAATGTAGTCTGAAGCTTTGGAGTTTTTTCACTGCCCATCAGCGTGGAAAGAATTTTAATGTACCACGGTTGTAGCACTAAACCGACGCTAAGATCAGAAATAGCGACACTCAGCAACAAAGTCTTTAGTGGCTTTGGTAACAAGGCTGTTTTTCGAAGAGCAAGAATTGTGGTAATGTTCAATGCGATAGCGGTATAAGATAAGTAACCGTTCATGATCATGTTGCCGATGCATGATGCCATTGTATAATGTTAACAAAAAAAACAAGCAGAACTAACTTTCAATAGAAACTTGCAGAATAATGCCTCAAACTTGCAAATACTTCCTCGTCAGACGGCAAAACAGGAAATTGCGTAGATACTTGACCAAGATATTCAACACAAAGCTGAAACAAACTTGTTGTTTTGCTAATTGGTCAAGATTTCATTCCTATCTTGCCTTATTGCCTTTTTTTAACTCTTCGAAAGAGTTTGAGTTCATCCAGTCGTTTAGAGGAAAGAAAATTCTTTATGTGTTTCGCAATGTGCTGCTCTAATTTGAATACACCATTTCTTTTCTATTCATATTAGCTGAAATAAAATACGTTGTTTTCCGCCGAAAACGAAACAGCGTGGTTGGCAAAGGCCATGAAATCTAAAAAGCTTGTTGGGATTATTGATCTAATAAATATTCTTTAAGCTTGTCGTATTTCTTTGCTTTTCTTTCTTTTTTTTTTTTTTTCTCCCAGTAAGGGTCGTCTTGAGCCATAGTCACAGAGAGGGGCCCTCTACAAGCAATGCTTAAACCAAAATGAAACTGTCAACTACACAAATATTTTCGGTTTTACGTATTCTGGCCATGTCTCCGCAAGCCTGTCATCTCCTACAAACGATTGAATGATATACGAGTGTATAACCTCCCTATTAAAATGTTAATATGGTAGAAAGTTAATTAGTAAATGTCAGGAAATGTATAGAACACTTACTGCGCTTTTCACAAACAGGCGAACTCTAAAGTTCAAAAGCCGCCTTCACAATTGCGTTTTTCGCTGCCGTCAATCATAATTACGATGACAAGTAACGAGCCTTCAAACAAACAAACACACAAAACGGATCGAAATCCACCAATCACAAATCACAAACTATGACCTTTTGAACCCGTTGAAGTAAAGTTTTGTTTCCTAAGAGGTTCGCTAAGATGATTGACGACAGCGAAAAACGCAATCGTCAGTTGGCTTTTGAATTCGCATGTTTGTGAAAAGCGCAGTAACACTCCATATCTTCAAAAAATGTCTCAACCTTCGACGACTAAAATGTATTCTTTTGCAACCTCGTTCCCAGGGCTTTTCCCATTTTCTTGGGGAAAAAATTAAAGCCGTGGGAACAAGGGGGATACCTTTGCCGACCTTTATAAGACTAGCCAGCAAAGGTCTTCCATACAACGGTTAGTAAGGAATCTTAATGATTATTATCACTCCGTCAGCGGTCCCTCTGTTTGGGGCCATTTCTATGAGCGGATCTGCAAGACAAACAACAACAACAAAATGACTCAAACTTCAGGCGGAAGGGAGGGAGACTATTATAATATATGTCGTGTCCTTTATCTTTGTATAATCCGTATTATACTACAGCCTTACAGGCTACAAGCAGCCCTCGTATAATCTGTGAATATACTTCAGAACAGTCGGCTCCATATGACAGTGTCTGTGCATCATTAATGGCTTTTGTCAGGGTCATTTTTGAGGATCCTAGAATAGCTTGGTCCCGCCGAACATCAAAGTTTGGTGGTCATTAATAAAACTTGTTAAAGGTTGAAGGGCGTAACAAATCTGGCAGTGCTAAAGTCAGAATTTGAGGTAATGATATACCTGCTTCAACTGCAGAAATAACTGCAGCAGTCCGTGACGAGTCAGCTATGGAGCTAATATAAAAGTATCAACTTGAACCTCAGCTAATACTTCATTAATCCACCTTGCATGCAAGGGTAGACGATGAAACTGGTTTGTGAGGACGAATGTAAGGCAAGAACAATTTAATTGATAAGTTTGCATCGGAAGCGTTAGGCCCCCAGGCTTCTCATATTCTTCAAAACATTCAACCGGGCACAGCTAATGGCAAATTGGCATGAAATGAAGTTTTAGCACGGCTCCCAACACATGATTTTTTGGTAGGTTTTGGGCGAGTAAAAGAAACCCCTTCTGGGAAAAAACGTCTGAATCGATGGTCATGTGCAGCCAATTCAGTCTCATCGTTAAGCAGATGTAAGGGCCAGCAGAACCACTAATTTCCTAGCAAATTGTTTCAAAGACAATTCAGCGTTATCACCGAGGGCCTCCAAATAGCCAGTAACCTGATGAACTTTCCATGTTTGAAAATATCGCTGGAGTGGAGGTCTCTTGTTGAATTATCCCCTTGAAATGTTAAGACAGACCATTGGATGTTCACCAGCTCTAACAGAGTCAATGGTTGGATGGATCATGGATATTGCTGAGTGATTTACTTGACAGATATGCCTTGCCTGAGGGAAGTATCCGTCTATATTGTCAAGTCTGGGTCCCCATTCACCAAGGCCTTGCCATTCCAAGCCATAAAGCTGTCTTTCTGTCATACCAGTTCCTCTCATGCATGAGGAGATAGCTGTACCTCGCTTTCGTAATTCATTGAAAATATAGTATAATTTCTGATTCTTCAAACTTTGTCAGCGGTGGTAATGAAGAGGGGCTGGAAAGACAAATGGAACTGTTTAGCAAACGTAATAAGCTTGCCAACTTTCGCAGTATTAAGGGGACACTGTTAATGCCAGGCCCTTTGACTCTCCCGCTGTATCTTGCGAATTTTTTCGAGAGGTAAATCTTGGGTCATAGTTGTGGAATCCACTAGGAAAACCAGGAATTCCATCTGAGGGGATGGAGTCGATACTGATTTCTCGCAATTGACTGCAACAACAACAACAACAACCATTTATTTGTACTCACAATTTATAAAATGATTACAATAATCATTAAATTAGTATAGAGTACTGCCTGCCCAAAATAACCATAAGGGCTAAAAAGAATGGACAAAGCCCTAGATCTTACAATACACTCAAAACTAACTGGGCATGTTGTGTTGCAAGCTTCTTACTTTGTGCCATGATTTTGCGCTAAAAGCCCACCATTGGTTTCATGCTTTTGGTAAAGGGAAGGCAAGCAAATTCCCACTTTGTTCCCTTCCACAGAAATCTCAGATATTTCTGGTGATTTACCCACACTGGCACTATCAGGTAGGCATCTTTGAGGACCAATTTGACCATATATAGTGGTCTTTTCTTAAAAGGTCGCGCAACATGTGTATCCCTTCCATTTTGAAGTGGGAATTTTCCACAAAATAGCTTAGGGCTTTCAGATTTATCACAGGTCTTTGACCTCCGCCTTTCTTCGGAACGATGAGCAGGTTAACCCTGGTTTCTGGTCTTGGATGGAAAGGGGCCTTGTGAATAGCCCTTTTGTCTTACAACGACTTCACCTCGTCGTCTATTTCAAGAGTCTCATCTCCTCCTATGAAAAGAGGAGTAGTGGTGGTAGAACTACTTGAACAGGATTTTGTGTGCATTCGATACCATAACATGCAACCGTTTGGCATACTCAAGGGTCTTTTGTAATGAGGGACCAGTTCTGATTATAGTGTGCTAGTCTTCCTGCTTTAGGAAAATTTATTGTGTTTAAATTTGAATAAAGAGGAAACAAACCTTCGTTTAAACAGTTGTCTTTTGAGAGGTCCACCGACGACCCCTGTCCCCGGAGTTGGAGATTGACCCCGGGATGGTGACATACTCACCTGTCCTTAGCTTACACACTTCGTGAAGCTGTAGAGTCTGAATCATTATTATCGTTTAATCGTCAAAGCTTGCATTTACAAACCTTTCTCCTTTTTTTAAAGCAGATTACACTGCTAAAAGTTTTAACTGGTGACTGAGAAAACCTCGTGAGCAAGTCGCTTTAATTTAAGTACCAGTTGGAGCCTTAGCAGGTACGATAAGAGATGATCAATTATAAACCTTGTTAACAATCAAATCCATCTTTGAACTTCACTCTAGGCTTATAAACGCATTTCACTCTATCTTTCCGTGATTGATGCTGACAAAACGCTTCACGCCTGTTCCTCTTTTTAAATGACAAGTCAATCAGGTCAAAAGCCTGCACTGTTTCAGTTCGTTAAAAATCACGATGCGGTTTCTCTGGAACGCTTATTTTCTTATACTCTTGTTTGGATTCTGTTCAAACTGGTTAAAAGTGAATGGTATGTCTGTGAAAAGGACAGGGAAAGCCGAGCTAAAGCATTTTGGCCAACTGAATAACCAAGGAAAACAGTCAACGCTTCTTGAGCAGTATCAGATAACCCAAAAGAAAATCGATCTACTCAAGCGCTCAGTTGAAAGAAATCCTCTTGACATATGGTTTTTCAAAGACCGATTTCAATCTGAACAGGATCACTTGGCGTTTTCACTCCTTTGGAATAGTGATATCGTCTCGCGAGGTCAAACAACGAGAAGTCTAAAGAATGTCATCCGACGATCACTACAAGGTGAAAATATAGATACTGTTATAATGGGAGGTTCAATCTCAGCAGGTGGAGGATTAAACTATGACAGAGAAGACCTCAGGGGAATTTACTACCGCGTTTTTGCTGACTGGTGGCAGAAAGCCATCGAACCTTTTACGGGTTCTTCTGTTAAACTTCATAACTTGGCTGTAGGCGGAACGGGAAGTAACTTTTTCGCCTTTTGCTACAGAACTTTGCTAAATCCAGGCACTGATATAGACTTGGCGTTTCTTGACTTTACCGTCAACGATTATGTACAGTTTTCAGGCTCCAAATTTCCTACAGCCTTACCATTGGAGCAGCTCATCCGAGAAGTTCTTAGCGAAAAGAAGTCTCTACCAATTTTTTTCATTGACTTTGTTAGAGGGGCTTCAAAGAGTCCTACCTGCAATAACTTAGAGAATCACGGTCAAACACTTCTGGCTGAAAACTATGGAATAACCTCAATAACTCTCCGCAAATTTTTTTGCTCGAATCAGTCGAACAGAAAAAATTATTCAAAAATGTTTGCTTCTGACGGAAACCACCCTAGTATTCTGTCTCACGCTCAGGTCGCTTTATTGATCATAAATTATGTTCGAAAGACAATGCTACAAGTAATTTACATTATAACTATTTCAAAGCAAAAAAGCATAGTTTTTAACAATTATTCCACCAGCCTGAGTGACCTCCCAAAACCAGTGTTTAGCAAGAATCTGAGAGAGTTTCTTGATAAACCACGCTGTTTTACGCAAATATTACCTGATGCTACGAAAAATTCGTTATTACATCAAACATTGCAGGTAAAAGAAATCGGGAACTTCGGATTTCAGGTTTTGCCAAAGACATTCATAAACCAACCCGGCCAGGTTAATCCAGTCATGACTCTTAACGACGGCTTGCAGAAATTTCGGACGGATGCTTACAGAGGATGGAAGGCGAATTCTATGGATTCTCTTCTTGAACTGGAAATATTCCTGCCATTAATTCAATTGTCCTCTATGGATAAACGATATATGATTATGGGGGAACCCACAAGAAGTGTTGCTATAGCCGTACGAACGCACAATAAGGGGGCAAATGCTAGAGTGTGGATAGACGAGTTCGAGGAAAATGGAGTTTTGATAAACACTAGCTCCATGTATGGACACACCAAACTCCATACCATTGTCCAGCACGTGACACAGGGTCGTCACGTTCTTAGCGTGAGGACGACGACAGCTGGGGTTTTTACTATAGTGGGTGTAATGATTGGTCCAGTATACAAGTGAACGTTTTTTCCGAAGCTATCCTAACCTGACTCAGTGGAAAAAATGTTCATGCGAACTTACCTTTTGACGACATCTGGCGGCCAAAATAATACAGAACATACTTTGATATACACAAAAAAGGAAAATAAATAAATAAATAGAAGTCAGGATATTTACAGTTGGTCACGTACCATTTAAGATTTTTTATAAACCTCTATCTCACACTCAAACATTCAGATCAAAGAGGAATCAAAAGCCAAACGAACCAACCGTTTATGATCATCGGGTCGAGCCAGCTCGGGCAAAACGAACCAGGCAACCTCATAATTATTTTATTATCTTTGATTGACTTTTATATCTCTGCTGACTCTAATGCCATCCGAGTTGAAAATGATCCTCCGTTCATGCATTAGCCTAAATTTCTCGACTTATTTTTTCGTAACGTGCTTGCAAGGAAGCTAAAGAGGATCACCTTAGAGGGAAAGATACATGGGAAAAGAGGAATAGCAAGAGGGGAAGGTGCAAAGACATACGTGTCTCTTTTGACAAAGATTCATCAGCCAATAACAGGAGTTTGAACACTTGTGCTAGACAGAGAACGTTCTTGATGATCACAGTTGGGTCTTCAGAGGGATAAGGAGTTAGAAAGAGAGGGCTAACGCTGATTAATGCATATGTAGGAGGCTTACCTCAATGATCCTTTAATAGGGGTTTTTCTTAGTGTTTCGGAAACCATTGTTGGTTCGCTTTCGTGTTGTGGGGTAGGTATTGTTAAGTGTCTTTTCAATCTTTTGTATTACCTCATTTTGTGATTACATCCGTCCGTAACACCAAGAAACTATGATTAAAGTGAGTCTTGGAAGAATGAAGTCAAGCAAAGACAACAAAGTTTAAACATTGTAGATCGCAAAATAAGGAGTAGTATAGGTGGCACAGGTTAGGCCTGTTTTTTACGGTCGAGTCTCATCAACATGCGGTGGAAACATTAACGACGTGTGTGACGTCAGCGTACTGCGTCCGTCCGTACACTCTTTGGGGTTAGGGAAGGGAATCAGGTGTGACATCTGTAGTGTGAAAGTTAGCCAAAACATCAATATTCTAGATCCAAACAAATTCGGTTACAAAGCCATTACATGGCTGGCTGATCCACACGTTCTGAGCTTATTTTCCTGCTTCGACGATTGGGCAAAATCGCATGACGACAGTAAGCTAACCAACTTTTTTTCTAAAGTGTTTGATAGTGTACCGCACGAGCGCCCTCTTTTTAAACTAGAGCGTCAGGGCTGCTTCAGCGGGTTTTGAAATTCGTCTGGCTGCATGCAACGAGTCGTCCTGCGTGGTACCTGCTCGTCTTGGTCTCCTCTTTTGTCAGGAATACCCAGCGAACAATTCTCGCGGACCTGTTTTGTTTATCATATCTGGAAACGATGTGCGCAGATGACAACAAGATTTACAGAAAAATATCCTATATATGTAGCCGTCATTTCCACTGATGTTTTGCCTTAATGATATTAGTCTGAGATCTGGCAACTAGACTTTTATGTGAACAAATGTGAAGTTATTCATGTGACACACACCCAAAGCAAATCTGGTATAAATTATACATTAGTAGCGCATCGAAAACAACAAATTTAGCGGGTTCTGTAGGAGACCTCGGCATTACAACTTCCCGTGACCTTTCATCGACTATAAAAGAGGTTGAGGTTGTCAACAAGGGGTAAGAAGTTTTTTTTTTTCAAATTATACTCATTTGTTTAACGTCATTTGTTATCATTCGCTTTTAATTCTGAGACCAAAATTATGCTTCATTTACGGCTGTTGGACTACTCAGACGTCTTGCCCGCCTGACGTCTTCGGCGAAGAAGCTCCAAAAGTGGAAATGGTCTAGCTGGACGTTTGCCGCTAAGTCAACTCATATTGATCAAAAACAATTCAGGCATGCCAGGCTACGATTCGGGTGAAGGGTCTTTAACTAGCTGGACCAGCAAACCAACTGAGAGCTGGTCATTAAAGTAGTTGGAAGTATATCCGCCAAAGATGACGCTTAAGCTTCGGCTAAACGGACAAAAAAACGTGCAGTTTTTTTTTCAGCCTTGCTGCAAAACGAGATGAATATAGCAATGTTGCGCCTTTTACCAACTACGAAACAAACCTGTCTTACAGCAAATCAGGCTGTTACATTCTGCTTGAATACTGACTTCTAATTGGATATTACGCGTGAGTCACGCCATACAAAAAAAGTTTGTCTTTGACCGGTAAAACGAGCAACATGTACAGAATTTGTTGCAAATAGTAGAACTACTCTATTTTCTGCTACAAATTTGCGGAACCTGCCACAACCTGAAGTGTTGCAAGAGAGGTTTCAACGTGGTTAGTAAAACGCAAAACATAGCTATTCAACTCGTTTTGCAGCCATACTTCGAAAAAAGGTGAACGTTCTTGCCACTTATGTCCAGAAATGCACGCAATGGCGAGAATGGCGAAAAATCCCCAGCCTCTGGCGATTTGAATTGGATGCCAAAAGTGGTCCCTTGGAAGCTGGCGATTTTGGCGAAATTGGCAATTTCCAAAAAGACTGAGCATTAACTTCTTCGGCCAAGCAGATTTTTTTAAATTTTATAAGGCTCTCGAGATAGCTGATTTTAACAGGTAACTGAGCTGAGAGAGCTATTTAGTTTCTTAGCAGGTAGAATAACAGGTGAATGATTTATCACACAACTACCATATTAAGTCTTACAGTTTTTTATGGCTGTGAAATCCACGCTGAGCGTATGAACCAACTTTGGTATTTCAGTCTGTCGGAGCTATTTTACTAACGCATCAAAACCTGCACACAAAAATCTCGGTACGTGTTTTCTAGAGTAAGGGGTTAAGTTCTTTTCTAGAGCAGCTTGCTGGTCTTGCTGGTAAGAGGTCATCTTAACAACGTGATGCAGATATTTTGGAGGGTCTTTCTAATCATTTCCTTGATGGGATTGAGAGTAGACTTATCAAAAGTGCACGGTATGTCTGTGTTAGATGAGAACGTAAAGAAGTCCCCTACTTATGAACATCAGATAACTCAAAAGAAACTCGATCTACTCAAGCACTCAGTTGAAAGGAATCCTTTCGACATATGGTTTTTCAAAGACCGTTTTCGCTCTCAAGCGGTTAAAATAATGTTTTCAAAACTTTGGAACAATGGTATTGTCTTTAGACGTGAAACAACGATCAGCCTAAAGAATGCTATCCTTCGGTCACTTAACAGTGAAAATATAAACGTTGTTATAATGGGAGGTTCAATCTCAGCAGGTGGAGGATTAGGTCACGACAGAGAAGACCTCAGGGGAGTGTACTACCGCGTTTTTGCTGACTGGTGGCAGAAAGCCGTAGAACCTTTTACGGATTCCTCCGCTAAAATTTATAACCTGGCTATTGGTGGAACATCCAGTAACTTTTTTGCTTTTTGTTACAGAGCGTTGCTAGGTCCAGGTACTGACATAGACCTGGCGTTTCTTGACTTTACCGTCAACGATTACATGCAGTTTGCAGGTTCCAAATTTCCCACAGCCTTACCATTAGAACAGCTCATTCGAGAAGTTCTGGGGGAGAAAACATCCCCATCCATTCTTTTCGTAAACTTTGTTCAAGGACAAGCAAAAATTCCTGTATGTCAGAACCTAGAGAATCACGGTCAAACAATGCTCGCTCAAAGTTATGGAATAACCTCAATAACTCTCCGTAATTTCTTCTGCTCGAGTCCATCAAAAGGCAGAAAGTATTCAAGACTATATACCTCGGATGGTAACCACCCGAGTATTTTGGCTCACGCACAAATCGGTTTAATAATTATACATTATGTGCGAAAGATAATCTTGGAAGTAATTGCCAGTTTGACCATTTCTAAGGGAACTTTTTCAGATGTACCTTTGCTTTCAAATCGCAATAATGTGGTTTTAAACCGCAATTCTCCAAGTTTCAGTGATCCCCCAAAACCAGTGTTTACGAAGAATCTGATGGAATTTCTTGACAATCCACGCTGTTTTACCCGGATCGTACCGGATGCCACCCAAACGTCGTTATTACATCAAACAATTCAGGTAAAAGTAATCCGAAAATTCAGATTTCGGGTTTTGCAGAAGACGTTCATAAATCGACGGGGCCAGGTGACTCCAGTCAAGACTCCTAACTATGGCTTGCAGAAATTTCGGACGGATGCTTATAGTGGATGGAAGGCGAATTCTATGAATTCTCTTCTTGAACTGGAAATATTCCTGCCATTAATTCAATTGTCCTTTATGGATAAAAAATATATGATAAAGGGTGAACCTAAAAGAAGCGTTGCTGTAGCCATTCGAACGCACAGTAATGGGGCAAATGCCAGAGTGTGGATAGACGAGTTCGAGGAAAATGGAGTTTTGATAAACACTAGCTCGATGTATGGACACACCAAACTCCTTACCATTGTCCAGCACCTGACACAGGGTCGTCACGTGCTAAGTGTTAGGACAGAGACGCCAGGGGTTTTTATTTTAGTGGGTGTTATGGTCGGACCAGTATACAAGTAAATTCTTGGGGCCAAAAGAACCAGCAATATTGTCTAACTATTCCATCATTAAGAAAATAAGAAAATGTGCGTCGCAAACGAGTTAAAGAATCACAAGATTATCTTGCGTCAAAGATCTAAATACACTGACAGTGAACATTCTTTATTACCTTCTTTTATTCGCTAGATCTATTTAAATCTCTATTATCTTTAGTCTTTATTCGGTGTTTTAGAATAGCTAACTCCTTGAATGGAACTTCAACTCTTTAAAAAAATATCGCCCATAATGATGTAAACGTATCCAAAAGAATATGTTTTTCATAGAAACATGTATGTTAGGTGAAGAGAGCTCCGAATTTCTCAAGTCAATATTGATCGGCGTAGTTGCTGGACTTCCCGACATGTTCTCCGAAGTAAATTTATAAGTTGTTGTTATCAAATGCTCTTCTCTTAAGTGTCACTATTGTTTCTCATGGCATTCCCCAGGGGTCCACACTTGGACCCTTTCTGTTGAAATCGTTGGATTGGCAGCTTCCAAGAAACTACTAATTAATGAGTGTAAAACCAAGGCTCATGGTACTCATCAATGCCAAGCGTATCCCGTCAAAGATATATGGAGAGATGGCTTTAACTATTAATGAAACTGATTCAGAACTCGAAATCGTCCCGAGTGTTAAGCTGTAAGGTCTTGAAATTGACTCTTAATCCATGCAGAGAAACTTTGGAAGAGGCTTTCTCTGCTGAATTTCCATGAGACAAAGGCTTTTTTAGTTCTATGATTAGATTATTTTTTGCTTTATTCTATCACAATCTGGACTAGTTGTGATAAGGAAAATTAAGGCCGTGTTTTTAAGATACGGAAAGTAGCAAAGGTAATTTAAAACTTTGCTTGTCAAACGTCACCTGGTAAGCTTTTTAATAATCCGCGGAGCCAGTTGCTTAATTTTTATGAAGAAGCCAAAACAGCTAAATGTTAATTTGTGTGGCATATAAGCGCAACAAGGATGAAGCTGCCTTGTACATTGAAGACTCTTTAAAACTAAACGGTCATCAGCAACATAGTTCTGCTACAAGATATAGTAATATTTAAATGTTATTCGCCCGAGATTGAATCGAGTTACAGAAGTATGACGTTCGCTTTTACTATAAATGCTAAATCTGGAACAGTGCAAACGGAATTCATCAGAAAATTGAGTAATGTTCTCCCTGTGGCCTCCTTGACGTTTCCAGCCTCATCTTTGTGATGGGGATGGGGGTTTGGCTGATAACTGCTGCAGCACTTACATTTTGGTTACTCTTTTAATATCATTTGCTTTAGTCGACATTTATTATTGCTTCCTATTGCTGATAAATTAGCAATTAATGAATGAGGCTGAGTAGGATATGAAGAATGAAGCAGTTGTTATCCGCCGAGGCCGAAGGCCGAGGTGGATATCACCCTCCGAGATCTGCTTAATTCTTCATATCCTACGAAAGTCGAATTCATTAATTGTTTTATTATTCATTCAAAATAATTCCTAGTTTAAAAGCATAGCTAAAACACCCTTACCAGGATCGATGTTAAGGTCATCTTCGAGAGTGTACCTTTAGGTTTGTCCAGCTCCGCAGATATTCTCCAAATAGCAGATGTCACCCTCCGAGTTGTCTTCTTGCTCTTTTTGCCATGTTTTTAACTATTATTTCGCTGAGATCCAGCTGTAGTTCTTACTCTTGAAACGACCGAATTGTCCGCTATTTTTCTTCACAACCAAAACAACTCAATTTCATCCTCAGGTTTTCTCAGTTAACGGTGCCTTAACCTCTAGCAGGCTACATTTTTGACGTCATTTCCTCGTTAAAAACAAAATTCTTCCAAATTTGGTCATCAGTAACTGGTTGTGGTGAATTATGCGTGTGCTTTTAGCCAATCAGAATTGGGGAAATATTTTGAATGAATAATACTACTTTTAAATGATTGCGTTTTGGTCTATAAGTGCCTAGTAAATAGTCGAGCACCAGACTATCTTAGTCACAAATGTACACGTAGGCTAGTTATTCACGATAGAAACTCAGAATAATTAAAAAGATCTGAATCTTGAGAGAAAACTGGGATCAATTTAGGTTTCCCTCCCCTAAGCCAACATTTTGCCCTTGGCAGTGATTTTTAGAGGCGCTACATGTTGGAACCGACTTCCAAAAACCTGAAAAGAGAAGCAGATGGTCGAATTTTATCTTGAAACGACTTTCAACATTTTAATACTTTATTAGTTGATTCTCTTTTTCTTTTAATTAGATTGTTTTAAATAGTAAGTACATTGTGACTAAAACGTCCTGTAAAGAAAGTCTCAATAAATGTATCTTTGTAAATGTATGTAACTTCAAAGGATCATTATACGTTTTTGGCAAACTTCCCACCTACCCCTCCCCTGAGACAACATTTTGCCCTAAGTGAGAAGTAAGTGTTAATGTTGGCTTAGGGGAGGGGTAGGTGGGCAGTTTCCTAGAAACGTATGATGATCAAAAAACGCTTATATTAACCATTTAGTTTTTAAATATGAATTAGCTTTGTAATAATAATAGATTTTAATTGTTACTTTTTATTATCATTTTAATACTTTATTAGTTGATTCTCTTTTTCTTTTGATTAGTTAGTTGTTGAGCTTGTCAAAGTCCCTCATGGAGGGCTTCAGTGCGCCTAGTTCTTTCGGTTCGAGTGTAAGAAAGAACCATCGATCATTCTACTTTCAATATTAGGGGCTGTTTACATGGAGGGACTCCTAGCACTAGGGCGGATCATCCTAGTACCATATTTTTTCTGTATTGAGTTTACATGCAAAGGGCTGTGGATCTTCCTAGCTGAGAGGTAGGAAGATCCTAGTACTAGGGACAAACCAGACAAAAATGTCGACAGGTCATTCAGTGGCTAATTACTGCAAAAAAGGCCGACCATTTCGTTTGGAGTAATCCACGAGCGGATTATTGTGTTAATTTAGCTGAAAGGTAGTGATTTACGCTAGTAAAGAGAACAGAAGGACCCAAATTGCATTTTCGATTTTGTGGTCCGCCATTTTTAATTCTTTCTCTAACCTTCTCTACTTTGACAACTCACGGACCGCAATTTCTGCATGTAAACCTGACGTAAAGTTATTCTACCTTCTAGGATCTTCCTGGTACCATGATCTTCCTCTCTCCATGTAAACAGCCTCTTAGTTACGTCAGTCGGCTTTGGGAACCAACTGAAAACACTCAGATTTCGTCAGAAATAAATTTTGCTTGCGGCCGCAGCTGGAAATAAGATATAATTTTAGGGTCGGTTGATATCTCTGATGTTACTTCAATCGGTTGTGAGATACAATATCGATAAAATAGACCCAACGAAAAAACACTATAACACAACAATACGAGGAAGCCTGGTGCCTACGTCACAAAGTCATGGTGATTGTAAGTTTGCGGCTATAAATTGGGGCAGTTTCGTGGAGCAAGGAAAGTGCATGATTGAGCTCAGCACAGCAATTGTGGCAGAATAAGTCGGAGATACGTTTGATCCAGTTGACTTTGCTGGCCACTTCGATTACAATCTACTTCCTTGCTGCTGGCGCAGGTGGCTAACCGGTATCGAAACAGAACCGAGCCTGACAAAAGTAAGTAAAACATAAACTAAGTCCTATGATGACTTGCTTCTCCCTGGGGGTGGGGGAGGCTTAAAGTCAGCCAAACATAAGCATGATAAGTATGTAACCAATTCTCCGACCAGTAATGGTAACGACCTATGTTAGAAGGGGGCGGTGAAAATTGAAATAAAATGCTTCTTGACTGCGCCGCATTTTATTTGACAGGTGATATTCTGCTAGAGGAAAAAGACGCCAAACATTTTTTGAGTCGACGAAGACGCAGTGCGGGTCCCAGCCCCTTGGAGGAATTAAAGGAATGCATTGAAGAGTGTTCCACAAGACTTCGTTGTACTAACAGTGAAAGGACTGAATGTCACAACGAAGCGTTAAAAACTCAAGCTTGCGGCCAAAATAGCGCGACAGCTCCCTCGTTTTAGGTATTTTGGTGTCAGAATTATATTTGTTTGCGGCCCGTAAGTCGAGCTTAGGCACATTAAGCTACTAACTTTGGAAGTGGTTTAGGTAAATTTCAAAAACAAAAATCACGCTATTTTTTAATGTTACAAATACAACCGCATAACTAACTACTTTAGTTCTTCAGTTCAGCTGTGACTAAATGATATCATTGTTCGCTTGGATTATACTGTGACGGCTGATAGTGCTCTACATCTGTTATATAATTAAACGCAACCACGGTTTTGCATCGTATTTGATTGTGGTAAATTTAGAAGATCTTAGCATTAAGTTAAAAACAGATGATCTGGAGGACGAAGTACAAAGTATCTAAAATAAATAACGGAGTTTTAGGCTCATGCAAGCTAGAGCCCTGTACTTACACACTTAAAATCTTTCTAAGTTCACCTTAGTTTGTCACTTCTACCGGCGTATAAGATATTTCCTAATATCACGCAGCTATGTTTCATTTATCCAATTCTTGCAGCTTCTTTTTCTCGTTTATAAATTAATAGCCGGAATGATCTGATTTTCAGATGTAAAGCAAAATTGAAATGATCACCTTTCAAAAGAGGTGCCACGGTTATTCAAATACATGTTATTGTTATATTTTCAGTCTTTTTTTCTTAATTGCAGCTGCTCATCTAGCAGCAGCCAATTTGTAGCTGTTGGCCTTACTTGGGATGTAGTTTGCTTTGAAAGTAGTTCTCGTCACACTCACTGTTATATTAATGTTGAATTGATAGCCCAACTAACCCATTTACACAAATAAGCAGGATAGTAAGTACATAGCTCCCTCCGTATAAAGGGTTAACGCTGGAGAGCCTGCCCTTTTGGCTTTGTGCGTAGTAGCCGTTTGCACACAAAAGCTAACAAACAAAATCTGGCTGAATCAAGGAAGTTGATTTCATTTATAAAACCGCCGTAATAACACATCCAATACCCTCTGCACGCTAGTAGTAAAGCAGTGGAACTGTTCATATCTTGTACATAGTAAAAAAATCAGGAACGAGGATCTGTCAATATTCCCAAAAATGAAAGGCTATTATAGTAACATGATTATCGCGTTAACCCAGATGTTGGCTTGAGTAAACCTGCTTAACTAAATACAATTACAAAAATAATTGCACCGCAATCTCCGGCGTGCAACCATAACTCAATATTACACGCTGAATCATTTACCACTTCTTAATAAGTACTAAATGGTGCTTTTCTGTGATGCTGGCTTGCTCTGTTTCAGTTTCCAATTGTCTTAGTTTATTTCTACTTATGAGTTGGTACAGAACTCTCTCCAGCCATCACACCACATAACATAATTGTTCCTGCATTCATTGTTCTCACGTGTAGGATGTGAATTCCCGAGGTCACGTGTTCAGCAATGGTTACGAGACGTGTGTGTCCATAACCCGACATTGTGTCTATGATCACAGTTCCTGGCCTGTCATCGTTTAACCACACCTCAGCTTTCCCTCCGAAACCGTGAGTGCGAAACGCTATGACCACGGACTTAGTGCAATTCGAATTTCCTACATCACAGCTTGGTAAAAACAATCGTATTTTTAAAGTAGAATTTTCATTCTCTGCTTGCCAACCTCCAAATCCGTCTGTTCTTTGAGGTTCTTGAATATTTTTCTTCTGAGGCGTTTTAAAAAAACCGATAGCTTTATTTTCAAATTGTTTAAATCCCCTATTTTCAGTCACTTGGATCAGCAGTGAAGGATTTACAACTTTTTGAAATCTGTCTGGTGTTATAAGAGTATAGCAAAGAGGAGTTGAAACTCTTTCCCATTGTTCCGTAGAATAGAAGACGTGTTTGGGAAGCTCTTCTGAGGAATGGTTTTCGAGAGTATTCCGTTTCGCGTTACGTATGGCTCTCAATAATGCACTGCGGAAGCTATTGATTATCATTAAAGCCATTTGTGCATGCGCGATAAGGCTTGGATGGTTGCCATCTGATGAATACATGAGCGGGGTCTTTCGTTTTTCAGCGTTTGGACATAATGTATTGCGAGAGCTTATGCAGGTAATCCCATAGTGCCACTCGAGCATGGTTTGACCAGAGTTTTCAAGATTGTCGCATTGTGAAATACTCTGGACGCCCTGAATAAAATTGACATAAATAATCGCTGGTAAATTTTGTTCTTTTAGCACCTTCCTTGTAAGTCTCTCAAGTGAAAGCACTTTTGGAAATTGCGATGTTTTGAAAATCAAATAATCGTTTACTGAAAACTCAAGAAATACAATGTCCATAGTTTCTTGAGGCTGCAAAAACGTATCGAAGCAGTAGTAGTAAAAATCGCTACTGGTACCACCAATAGCGAGATTGCGTAGCCTTATCTTAGAGTCTGTAAATGGTTCCACGGTTTTTTCCCACCAATCGATAAATACTCGGTAGTAGGTACCTCTTAAATCCGGGTTATCATTGATTAATCCACCCCCCGCTGAAATCGATCCACCCATAATGACAACAACAATATCTTGACCCAGCAACGCTCTCATCATGGCATCTTGAAGTCGATCTATTGTTCTTTTTCTTTCGATAACTCCTTCATCCAGAAGCTCTGATGTCAGCAAAATATCTTGCATGGACTTGAATTTCTCTTTGAAGAACCATGTGTTAAAAGGACTTATTTCCACCGCACGTTGTAACCCATCTAGTTCCAGAGAATCCTTTAAGAACGTTCTTTTCGACCGTTGCACCTCTAACGGAAGCCCATTGTGGATGAGAGTTAAGACCGTTACACTGTAAGTGACGAAAACTCTTAAACGATTCATTCTCCACTCGTCTTTCTAACTGAATAAACTAACGTAACTGAACAGGAATGAACAATCTAAAGAAAAATGCAAGGAATTTTCAACGCTTTTGTAAGCAACTAATTGCTCAAGCGTGTTAAGTTCGAGGGTGCTTTGAACGCAAGTGTTAGAACAATAGCAAAAGTATTAAAGCGATAACAAAAACCAGAAGAGAAGGATTTCAAAACATTAAAATCGTGTAATAGTTTCATAGCCGATAAATTTTAAAACCAAATCCATATAAAGTCGTTTTTTCAGTTTCAAGTTTATAAAGAAAGGGGAAGGTTAGGGAAGAGGATTTTACTGAATCAAAACTGAAGCAACTCATTCCAAATTCAGGCCACTGAGCATTCGAGTCATTTCTCGTTATTGGTGGACTCGAATAGGGTTCAATTTACAACAGTCTTGTATACATATAGAATGAAACTGGTTTTGAAAACGCTCCTCAAAGCGAAGCTTAGTGCAAAGCAATTGATAGGAAAATGATTTTTTTTTTTTATTTTCATGTAAATATAATTTATTTTCACAAGAAAGATTTTGCACTTAGCCTCGTTTTAAAAGTGAGAGTTTTTGGAACCAGGAAATGACTCATGATACTATATAACCAAATAGATTTCAATTTGTATGTTGGCGCATAATCAGAAGATGGTCGGCGTAAAAATCACATTACAACATGTTTATTCTAGTTTTTTTACCGAGGCCTTTTGTATTACAAGTTCCGTCGAAAATTACTCAGGCAGTATATGTCGGGCTTGTAGCTTTTTCTTTATTTCCCCTTCCATGCATGTTCAATAGAGTCAAGAGCGTGTAAGGGTGCCGGATTTCCACTGTCGCGTTATTTTTACGTGCGTGTGCACGCACGCAACGTTTACTCTAGTAGATAAAATAGAGATAAGGTATGAAGTGTCCTGCTTAAGCGAGGTTCAACTTTTACTTCGCGCGATCTTTCACTCATTGCCTCTCTTTTATTTGTGAATGTAAATTGTACGCACGTAAATATAACGCGACAGTGGAAATCTACCCTAAGACACAATAATGTATAAATATTGTTGTTGTTGTTTGTTTGTATATTTTTTTTTTTTTGTAATTTCGTGGCCTGTTACGGACTTCTTAATAGTTATTTATACAGTAGAACCCCGGTTACTCGAAGTCTTAAGGCAAACCAAAAACAGTTCGAGTTAGCAGGGGTTCAATTTTCCAATTTAAAAACTGATAGTTACTGATTTTTCAGAATTCCAGTGTATGGGGCAGTGCAAACTTCACTTATTTCATCAGAAACTGTAACATGATAAGGCATTTCTTTGGGATAAAACGTGGTTTGTTCGTTTCACCAGATAAAATAAACCAAATTGTTTTAGTTTTAACCAGTGTTAGTTTTAGTGTTTTTGCGTTACAAAAGAAGTTCAAGAGCTGATGGAGGGTCATTCCACGGTAATGTGAAACTAGAGATGAAATGTCCAAAGTTGACAATTTAAGCACTATCATACAATTTCCAGGTCATTATTTTTGGGACAGGCTTTTATTTTTCGGAGTTACGATAGTTATTATCCTACCGGTGGGTTTGGCAAATGTCTTGAGTGAAGGTAGCTTGCATTATTCCAGCTGTCTCCTCGAGTTTGCGGCTGGAGGAAACAGCTGAAATTCACCCTCAAGTAAAGCTTCATTTTGTTGTTTCGTTATCAGAGTAACACTGAACAACAATAATAATAATAATAATAATAACAAACCATCAGTTTTGCTTCATGAGGCTTTATTACATGAATATTTGATTCTTTAATTGACAATTCTGAAGTTTTAATTTCATGCCTTCTTGACAAGTCTTTCTTCAGAGCAGTGATTGGAAACGGCTCGATTTTCAAAAACAAAAATCAATTATTCTTTCATTCTGTATCTTTTCCTATGAGTACTTTTTCAGGTCCACTGTAAAATTTTTTGCTGTGGTGGGTCTAATTTTTTTTGGCCGACGTTTTCTTCATTGTGAATTTTTCGATGTACCCTGCAAAGAAGAAGATAAATGATTTGAAATTACAAAGAAATAAGTGCCTTTTCAGTAAGGCACTGATTCAACAAGGCATTGTTAATTTAGAAGTGTTCAGCCTCCGTATATTTGTTTATTGCAAAACGTTGAACGAGCACTGATGAGCGGCTTGCATTTGACCCTCCGGTAGATTTATTCTTAAAAGATAATGCGCTATGTTACAATCTGATATCTATACCTTTTGTCGCTTTCCACGAATGTGGCCTGAGTATGCATTGTTTAACGCCTCTAATAAATCTTTGTTAGATTCCCAGTCACCCTGCAAAAGGTTGGATAAAAACAGCCCAAGCTCCAGACAACATAATTGAAAAGATCTACTGTTCTTCTAGTTTGTGTCTCCTAATGCAAAGTAATCCGAATCCCGGGATCCGGGAAAATATCTTCTCGTGGAATCTGGAATTCTGGGCTTTTGAAACTGGAATTCATCTCGAGACATTCGAAATCCCTTAAGCGATTGGAATCCGGAATCCAAATTCCACCTAATAAGGAATCCGGATTCCAGAACCTGGAATCGGATTCCGTGCACAGCATAGAATCTAATAAATCTTACTTAGGGTGATGTGCATGATGCAGTAAGTTAGTAGCTAAACAAACCATCTTCTGAAAAGTTCTTGGATGATGATCATTTCAAATCCGATCGGCTCTTACCGTCCTTTTCCCCCGAAGGTGTAGTTTATTGAAAGCTTCACGAAGTGCAGGATTAAAACCCCAACCTTTCAGCTGTAAGAGAGGAATCTTGTTTAAATTCTCTTCGTTTTTTATCCTTTCCTTCCAATCGAAAGGGAAAAAGCTTTTGTGACATACTACAGGTATCCCCCCTCCCCCAGCATAATTGAGCGGGATACCCCACGACACACTAGCTCTGCAGCCAAAGTGAGGAGTGCTTTGAAGCAGTACGTTTGTAGGAAGTTTCTAACTAAAGTGTTGGTGCATTTAGCTTAAATTTTTGAGGTCGGAATTTTGCTGACAGACACTCCCTGTAATTAAAAATTTCTCTAAAGTAAAAATTAGTGATAAGAATAAAGGACAGATTGAAGGCCTTTACTAAATAGAGGAGAAAAAAAACAACGAATAATCGAAAGAAATGCTATTCAGAAAATAAAATTAAGTATTGTAGTAAGCCGGTCCTCTTACCGTTCTTTTCCCTCTGATGTGTCCCAAATAAGCTGTGTTAAGTGCTTCACCTAATGGCGGGTAATCGTCGGAATCCTGGAAAATGTAACAGTTTAATATGGATCAGTGGGAGAACCTGAGCAATCAACAGTTCGATATATATTTTTCACCTTCTCCAGATGTCAAAATTTCGTGGTATGTTAAAGCATAAAATTGCTGCAAGTGGCGAGGTCCGGTTGACTGGTTTGTTATTTTTCTCGTTCTATAAAACCACAGTTTCTTGTAATCGTCTAAATGGTCTCCATCGCCTCGATTTTTGTGATTAAACTGACAGAAATCGGCCTGTATATCAACTTCAGTTCTGTCCAGGCAATTGCTATGATTATCAAATCGATATATCATTTAGGGACGCATTGAGGATGATTATAGGAAAGAGAGGCTTTATTAAAAGCAAGTTAAGAGAAGCTTATCGTCTCAGTGAGACCGGCTAAATTGATTAATATTCAATTTTCACTATAAAACGGAATATCGAGTGTAAGTCATAAATGTTGTGGGTTGTGAGTGTTTTGTTTTACATCATACCGTTCGTTTTCCGCGAATATGTCCAAAATAAGCATTGCCCAAAGCCTCCTTTAATTCGGGTGGATAGTTTGCTGAGTCCTGTAATGATATTAAGCACATATTATCATTACCTGTTCTGAACTGAACTCACTATTCATACCACAACGACATTGTAACGTGTAAAACATAGATGTGCTGTAATCGTTCATCAGATTTATGTGATCGGAGGAGGGGGGTACTCCCCTATATAAGTTATGTAGGTATGTTCCGCCCCATCGGGTGGGGTTTTTGCGCCTGAAATCGGCCGGGTATGGTTTTCAGGGGAACTATGGGTCGGAGTGCATGAACGTATTTATCGTTTCAATTCCAAATGAGCAAGAAAGAAAAAGAAACATACGAATTCGAAATGGATTTAATGAATTTGTTTGTTTGCGCTCTAATCTAAGTAATGACAACATAATTTCTGTCTGGGCCAGGTCTGAAAAAGTTATGGATTTTGGAGGTCTGGTCTGAAAACGGGTGCGGAAAATTACATTTTTTGGTCTGAAATCGGGTCAGGATTTGGAGAACCGGGCGGCACACCCCCACCAAGATAACACGAAAGAGTTTTTAAAATTTTTCGTGTCTTTCGAAGCGGTGAAACCGCAGAAAATTTGTTGTACAAGAGCAAAAAAAGGAAAAAATCTGGATTGTGTCTTTAAATGTGTAAT
The DNA here is from genome assembly GCA_038088405.1 of Porites divaricata. Classification (NCBI taxonomy): domain Eukaryota; kingdom Metazoa; phylum Cnidaria; class Anthozoa; order Scleractinia; family Poritidae; genus Porites; species Porites divaricata. The sequence continues at coordinate 847,572 of JBBMOI010000019.1, read as the reverse complement.
ATTAAGTAACTAATATTATGTACATGCATGAAGAACAAATGTAAAACTAATTGAAGAAATGATCTTCTATATTATGCCCGCAATTTAAGCGACTGCGAAGAGAAGCCTATCAGTGGCTCACAGACGCGATACAGAGCCGTTAAATCAACGATATTGGTGACGTTTACTGCTCCTTTTGTCCTTTAAATCGCATTCAAATCAACCACCATCATTTCTGAAATAATGTCTATTCTCGATCATCAGCCACGAACCTCGTTAAAAGACAGTAGTCGCTAATCAAAGGCAAGAAGTTTGAATGGGCCATTTGCACGATGACGTCTGTTTACTACTAAGACCAAAATTTATTTCGTTCTTTCTTTCATATTTAAATTTATTAATGCCAGTAACGTTTAAATAACAAGAGCCCTAATTTGATCAAGAAATAGGAACCATGGAGGGTTCTGGTAGAAGTAGTGAAATGAGGCCATCGTGCAAATGGCCGTGATTAACTTACAGTTCTTTTTCCTCTAATGTGACCCAAATATTTTGATCTTAGCGCTTGTAATAAACCTGGAGGATCCTGAGTGTCTTTCTTTGTTTCTGAGCAGCTTGTTAAGACCATGAGAAAAAAGAAGAGGAAAATCCTAAGAAACATCTTGAACCTGTGAAAAAAGAGTTTTATAGTCTAAGCCCTTAAAAACGTAACAAGATGGGGTAAAAATACTGAAAGTTCATTTAAACAATGATTGCAAAATAGACTAAAACACTGAAAGTCTTAAACTGAGTTTTGGAATTATTAGGATGGTGACCTCATCTAAAGAAAATCATCCTTTATAAGGGGCAGGTCTCTGCAATTTGACTTTATAAGATGAGATTTCATACAAAGAACATGGTAAAAAGGGTTGTTCAGTGAATATTTGTAAGCAAGATTTCGCCTTTGTAATGGTATGAAATGTTGCCGAAGACACGAGATTGCGCGGTTAGTTGCTCCTGCTTTATGTAATGTGAAATTGTTAAACTGGATATTCATATAGCGTTCTATATTATGTAACGTGTATGTCTCTTGAACAAAAAACACTCAAAAAGCAAGATATGAGATCAAGAATGAAGGGACCAAACTCGCTAATCATGTAATCATGCATAGGTACGATTATGCACATAGATTAGCAAAATATTGAAAGTAGGGCCCTGAATTACAATCCAAAGAAACGAACAAAGAGAACATGATAGAAGATAGTCAAATTGTTTCTTATCACTTACTTATCGCTACATTGATATTGATAATTTTCCATTCAGTTTTTTTTTTTCACGATTATCTCGTTCTTTTTTGTAGCGAAAAACAATTAGATGATTGTGTTATTATTTCTATGTCTTCTTCGCCTTTTATAAACAAGAGTCAGAGTAAAATTCTCAATACCAAACTTTTGTTTTATCGTCGTCTCTGACTTCTCGATGCGGGAGTGAGCTTCAAACGTCAGCTATTTACTTGAACCGTTTTTGCATTGTTTAAAGGACTATATCGATACTGAAAGTTGATAAACCAATTTTGTTTTTTTCACTACCCACACTCAAACGAAACACTAAACCTTGATGTAATGATTTATCAAATAGGAATGACTTTCGAATCTAAGAGCACAGTAAAAAAAAGTAACGTATTAAATAACTTTGCATTTACTCGGCTCTTTCTTAGGCGTTGACAGTGAAACTCGCATTAAAACTGATCTTGTTTGCAATTTAACTTCTGATAAAATTTCCTAACTTAAAGTCATAACAAAGCTACGGGGATATTTACAATTAAGCGTTCTTCTTGTTTGATGCTTAAAAGAAAAGAAAAAGTGTTTTTAGAACTATCACAAAATGCCCAGAACCTACTGGAACAATAGTAATCAGTCATGTAACTTAAAAGCCAAAAATATATCTGTTAGTCTGCCTCTTTCGTTCAAGTTTAAATCTGATAATTACGATCAAGTTGCTTTATGCTAAGAATTTACTTCCTACCCCCAAAATGTTTCTCTCTCTAAACAAGGCTTCGCACTCACAAGAGCCTCAGTCTGTGCCAGCGCTCGGCCACTCGGGTTCTGATAGAGAGATGATGATTGAATACAGTAATAGAAACAATAAATCTTTTATAGCTAAATTTCTTATGCATTGTTACTATCAACATTTCAATTTTTCTTAATCACCTTTTCAGTTATCATCATTAAAAATTGTTCTTCCCTCGCATTGAACGGAACAAATGTTTTCCCACCACTCACAATTAGTAGGGTAATGCTCACATCCGCTGCCACCTCATTAGCAACTAGCGTCTTTTTAATGCCTTGTCGCAATTAGTCCTCCGCATTTTTATGTCATAAAATATATCCATGCACGAGCGAGTAAGATATTTATCTGTTCGACTAGAAAATGACATAGTCTGCTTACAAGGGTTTCCAAAGAAAGAGGCAAAAGGCTTAGACAAAAATTGCGCTTACTGGGAATTTCTCCATCGTTTTCGGAAGCTTTTTTTATACTTTCCATGTTTCTGTTCCTGTTAATTTAAACATGTACAATGTAAGATCGGATAAGAAGGTTTTCAATACCGGATGCTATGAAAATAATTTTGTAATAGGTCTTAATTTGAGTTTTTAATGACGACTTTTTGATTCTCCTTCGCAAGTCAAGCTCCTTTAATTATTTGTCCAGCTTATCTAAATGTTTTTTTCATCTTTTGTAGTAGCAGATTCTTTATGTCCTCAAGAATAAAACGGTTAAAAACAGGTTTTTAATTAGTTTAAAGCAATAACAATTCCTGCTTTAGCTTTTTCCCCCTTCATTGTCTGTTTTTTAATTCTTTACAATTTCATACCTTCCTTAATTGATGCTTGCTCCGTCTTCAGGGGAATTGGCAGATTTGACACTGAGTGTTTAATACCCTAGTTCAAATTTCCTTTCCTCCAGTTGAAAATACGCTTGTGACTGACACTATGTTTTGATTTATATTTTTGCTCAAGGCAAAAATGGTAATATTTTTTGATCATGCATCATAACCTGCAAGAATAGAATTTCTTTTATCAGTAAGGTACCTTGACGAGGTTTTAGATTCAAAAGTGATTTTGATCTTTTCAATAAACCTAAAATTTAGAACGACTGAACTTATTTGAAAATATTGCAGTTATGTAGAAATGCCTTTTATCAAAACCAGTAGGTGTAAATTAATACTGTTTAGATTGTTTTCAATTCCAAACGCTTACTGCCCCGGAATGGATTAAAACTTTGGATAAAAATGACTGTTCTGATAACGAGTAACCTATTCAACTGATTTCTCTTAATCAGTACATGGAAATATGTCCTTTTTCCTGATTACTATAACTAAATGAATTTTGCTTTTGTTGGTACAGTGAATTTTTTTAAAATACTTATTTGTAACCAAAGAATTGACGCAAGTAGGCCAATAGTTATCACTGGGGACGTTTTTAGTGGCAAACTGGTCGAGTATGTTACGTAGGTTACATCCATACATCCTATACTGTATTATCTGCAATTTATTTCTATCTTTTTAATTATTCAACAGATCCTGTAACGTCCATAACTCTGCATCTGTCAGGCTTTTAATTTCTGTAAATGGTGGCTGTACAATTAAATGAACCTTGGACCGTTTTAGGACTATTCTTGGCAAGGGAGGAGAGGGATGGGAGCATTATTTTAGATCTAGTTCTCATTAGCTGCAGTTAAATACCGAGGGAAGACGTAGTCCAGGATTTAGATATCCGAACAATTGTGTTGGTTTTGCGTGAGCACTGCAGTGATTTTTGATAGTTTCTTAGTGTTGCGGACTCGTGCTTTCACCAAATGTCGACTTATTGCAAAATATTGAGAAGTCACAATGCCCACACCACAAAACAAAAGAGAACCAACAATATCCTCCGCATCACCATGAGACACCCTAATTTTTAATTTTCTCGCTATAGATGTTTTTTGCAACTTCTAAATTACTATTAATATTACAATTTCAAACACAGGAGAATCAATACAAAATGTTTAACTTTTGTTGATGATTCTTCTTTAGTGTAGAGTACCTTAGTTTATATTTTAGTTTACTGTCGTGTTTTAATTCTTATCTAAAGCACACAATTTAGTTTCTTTTCATTCAGTTCTTCTCAGTTTTAAGTTTTGGAGATTCTTGCCGGAAATTAAAATGACACTGATTTTCAGTATTAATGGTGAGATTTGTAGAGAAAGAAATTCCGAAATATATCGTGGTGAAAGCTTTCGCACAAAACATTCCTGTGGCTGTTGTGTTGTTGCTGCATTACGGCATCAAATGACTTCCTTAGTACGTCATTTGCCACGATTTAACATTATGATATGTAGGCCATGTAATTTCCCCATAAGATGCTAAGCATAAAATTCTTACACCGTAATCATATCAAATACACCACATGTACATCAAGGACTTCGATAAATTATTTTTTTAATCAGGGGAATACAGTACGTTGGTCTTAACACTCGTGGTTATTAACAAGTAAACTAATCTTTCAAAGATTTTATGATGGGCTGGCTCGTCTTCCTTAAACTCTGCAATGAAAAGAATACAATCCATTAATTTCATATTAAACCTCTTGAAATTATGTAAGATTACCTGTGAAGGTTTTTAGTTGATGCCTGTTGTAACTTTTGATCCTGTTGTGACCCTACCAATGACTGTTATGAATTTGCTCCCAGAAAACGGGCGATCTTGTTTGTTGTGTTTCTTTTATCGACTGATCTACCTCGAAATAGAAAACTGAAGAACTAACAATGACCGTTTGCCCCCAAAGCCAGTGCTTTCCCCTTGGAAACTGGGCCGAGGCCTCCCAAACCCCTTCCCGGCCATATTCTGAGGGTTCTAGACGCCTGGGAACAAGGTTAAGATGAAGTTGAGTGACTTGGAAGAGACTGTCCTCGGAAGATGGAAGCGGTCCGAATAATCACGGAACGGACCAGATTCCACTCGCTCTAGTTCACCGGCCAGATCAATCGAAGGGTTCCTGGAGAGATACTGAGTTCTAGATTTAGGAAGGAATCAGGTTTTCTCCTGCCCGCATACGGCTTTGTAAATCTGGTTTCAGCCTGGTTTTGGCGATATGACATGTGGCACGTTTAACCAATTCAGCGTCAATTTGATACGAAACGGCTATATTCAGATATCTAGAGCCTTTCGGTTCACTCGGTGATCTGGCCCTGGCTACTATCCTAACGTAATATGTTTTTTTCTTTCCTTTTCAGATATATAATATTTCAAAACATGACGGTTGAAACTCGCCTAAACAGACGTACCCTAGTCCAAGGGGTTTTCCTTGAATTTCACGACATTTTTTCGTCGTTTCACGGCTCGTTCTCGTGAAGACAAATTTCAAGAAAATCCTCTGGGACCAGGCTAGCCTAAAAGAAACTCTTACGACTCTACTGACTGGAATCTAGCTAAATTAGCTCCCTACCTTTAAAACCATTCTCCGGCCATTCAGCAAAAGACCCATTTCAGCCTGATGAAGAAAACACAAAGGGGGTCAGTATATACTGGTTTTTCTGTATCCGGAAAAAATATCACACATTTTTAAGTGTATTTCAGTTACGTGATGACTGCAAAAAATCTTGTGAATGTCACAAAAAGCAACTTGAGAGGCTGTGTGTTATTGGAAACCTCCGTGACGGAGCAAAGAAGAGAACGTCAAAATTCTGAATTCTAAATACATTTTACTGTCTTGTAACAGGCCAACAGGCCATGTTGATTTCAAATGTTCATATAGCGTAACCTTGGGGGACAGTATGAAACTATATGGGAGGCAAGGAGCGAATTGTAGGGAGTGAACTAAGATGGCCTTAAGCAGGAGCTCCTGCCTTAAGTTACAATAGGCGCACAATCTCGACGATCTTATGGGACTATAGGGGACTATAAAGAGTCTAATTTTTGGGAGACAAATTTAATGATGAATTAAATTGCCTGTTTTTGCTTTGAAAATATCCAGGAACGCACTACTGTTTACATATTTCAGATCGTTGGAACGTAGTGGCAAACAGAAAAGTCATAATAGGCGTGAATATAGTCGATATCAAGTCTGATGCACCTTTCCATTGTTTGGAACAGGTTATTATCTCCCTTCAATGAATGGAAGAGCAGGTCACTGAAGTGGAGAAAGACGTCATTATTACCAACCTTCTGATTCACTTGGTTGGTCACAATAGGGCCACAATAATAACCTGCAGGTTCTCTAACAATGGAAAGGTGCATTAAATCGGATAAAAAAGTACCCTCGCTGGCTCCACGACCTACTTCAAAATAATGACTGTCTGAGTGCGTATGAGCTTACTTAGGCATTATACCATATTCTGTATCCAATTTCGGAATGAGATGCATCTTCCTTTTCTATGTATTAAAATAAGAAGTGAAATCTAGAATTCATTGACAGCGCAAGTTGGCGTTATGGTGTTTTTTCAACACTGAATATTCCCTTCAACCTTAAACCCATGATCAAGGCAAGATCAATTCACTGCAGATAATTCCTCTTAATAATATTCCCTACTACAGTTTCTATGATAGGGCATGTACTTTATTCTATTTTTTCACCTATTTTTTGCACGTTTTCTCGCACACTTCCTTTTTTTCGAAGTTGTTTGCATTACCGTCACACCCTCCGTAGAGAAACTGCTCGCATTCTCCACTTTTGCTATTGTAGTAGTATCTTGGGATCGCAGCTTTACATTTTCCCACTTTCGCTGGTAATTCACAGATGTTTTCCGACTTCGCTGTGTTACCTCCTGCAATGACTAGAGATCAGAGGATGCTAGTCAGTACCTGTAATGTTATTTTACATTTCTAAAATATTTAAACAGAATACCCTAGCGGGGGCCTAGCGGGGAGATTGAAGCCACTGACTGACCTCCGCAGAGGTATTCAGTGTTATATATTGTGATTCTTCCCGTCACCCTTAAAAAAACTAGCGTCTTCTACGCAGGTTAGATTGACTGACGGAGCCAGGTCGTTTTACGTTTTGTTTGAAAATTCTACAGCCTGCAGTAAGATAATGAAAACGACGAGCCTTTATGTGGTCTCTTAAAGCAGGTTTTAATAAACACCCTAGGCTATCATAGAAGCAAATGAATACCCCTGGTCATCAGTGGCTTCAATCTATCCGCTAGGATATTCCTGTTTAAGTATTTTGGAAATAAGAAATAACGTTATACACGATGTCGACAGGGGGGCGGGGTGGAGGGGGAGCTGTAGTTTTTAGGAGCTTCGTAATCTCGATCCCTGAACTGACTCAATCTGGATGGTTATTGCATTTAATCTTACCAGTTGCTTGAATATGATGGTAATTTATTAAATATAAAATTTCATTTTTCATATATTATGAGATCACAAAATATAGTATGACGTAAAGTTTTGAATTTTCAATTTCTTTTTCAATCTGTCTTAGAGGAGGAAGAAAAGTCTCGTCAGCCCAACAAGATGTGGTCATCAGAAAGATCATCAAATGATTTTTTTATTTGTGCAAGTTGTTAGGTAATTCAAAGGGAAAATCCACTGATTTTTCCTAAATAGTTTCCGAATGAGCCGTGCGAAGTCACTGAAATGAGAAATCATTGATAAGAGAACAGATTTAAGAGTAAACAACTTTTAACGGAAAAAGACTTCGATCTATTCCACCAATTTTTCATCATCTAATATCAGAAGATTTTGCCTTTCTATTTGTAAATTTCCCCTTTCTTTTTAGTGTACCTCTACATAAATAAGTGAATTGATCGCAGTTAACGCTCGGAATACACTTACAACAAAAAAAGCGACTTGTTACGTTACCAAACTCGTAACTTTTATCTTTTTTTTTAAATTTCAAGGATGAACATATCTCACAGAAACAGCCCTCATCCACTGTAACTTTAATGTTCTAAACTGATATTTCCAGCACTTACCATTCACTAAGAATACTGCCAATAGACACATGTTTGTCTCCATTTCCGAATACATCGATTCCTCGAGTTCACCGCCAGATGCTTCTATTCGAATGAAGACAATCATTAACATCGAGTTGGTCCAAAATTCAGGAACTAGGGCGTGTCGATACCATGAATAGCTTTGTAGGTAACCGCCAAACCAATGTCATATCAGTGATAGCAGTTTGTTTGGTCAGTAATATAGCTTGAAGTCCCGCAATAATTTTCCATATGTGGACCTTCAAGTTACTGACATGCTCTGGTTCGATATGTTGCTTCACTACGGACGAATTAGAAAATAAGTTCGGTGAACGTTTTTGACTTATCGGCATTGAAATAGCGAAAAGGATCCTATCCTTGTGGAGATTGCCATACCCGAAACGTGGAAGAAGGTACCTTTCGTATCCGGAGAAATTACGTCGATCACCAGGGACAAGGGTATTCCTTTTAAAAACGCAATGTAGCCATGACTGTCAGTGATCTTTGGAATAACATGTCCAAAACGTCATCTCGGCCGCGGTAGGAAATTAGGCTGTTAAATAACAATACGTTTGGCTGCCATTATACATTGGATTCCTTTGAAGTGTTTCAGGCTGTATTTTACAAAGAACTTCATTCGCTTTCCTTTGCGCGAACCTTTTTCTTTCTTCTTCTTTATCTGTCTTCTTAATAACAATAGTTTTGTCGCTGAGCTTCCATGCGATTGACATTTTGTCTCAGGAAGGAATAATTAGTAGAAGATTTCTACAATGTCTCTACTGAAGCTAAAGGAAAGCAAGTGTGGGAAATCAACAATGAATACAAAAGCGGCCACCCTTCATCAAGCGGCCAGAAATATTAATCAAATTGAAGTTCCGATGAAGAAAATGTAATATTGTAAATTAAAACTTTATTAAGAGCTATAATTAATCGGCTACCTCTATCAAGCGCCCGCCGCGGACACCTTTTGGCCGTCTCGAGGAGAGTTTTCCAACTGTTGTCACCAGAATTATAAGCCATCAAGCGCCTTATACCTTGAGTAATTGGTTTATTTTAAAAATATGGTTAAGGAGCATACAGTGCACAGGTGCGAGATAGCGGCCGATGATGACTGATTGTGGACAATCAATGCATGTTTGGGATCTTTATACGTTTCTTGGAAACTGCCCACATACCCACCCCTCCCCCAAGCCAACATTGACACTAACAGTGTACTTCTCACTGCACTTCGGCAAAATGTTGGCTTAAGGGAGGGGGGATAGGTGGGCAGTTTCCCAGAAACTTATAATGATTCCACGTTTGTTTCCAAATAACGTTCGAATAAAGTCATGTTTCTGCTTAATTTTATCCTAATTAATGAAGCGGGAACCTCATCTATTGCATGAGCGGCCATACCTCCATCAAGTGGTCACCAGTATAACTGGCACTTAGGTTCAACTGTAATTATTAATAAATAATGACGATTTTCTCCCTTTTCTACATTTTTTCCTTTTCCTTTCATTTTGTTTCATTCAGAGCTAAGTCCTCTTTTCCAACCACATTGCTCCTTTCAATACATACATATATACATACATACATACTTTATTGTCACCTCCCCAATAGGCAGTATTTACAAGTCATGTTGGGTTGGAGTGGTCGTGAGACAATAAAAGGGATCCATAAAATCATAATCAAAAGTCATCTTATCTATCATTTTATTTGGTAAGTGCTACGAAACTGTTAGTGACAGTCACTGTTTCAGAGTCAAAAAACCATTTTCCCTGTCTCTTTGAAGATTGGCTTTGTGACTAATTCAAGTTTAGGTACCACAATAAATCATGGCTTTAAATAATTGTCCAAAAAAGCTATTATTATAATTAACCATTTTTATTTAATTGTTATTCGTATTTCGATACGATTTCATCCAGAAACTTAAGATAGATTCCGCTTTATGGACAAGGTCCCATCAATATAGGCCAAATACTATTAAAAGGAAAGTCGACTGCGATCGTTGCTGAGAGTCGTGGCGTAGTTGCCTTTCCCAAAATGAAGACAGGTTCTAAACTGAATTGCATTGCATAGTGAGCCATGCATGAGATTGATATTTAACGTTAGTCAGAAACGTCTGTTAATGCGGAGAAAGTAATTTGGGGCAGGTTTGGGCAAGTTGATATCTGTGAAGTTCAAAAGTGCCACTCCTATAGGCCTCTGCTCGCAGGATACTTTATGCCAAACTGCTGGTTTTTATTTATAAGTTTAAAACTCCGAAGAAAATGTTCAGACGCTGCATAACGAAAACAATGTACTAATCAATCTTTTTTTTTTTTCTTCTTTTTTTTTTTTAAATTAAAATAAATAAATAAACGATGGCTCTGTCAGCACTACATAGTCTAGCCCCCTTCCCGTGCCCTCAGCTATCAAAGAAATTTAAAACAAATATCTTAAAAAGGGCGACAATATTGTTGTCTTCAGTTTAATTTAATTTCATGCAATTACATAAATTTCTCTTCCTCTTTCTTAGCCTCTTTCAATTCCACTATCAATATGGTTGTCATTCGCTTAGAAATCAGAGCTTCCTTTGATTTAAATCAGTTTACTTAAATATGTAATTAAAGCTTGACTTGTGAATTACACGGCCTCTCCCTGAGCTATGTCGTCCACAGGCACTAAAGATCTTTGGTTTGAAATTCTGAAGAGAAAAATAAAATGATAGCAATAGGTTTATAGGTTTAAGAGCATAGAAAGGAAGAGTTTTTTGTCCGTGTCGTGTTGTGTTGGAACCTGGCCTTTGCGATTGCTGGACCCAACGCTCCATCCGAGCCAATCAAGGCAACTGGCATCCTCAGAGACCAAGGGGCAGTCAGGGTCGGGAGAAAGGGCGCGACGAAAGTTTTCAAGTACGGGCGAAAAAGCCCCTGGGTACACCGACTCTCACCAAGCTATTTCCAAAAATTCAAGCGGATGCCGGCTCCTGATTGGGCACAAAAAATGCTTTCTATTATTGTGCCCAATGGCTATTGTCTTGCCACACTTGCCCGGTTCGTTCACCAAGCTTGTGCGAGCAAGGGAAACTTTTATGTTCTACTTTCCTAACCAGAAACTAAGGAACTACCGATAAGTCGAAAAAACGTTTGGGATGCTATCAGCAGGAGCAATTCAATTGGCCCCGAGAATATTCTGTTAGTGACTCATCAAAATGTATCGTAAATACGGAGGTTAAAGATGCGGCGGCGTAGAGAAAGTCAAATAAGCAATAGCTTGACAAAGCAAAACAACAACTTTGCACGTGCATCACACTTTTTTGTACATTTCTTTGCCGTCAACTGCACGACTACCCGTGAAAATGCCTAATTAAATGTTTTGTGAATGACGTAAACAAGCAATGATGGTTAATAGAAGTTCAGCTCCAGGAGAGTTCGCTTGCATTTGACAAAGTAAGCGAGTTGGAATAATCATGGTTGTCAGCCGTCGTGCTATCTAGATCTATTTACGCAAGACGTGAACGATGCAAGCGTGAATACCTGTTGTAAGCTCAAGCTTGTATTTTTGGCAAAGCGTCTTTAGTTTTCGGGCAGACAGTATTTTGAAATCAGATGGGGATTTTCTATCAAACAGCATGAGCCAGACAAGCCGTGATCGAAACAATAGCCGTCGTGTACGAACTCACGAAAAGAACTCAGGAGAAACTGTTCGCCGATTGGGCACAATAATAAAAAGCATTTTTGTGTACAATCAGTAGCCGGCATCCGTTTGAATTTTTGGAAATAGCTCGGTGAGAGTCGGTACCCAGGGGCTTTTTCTCCCGTACTTGAAAACTTTCGTCGCGCCCTTTCTCCCGACCCGACTGACTGCCCCTGAGTCTCCGAGGATGGGCAACTGGAGAAACATCTAGTAAATATTTGCAATTTTTAATTCTTAATTCGAGTGAAATCTAAAGATAAAACGTTTAAACGTGTTTGAATGTGTCTGATTATTTGTTAAATCATCTCAAATTGCTAATTGAAAACAAATTTTATTGACCAGCTTGCGAGAACTGTTCTGAATATAGAGCACGATATCTAGATATCATCCCAAGCATTAACGATTGTTTGAGCCGATTATAAACAATTCTGCTACAAGTTTAACAAATGTACGTACAGTTCTGTAATGGCAAGGGAGAATGAGATAACTGTTATCATTTCACCACCTGAGTCAAAGTCAAAGTTTATATATTAACAGTAGTTTTAAGCCGAAGGGCTCAATGCTGAAACCTTTCAAATGATATGTAATGGCAGCAATTTCAAACGCTTTAGTTTATTTTTTCAAAATAAAATCAGATTTGGAATATTTTTTAGTTTGTTTTCGTTACAACTGTAGAAAAAGAGTTGAAGGTGTCTAGGAACTTTCCAAAGAAGCTCAAAGAAATGAAGATATCAACCATACAGTTATTTAAAATAATTTTTTAAAAAATGGACTGCAATCATGTAGTACACACCTGTCTGTCACTGACCTCCACAGGCGGCCTTACACGCTGCTTCATCATCATATCTATTTCCATTTCCGTCACAGCCTCCATAAGTAAACTGCTTACATATTTTATCATTGGGATCATAATAAAACTTTGGGAAAAGTCCTCGACATGGTCCCGTCTCGGGTTTTGAAGAACAGTCAGCTCCCTGTGCGCTTCTTGTGTTTCTTGAGAAACCTGCATAAAACACAACACCTACAATAGTGTCACCGCAAGAACATGTCAGGAAAATGTCAGGAAAATCTTCTGTGACTGGTTTACCCCAAGGATATAAAAAGTCGCGGGGGGAGGGGAGTTGACTTGGGGGCCTTAAAGTACGCTTCCCACCACGAGAGAACTAACTTATTCCCTCTTACTTCCCACTAATCAAGCAGGACTTGTTTTTTGGTTGTTTCAGAAATTTGATATTCTTTACGACTGTTTTTACTTTCGACCTGGATATATTAAATGACTAGCGTCTGTATATTTTTCTTTTTTAGGTTGTTTTGGACCTCCGATTCTCGCTTTTTTGTGATAAATTAGCGAACAATTGAACAACTGTTAGTTTACCTTTGGAATACCGACTGATATTGTCGTGTAGCCAGATTTTTTTTTTCGAGCATGTGCCGATTTCAAAGCGTTGAACAAACAATCTTAAAATCTGAATTGTATACTTTAATTGCTTTATTCAAAAGTTTTGAAAGCGAAAAATTAAAAAATCTCGGTTATTTGTTATGAATCCGAGGGCACAATTGAACGCGAAAGACCTGAAAGTGTGCTTTACATCAGTCCGCATAATCTATGTAATTATTATCCAACATTTCTACTCATCCAGGTCTTCTAAAAAGGTGAAATACTTCTTACTATGCGTAGTGAGTGCGTTTATTGAAGGATTTGCATATGCTAGACTGGTCTAATGTGCTGGAAATCATGACGAACAGTCACTACACTTTCCGAGCACACGATCTTCACGTAGAAATATGACTTGAAGAAACAATTTTTTGAATCAAAGAATCAGGTATAAGGAACTTCGACCACATTGAAAACTAAAGGAAATAACGCTAGCACTACACAAAAAACTGAGGAACAAGAATGTAGTACCGTTTTTCATTTGTTGTCAAAGAAACTGTTTGTTCAGTTCAATGGAACAATTATTCTTAGTTAAACAAAGCGAGCCGCCATTAAAGTAAAGTTGTTAAAGATCATTTAGATTATCATATTCAGATTTATTTCAGAGGACATTTTGCCTTAAGGAAGGCTCACGTTCTGTTTACATATTTTTATTTGGAATTTTGTGATATAATTCACAATATGCCGTTTCTGCGAAAAGGGAGACTGCTCCGAAATTCAAGTTGGGATTCCTAATAAAATCGCAGCAGCAGCAATTAGAACTTTAAGTTTTAAATGCAACATGAAGAAGAAGTAATAATCGTGAATGGTACAAAATCAACTCAGTAAATCGCCACCAAGGGAGCACAGATTTTGGAAATCAACCGAAACATCAAATGCAAGTACATGTAGTGATTCGGCATCGAGTGCTTGTTCATGAGTCAATTTAACTTTGATTAACTTTGTGCTTTAAGTTTTACTAGACGTATCTTGCGTGCAGTTCAACAATTCAAATAACAACCACATCAAAATATATCGTCAATGACTATAATAACTCGTGATTTAAATCAGAATTAATAAAAGAAAAGCACAACAACGCTACCTGTCGCCAAAAGAACAGCCACAAATAAAACTGTCTTCACTGATACAGAAGACAACTCAAGCATGTTAAGAACCAAGACGACTATCCACTTAAGAATATCCTCACCGAAGAAGCGTCCCGCGTAAGATTATTTTTAATACCACAAACGTATAAAATGGACCGTCCATAAAAGATTTCTTTGTTCTTTCAATCCATATTTGGAACATTGTCTAAACAGAGTTATTTAAGGCATTAAAATTTTTCGTAAAGCTGTTAAAACAGCTGTTCTAGCTGAGCAAAGAGAGGTAAACCAGCCATTTGAAACATTTAGCACCCGTTTACATTGCTGAGTAGGTATTCGGATTTACCGAGAGATTGCCGTAAGCCAAAAGTTAAACAATAAACTTTGGTGGGTGTCCCTGACCCAGTGAAGTATAATTTTCGTAAAAAAATAAGGCTAATAATAAAAGCTCATAAAAAGACTTCTTTTTAAAAGTCTGGCGAAGCCCAACATCATGATTTTACCACGCGGTTTTGTTTCTAACACAAATTTGTAACTTTTCGATTCTAACTGGCTAGTCCACCAAATCCACTTACCTGTACATCAGAATATGTAGAGCGTTTTCAGTGACGTCACGGCGGCCATATTGGTGTTCCAAAACAATGGAACGGCCTCTGGAAGTTGAATTTTTTTCTCATGTAAATGCATTCTTTTTTTCCAATAAATTAGCATAGATGCTGGCCACGTGAGTGAAAACGCTCTATAAAGTTAATTAGAAGGTTACCGGCCACAAAGGTGAAAATGAAACAAGGAAAACTTTCGCATGACAATTTCTTAAGAGTGGGACTACCAAATCACTTCATAACATGCTTCACAGTTTATGAGCTTCATGAAGACTAATATGCAGATTTGGAACTCAGCGACACCGGTGCCCCAGTTAAAATAGTCATCTCAGCTGGCTTGGAAGCTCTTAACCCGTCACAAAGAACTCACAATTAGGCCTGTTCAGATTGTGCGTGTAAAATGCTGAAAAGTTGCTCACTGGAATGCCAAAAAGTTCAATTCTAAAAAATTGTCAAAAATTTGAAAAAGTTGTCACCAAAACTTTTTATGTAAAGCTTAATTAAAAGTTTTTTTTTTTCGTTCTTCACAATGTGTTGCTCGCAAACAATATTCTTAAGTCTAACCACAGGTAGCTCAAACTCACGATGAGAGCTCTGAACAACATTATCTTTACTTAGCTAATTAATTATTCTTTTTCTTTATAATTAAAGCGAAATTTTCTTTTTAAGTTACCTTTAGCATATTCTTGTGTTTTTTATGTACTGACTGCGTTTTAAGGCACGTTATAAAAGCCGCTTTAGGCCTGCGAAAGGTAATGCGTTCAAAAGGTTGATAAACGTAAGAAATTCGCATGATTGAAGTTTGTTATGAAATCGTTAACTCAGCACAAGAGAGAATGATAGCTATAGCTCATTATCTCTTGCTCAGCGTTAACTTTTTCGTTTTTGATATGTTCTCAGAAATTTCTCGGAAAGCTAAAAGTTGCTGAAGGTTGCTAGATCCTGCATCCGGCATCTCGTCCTTACCTTGTCCCTATTTTGCTTTGAAATCCTGAATCCTGACCTTCAAATAAGGAAACTCCAGGATCCCGAAAAACGTATTGGAGATCCTATTACTTTAGAGCATGAAAATTTGCACTTTTACAAAGATATGACGTGAAAGATGCATTTGTGAGGGAAGAGTCCAAGTTCCGACAGCCGCGTTAATTTGTTAGTGACGTAAAGAGCTGCTGGTAAGGTGTTTCCTCATTGGTCGCAGAAAACAATAACACATAATTGTTCCCCAGTGCAGACGCAAAAGTCGGTGGTTTACGAAAACAAACAATAGCTTAGAAAGTTTTCGTTGAATACAGATAGATTTTACTAATGGTACAGGCCTAAACTGGCTGAACATCTGAGAGCTATAGATCGAGAGCAATAACATACAAAAGTACAGCTAGATGTACATGAGGTACAATTATTTATGCAAACAAATTAAAGTAATCGCTTAAGTGCTCAGTTCAGTTAATGAAGTCAAATTTTTGTAGTGCTGAGCAGTAGATACACACAGTATTACTAATTGACAAGAAAGCTGCTAACAGAACTAGAGGAAAAAAGAAAAAAAGGTATCAGATTAAGTATACATTCAAGAATATTTCCTGAGACGAACACTTTTATCATAAATTATAACCCATCGATAAATTTTCGCGCCATTTGGCTATTTTGAGTCACGTGCTGGTAAATATCAGGTGATTTACCGAGTCTGCGTCGATATTTGCCCTACAATTTTTCGGTCGAAATTCAAGAAAACATAACAAAATCAACAAATTAATTTAGTCTCTTTCAGCTTTTACCTTTCCTTTTACCCTTGAAGATTCTCGCAAAATGCTTTTGTTTTGTTCGAAAAATCTCCGATATATATCCAAGCCGCCGGAGGGGGTTTATTTTACTAAATAAAAATGGAAACACAAGAAACAGAGATTTCAAAAGCAAATCACTGATGGAGCGGTGTTATAAAATTTGTATCTGCTCGCTCATCCTATAGGGGAACTTCAGTCTTTTCGAAATTGCAAGGGCTTCAGTATTATTTTCCAGAAAATTTTAGATGCATTTTAACGTTTTACAAAAGTGAGAATTTTTCTGATTCTTCTCTCCATCAACGAAAGCCGAGGAGGGTCTTTCGATTATCTGACTTCGGACTTATCACTCCCTACGCTATAAATTACAGTCACATAAAGCGCGGATTCAACCATGAAAGCTGAGGAGGCTCTTCCGACTTCCATTCCAACTTATTTTAGGTTTCCTTTAAGGACAAAAAAAAATAGCATAACTAGGGGAGTGAAATGTGAAAAATGAAACATCAAAAAATCGTAGGGAATTTATTAGATTAGCTTCAAAAATTGTACATGAATCTTAGCCGTCCTCAAGCCGTAGAAAAGTTTAGTCAATAGAGAGATAGCCTGCGTAGCAAGCGTTTCCGTTGGGTTTCGGAGCAAAGAAAGACCGAGGAACCGGATTTTCGGTTTTGACCGCGCGAGAAACAAAACGAAAGCCTTTCTTCGCGCGGTCTTTGACTCCCGTTCCTCGTTCTTTGCTCCTAAATAAACCGCACAGAAACGCTTGCTACGCAGGCTAGTAGAGAGATTAAGAGTCACGTTTACGGCAAACCGCTAATGTCGGATTCAAGTTGAGAATTTCTCAAAATAGAAAATAAGCAGATAAAAACTGGCCAGGGCAATTCTCATGGATAAAACTAAGGTGAAACTACTTATTTTGAGGAGAAGTAATAAACAGTAAAAGACAATTAAGGGGACAACTTGGTCACATGGTACAAATTGGCGTAAACGTGAACCTTAAAATTTTGCTTCGCTCCGAACAGATATTTTACAGAAAGCAGTCGTTGGGTGCCCCTGGTTTTCCCAGCAAGGCAGATTCAACATTCATATATTTGACGACATTGTGTTACTGAATGACCCAGGTGTACCGGTGCACAATTTTGCCCACAAAGAGTAAACAGGGTCCCCAAGGAAAAGACAAAACAAGTGGAAACCTTTGGGTAGACGTTTATATTATTTTCTACCATCAAAATATTGGACCGGTTTGATTTGAGTAATTTTAGCAATATTAAGAGGAATCAAACAAACCTAATTTGGAATCTCGGCTTTATAGCTCGCAAAAAGCAATTCTTAATTTTTACCAATTTAAACGACCTTTTTTATGTCAATCCGACAGAGGCATCTATTTAAAATTGCGAAAGCTGTTTATGACGATTGTTACAAATCACGTCAAATCGGTGCTAACGGTATTAGAGATCTGACACGGCGGAGGAACACTGATGGATTTTCAAGGAGATTAGTGTTCAACACACTGAAGCAGGCACGATGCCCGGGGGGTACTCCTGCGAATTCTTGGTGGGGGTGTGCCGCCCGGTTCTCTAAATCCTGACCCGATTTCAGACCAAAAAATGTAACTTTCCGTACCCGTTTTCAGACCAGACCTCTAAAGTCCATACTTGTTTTCAGTCCTGACCTTTAGGCAGAAATTCTGTTATCATTACTTAGATTTAAGCGCAAACAAACAAACTCATCAAATCCATTTCGAATTCGCATTTTTCTCTTTCTTTCTTACTCATTTAGAATTGAAACGATAAATACCTTCATACACTTCCGCAGTTCCCTCGAAAACCATACCCGATTCCAGACCAAAATGGGTAAAGTGTATAATCGTTTTCAGACCAAAACGGCGCAAAAACCCTACCCTCTACCCTATGGGGCGGCACATACCTCTATAGCTTGCATTTGGTAGTACCCCCTCCCCCCGGGCACGATGATATCCGTGCTTGAGTGGTCACGACTGAAGCTTATGGCGTTCCGTTGCGGACAAAATTATAGAGTTGCAAGCGTCACGGCGCCAAAATAAGAATTCTGAACTGTCATATGAAGCTGAACTAAGCTGGCTTTCCAAATCCTCGATAAGTCTACCAAGGGAGAAGAAAAAATCTGCAATATCTAGTAACCAACAAACCACTACTTTGGAACAAAGACTTGTATCGGTGGAGTGAAGACATCGATGGACAACACAGCTGGTCAGCGTTCTCTCTTTCTCGACTAGAGTATTTTTTTTTTCAACTCGACTCGAATTTTTTTTTCGACTCAAATTAAAAAATTTCGATTCGTGTTTTTTTTTTCGTTCGTGAACATATATTTTGCAAATTTCGACTCATATTTTTTATTGCATTCGATGTATTTTACAAGTTTCGACCTAAGTATTATGTTTTCAACATTTTTTTTACTATGCGTATAATTTTGTCCGCAACGGAAGAAGCTCCAGGCATAGCTTTCATATATGTAATTCTAAGTAAACAACCACACGTTGCTGGTAGTGTGATGACGTCAACGGAACTACGTAGTTTGGACAGCATATAACTGTAAACTGTATATAATGGGATGTTATCGCCTTGGTTCAATGATAGAAACACGAACGTGGATTTTACGAGAGATTCTGACAAGTTAAACGAACCACCCAAGGATCAACTTGTAAGTAAAAATTCTCTTCTTTGATTTTAAGCTCCCCATTTATTAGATCAAGTTACTGAATTTTGCCAAATGATTTTGTGCTAATGCCGATGAAATCTCTAAAGAGTATTTTATAGCAGTACTACTGAAAGTTATCAAGCAGTACTTTAAAAATAGTGTATATAATGATTTTTTTCTAAATAACTTGCGAGAGTCGCTTTTGTTCCCACTTAAAGAATTGCTATTTTTGAGTGGAAATATTTCAATTGTTTTAGCCAGATCAGTTGTAAGGCATTTCTGGAGAATGTGTTTTCTAGTACAAAGCTAATTACTACTTGATGATCACATTACTTAAGTATACGCTGCCGCACGGCTCAAATGTGACAATCATCCTCATTGGAGATATCAGTGTCCTGTTTCTAGCGGCAATCGTAGCTTCTTTTCTCCGTGAAGCGCGGAGTAAAATTGTTTCCATCAGGATTTACACAATGCGGACTTCGTATTCTTAACCTGCCCGCAGTGTGAGTCCAATAAGTCAGTTACATACACGTGGAATAGCCTTTACAAGGGTCCCGTGCAGTGCATCTTGCTGGGACATGCGAGTGTTGGCGGCTCATACCTTTTATTTTGCTTTGTTATACTGCTTTTATCGAACGGAAGCGGGCTTTGTTGATTGTTTATGTTCAAAACATTCGCGTCGCTAATGCATAAGTTTCTGTTTCAGCTTTTTGAAAGGAAGAAAACTCCCGTTGCTCCGAGGTCACTTATTGCTGACAGAATTCTCACGCAACTAACTTGGCTCCACGCCGACGTCTTCAGTAAAAGAAGAGCTAGAATCAATATACATAAACTTAAAGCCAGTTGTCATCTGTTGGAACTTTCTTGCCAAAACCAAGCGAAACAATATCGCATCAGAAGTTATCAAAAGTGACATATATTCAATTGAGGAACAGAATTTGAACATCATGTCCAGTTTCGTCAAGGGACGTCTCCTCGGAGGTCGTGGAAGACATTTTGATCGAAAGACAAGTTGCGATGAAGCAAAATGGTTACTTATCTCTGGCAGTAACTCTGAAGTACTGGTAGAAAAAACTCACACCTCGAGTAGCTTAAGAAGAACAAGTTCGGCATCTGGGAATAGCACATTTCAAGCGATCTACAGAAGTGGCGAAAAGGATTTGTGCAAACTGACTGATTCTTGTGACCAGTGTACCTATGCTAAAATCATAAATCAAATGAGTGATTCAGTTCGGTCATGTCTTCCAAGCCCAACGCTTATGAGACGCCGTCGAAACGCCATATGCGATGAAATTGAAAAGAAAATAATTGCTTTGCCTGGAAGAACTTTGAGACAAGGAAGGGTTGACATGCTTCGAGGGATAGCTCTCTCGCAATTTTCTTTGTTGTAAACAAGATCAGGCGTGTACAGTTGCAATCAAGACATAGCACGCTTTAAAATGCTCACTACTGTACGCTCAAGTGTGAGTTTAATCAAGCGTTGATGGGGTGGCCGTCATGAGTATTATTTTAATATTACATAGTAGACAACAAGGATTCATCACCAACAATAATTCATTGCTTCATTTCTTTACAGGCGTTTTCCAAATGTTTCCATATGCCAAATATGAAGTACAAACGTGCGGTATATAATGGCCTTGTCTCACAGCAGACAAATTGTTTTACAAATTACCGAAATTTCAACTGACTGACAGCTCCGGGGGGTACTTCCTAATATAAGCAGCTGGGTTTTTGCACCGTTTTGGTCTGGAAACAGGTCTTGTCAATTTTGGTATAGAATCAGGTATCGTGTTCGAGGGAGCTACGGGAGTGTATGAACATATTTATCGTTTCAATTCCAAATAAGTGAGAGAGAAAGAGAAATACGCCTTTTTAATGGCGTTCTAATCTAAGTTATGATGACAATTCCAGTTTGAGGCCAGGTCTGAATACGGGTGTAAAAAATAACATTTTTGGTTTGAAATAGGGTCAGGATTTGGAGAACCGGGCTGCACACCCCCACGAAGAATTTCCAGGGGTACCTCCCCCCCCCCCCCCCACCCGGGCTGAGAGCATAGACAAACTGTCTCTGATAGCCAAAGAGAGGTTATCAATTAAACTTTCTCTCAAACGCCGGGTTAAATATGATTGACATGTTATGGAGGGAAAAGTTGCCAAGTCAAGAAATATTAGTGGTCTATTATCCGATGCTGCATTCTGACTGGTTGAGCTACTACTAGGCTATATGTTTGCCGGCAAAAAAGGATTAAAGTCTAGCTTCAACTAGCTAAAATTTTTTATTCTCGATATTTTTTACCAACTAGTTGGATCCGTTACTAAAACAATTTTTCCTCTCTCCCTCATGGCCACTGAGTCAATAGCCCATTCGGCCTTCGTCCTCATGAGCTATTGACTCAGAGCCCATTCGGGCTCGAGGAATAATTGTTAAATATATTGTCATCTAAATTATGCATACAAATTATAAATAAAGATATATGTTATATTTCAGCGTTGGCTGTTTCTTCTTATTATTTTTATTATTTAGTGAGTACCGACAAGAGGTTTTTTTCTCCCTTGTGGCAGGATGAATAGGTGTCGGCCGCTCATGTTACCCATGGTAACAGCCTGCGTCGCAGCTCGGGGAAGGGAGCGGGGACGGGACAGGTGGGCGTGTACTGGGGCAAAAGTCTTCAAAAAAAAGCCCTGGACCGAAATTTAACCCCTAAAAAATCCCATGCCAAATTTCCGAGCCATAAAAATTGTTATAAACGGAGACAACAAAAAAGGAATCGAAGTGTTGGTTTACTCCCCAGGACACCTTGCAGACTATTGATTGATCCATGAACAAAGATGCAATGTAATACGTTAAATACTAAAACAGTCACGAAACAAGTTTGATTTTACTTTATCCGCGGAACTACATGTACGCGGCCGGGATACGCGAGGAAATATCACGAATCTTCAGATCGTTTTATTTTTGAGACCATATCGATATTTTTCTATCGCCTTAAAAAGGATTTTATCCTTGTCTGATCGCTATAAAATTTTCGCCAGTGATTGCCTATGGATTGAAGTTTGTCACTAGTTTTTAACTAAAATCGATATTACTATGACAACAATAAACAAAAAAATTTGAAATTGATAAAAGACGAATTTTGCGCAATCTAGACCTGCTACTAAAAATCCAACACTGGGAACTTAAAGTTTGGTGTTTAGCAAATAACCTCCGTGAGAAGTAAAAAATTCTGTATGTTTGAATTCAAATAAAACTTAAATATATTTCAAACCTCGTATTTTCAATAGCCGTGATGAATTATTAAAAAAAAGTTCTAAATTACTAAGTTAATCTTAAGTAGCGTCGGAATGCTGCTTAATATAGGGGTGATGAATGGTCCATTAAAATTTTTAACTGCTCGGAAAATTTTGCCTTTGCTCGATTTGCTCGCAAAATTTAAACGTCTAGTGCTCGCTTGTTCGTGCTCCCCAAATTTTTGCGTTGCTCGCAAGCTCGCAAAGCAAGTAAGTTTTTATTTCTGCTCGTGCTCGCAAAAAAATCGCAGTGCTCGGCATGCTCGCGAATGCTCGCAAAGACCATTCGTCACCCCTTAATATCATAATTCGATGCTAGGAAAGTTTGGCGTATTTTCGTTCTTGCTATCTTGAAAACCAACCTGCTTTCTCACCACCTGTCTAAGCGCAACTTTATTCTAAATCTTGACTTTCAGCGCTTTTTTTTTTATCTCTGAAACTACTCGAAACAATTTTTTTTTTTAAATCAAATCCCGTAATCTTCATAATGTATGTATAATGTCTGAAACTTTCATTAAGATTGATTCAAATTTCAAGACGAACCTAGCCTACGAACCGGCCAAAAATCTGCGTGACAAAATTTACTGCATTGACGTTATGGTAATGTTTGCTAATTAATGCGCTCGGTACATACTTCCGTGACTAATACATTTCAAAAAAGAAAGACAAAGGGCTTAATTTTTTACGAAATATTTTGTCGCACTGAAATCTACTAGTCATGGAGGTATGTACCGTGTGCATTAATTATTGCCATAGTAATAACGATTTTAGTTAAAACTTCTTTTTGACAAACTTCAATCCATAGTCAATTACTGGCGAAAATTTTATAGCGATCGGACACGGATAAAATCCCTTTTAAGGCGATAGAAAAATATCGTTATGATCTCCGAAAAACTGTATCGAAACACCTTAACTCAAGCTCCCAAAAAATCCCTAAATAGAAAATTTCAAACCCAAAAAAATGCTTTGACCATCCCTCCGGCACTTGAAATCCGGAGTTTCCCTCCCGGGCGTCGCAGAGACTCTCATCTCTGTCATCTCTGTATCAGACTATATAGACGACGAGTGGGCCTACCGGCTGCAACGCAGGCTACCAGGGATAGGAGAAAAAAAGCAAGGCTGATTTTACAGTCGGGAATATGTAATCTTTTAACCAATATTTCGGAAGGCACGGCCTTCTTTCTTCAGGGTCTTACAGGGATACCTACGTTGATATTATTGCCAAAAAAAAAAGCACTGGATGAAGACACTATCACGGGAATTCTACTCGAGGTACTGTAGTTGGTTTTGAGGAAATAGAACGCGCGTTTTACCGATTAGTTTTCGTGCCCGTCTCTGCGCATTACTGTCTTGGAGCCAAAAGCATACTACTTTGCAATTGCAGTCTGTTCCCTTAGAATTGCAATTTGAATGATGAATTAAAACCGCTACTGACAGCTGTTTTGACAAGCAGGAGAAACACTTCTAGGAAAGGATAGTTTAGATCACGATCACTTGAGAGCTGATTCGGGATTACTCTTCCATATTAGGGACCAGTTATTATTTATCGCCGGGGGGAGGGGGTTGAGGATTTTAGGGGGGTCGCTTGATTTTTGGGAGAACAAAAGGGGGATCAGTCGCAACTGAGGACCCAAAAGGGGGAAATCGCTGAAAACTTTGGAAGGATTCAGAGGGGGTACCACACAAATTCGCTTGGAAAATGATGGCATGTTGTGAGGGGGGGGGGGGGGGATCGCGAAAGTCATCAAGAGTTATTTGGAGGGATCACTTCAGAGAAGTAACATTCAAAGGGGGGATCGGCTAAATCTCACCTTATTTAGCCCAAAATCCTCCGCCCCACATCCCTCACCCCCCCCCCCCCCCCCCCAGCGATAAATAATGACCGGTCCCTAACCTCTATCAAGGAAGGTTGTAGGCTGCAGGTTGCAGGCTTCTAAATGAAAAGGTACAGGAGGCAATCAATACACTAAATAAAATTGTGGACAAACATGCGCCTATCAGGCTGGCTAGCCAAAGCAAGCAAAGACAACTTAATAAGCCATGGCTCACTAAAGGTATCTTAAAATCGGTAAAAAGGAAACAGAAAATGTACCGTACGCATTTCTTAAGCAAGGACTTACAAAAAATCGGGGAATATAAACATTATGCAGCTATTCTTTCACATCTTAAGAATAAAAGTAAGACAGAATACTATAATATGCAATTTGCAAAGTACAAAGACAACCTTAAGCAAACTTGGAAACTTATTGGCACTCTTGTTAAAAGGAAAACCAAAGGTCAAACTTTCCCCACGAGAATCACTCACAACAACAGGACTTTTACACAAGAAAAGTATATTGCTGAATTATTTAATAACTTCTTTGTGAACATTGGGCCAACTTTAGCAAGGAAAATTAAAACTGATCATACAGACCCTTTGCAATATATAGAACCCACGCCATTAAACAGTTTTTACCTTGCTCCAGTAACCCAAACTCAAGTAGTTACATTATTTGTTGGGCTAAAAGAAAACAAAGCATCCCTTATTGTTCCTAACAAGCTTATTAAACTTGCAACTGAACAGCTGTCTGCACCCTTTACTGAAATATATAATGAATCAATATTATCAGGGGAGGTTCCTGAAATCTTTAAGATATCAAAAGTAACCCCAATATTTAAAAGTGGTAGTCTATCTGAGTTAGGAAATTACAGGCCCATAGCAGTTATTTCTCCCTTTAAAGTACTGGAAAGACTAGTATATGACCAACTTGTGTCCTATCTGGAAAAAGAATGTCTACTATTTAACTTCCAATTTGGCTTTCGAAAGGGTTATTCCACTGAATATGCCATTCTAGAAACTGTAGAAAAATTGAAGTCAGCTGTTGATGATCAAAAAATAACCTGTGGTATCTTTTTAGACTTTTCCAAGGCCTTTGATACAATCAACCACCATATTCTCTTAGAAAAATTATATAAGTATGAGATCCGTGGGGTCTCATGCATGGTTCTCGAGCTATATAACTAATCGTAAGCAATATGTCAAAGTTGGTAACACAGAATCTAGCCTGAAAACCATCACATGTGGTGTACCCCAAGGCTCCACACTAGGTCCACTGTTGTTTCTATTGTATATTAACGACTTGCCCAAGTCTTCAAAGAAATTAACTTTTAGGATTTTTGCAGATGATACAAATATGTTTTATTCTTCAAAAGACCCAGAACAATTACAATCAGTAATCAATGAAGAACTTGGAAAGGTCTTAAAATTCTGTGCAGCAAATATGCTGTCCATTAACTTTAAGAAGACTAATTACACGATAATTACTTCACCTAAGAAGAAAACAAATATCACAGTAACAGCTTGTAATATAGAGCAAAAGTGTCTCCCCTTGAATAGTTTTAAAAAAGAATATAAACTCGTCCTACTTGACAGTCAGGCATCTTGAAAAACTCTAATCTGTTACTTAGTTCTACTTATTTAATTGTTTAATCTAAATAGTTTTACTATTAGTAGTGTAGTAGTAGTAGTACTGTATAACCGCCACCCACTTGTAATCGCTATGTGGTAGTAGCCAACTCGAAAGCTTGGCTCCTTTGGCTGCTACACACTTTTTTCTCTTGTTATGTTTAATTCGACGTATAGTTACCTCTCTTTTTTTTATCTCTTCTTTTTTTCCTTATTGTTGTTGTATTGTAATTGAATAAGTGTGAATAAATGAACTTGAACTTGAACTTGAACTTCTCACAGGTAGACCAATAATGAAACCAGGAACATAATGCAACTCTAGCATAAGTTTTGGCATAATTTGGAAATCAAAGAAAGACTATCGTCAACTCGTGGGTACGTTGTTTAGAAAATAACCAATTAGTTATGACCTCTGCTTGTCCCACAGTAAATTTTAGGAAATGATAGAAATTCCTTGTTCTGGAAACACAATACTTTTCTTGCTGCACGAAGTGCCGAGTAAAAAAATGGACAATTTCCGTGTTTTATACCATAAGCCGATCTTGCGACCCCTCAGTCTCTTGGGTTGCGGTCTACAGAATGTGTAACGAAACGGCGGGTCTAAAATACAGATCACTTTTCACAGGTCATAGTACAGGTCACCACGATAGAGATAAATGAACAGCATTAAAACTGTCTCCTAGCCCTAATCTCTTAACAAAATGCTCTATTATATCGAGGGGAATCTGTGTGGTTTGGTAATTTATCGATGGAGCAATGACCTGCACTCTTGACCTGTGGAATGTGACCCGTACTCGAAATGACTAACGAAACTGTAACGCGAACAAAATAACTCATTTTTTCAGAGGTTTTCGATGGGTTTTGATGTTCTAACGACAAACACATCTCCTCTGGACCCTGTGGCCATACTTAACCGATTGAAAAAACGACTCGAACCAATCGGATGAAATTTAAGGCTAATTGAAATCAGGTTACTGACAGTAAAAAACAATGTAAACACATTTCATGGCAATGAAAGAACATATGCGAAACAAAGTCGACACAACTCCTCCGAGAAATACGACGCAAAACATTAGCTTATGTTTTCTTATCTCGATTTCTGCTGTTATTTTAAAGCTAATGCTCAAAATCACATCCATTTCCCCCCGTGATCTTAAGGAGTCCTTATAAAGAAGAAGAAGAAGAAGTGCCTTTATTTATTATACATTCATTCATACACATAACCTACTACATTACTACAAGGTATGAAATCAAGCCAGCGTCGAAGTTGAAGGAGTAGAAGAGCAAATGCTCATCTTCTCGTCAAGTTTAACGCCTGGACGAGTCAAAGGCTCTTGAATCGTACTAATGCAACTAATGTGAAAGATTCCTGCGTGTCTCAAATTTGGTAAGACCTCTATCCTCTGACCGTGCTGTAGCGCACGATGCACGCTCTCGGCGAGGAATTTGATGCCACCGAACTTCGGCGAGCGCGTGCTTCTTTGGAAACGATAGATCTTCGCGCTCTCGAGTTCGGACCCGATTAATTACGAAAACGTCTACTACGAGTGAGCGAGTGAATCATTTGCATATCCCTGTCCCTGCAATAACTCGTGGTACGCTCGCGCGTACCCACGAGTTAAAAAATGAGCATAATTTTTGCACTTTTTCTTAACCCATTCGCCCCTGAACCGCCCGTGACGGCCAGTGCGCATCCACGTCCCTTCTACCCCTCGTGACGTCATAAGGAGGAGAACAGCTGCCTGATAGGCCAGAATTGCTAGAGATCGGAGCTTGAAGAAAACCAACAGCAAATAAAAGACCAGGGCGGCATCTGACGTGAAAAAAGTCCCATTACATGTTCGCATCAATCAGTTTCCTGGTCAGCATCTAAGTGTTAGAAGCAACGCGATATTTTTCACTGCTTGCTTGGTTGTTTCATCAAAGAAAAGCATTTTGTCATCCCATTATGCTTCCAAACAAGACGCCAGTGGGAAAAACAAGATCAAGAAGTTGAATTTGAGAGCTGATAACAAACCACGGCACCGAAGCACTTAGTCGTAGCAAGTGTGTAACTCCAGATATAGAAAATATGATGCTTTGTTAACAATAAATATATAATTTTCGTTTTTGGACTAGTTTTGTATTTTTTTAATTTTTAAGCATACATTAAGAAAAAGTAGCATAATTTTCAAAAACGAGTATAATTTTGAGCATAATTTGGGAAACAATCGGGCACTGCAGAGCATAATATGCTACTTTTACTAGCACGATCGACAAGGGCTTAAGTTTTATTATTGGGATGCCTGAAGTATACCTGCCTGCCAACTTGTTCTGAGTCAAATGCGTGAAATTTTTGGCTATACATTAACCTGGGTGCCAGAGGGTTTTTTTTCCTGTTGTTTGGGGTGAAAATTGATCGGCGAAGCCGCGATCGTGACGAGCGGGAAAAAACCGCTCGTCACGATCGCGGCTTCGCCGCTCAATTTTCGCTCCAAACAACAGGGAAAAAACCCTCTGGCACCCAGGGTAGCTTGACATGGACGGGATTTCCGAAAGTTTACTACCGATTTCTGAAGATTTTCGAAGATTTTCCGAAGACTTCCGAACGTTGCCGAAAACTGTCCGAAGGTGTTCCGGCGAACTTTGACCACTCCCGAACATCATTCAATGCCTTACTGGAACATTTCCGTGGAAATTGAATTGAATTCTCGTTTTAATCATGTGTTAAAGAACAACTTTGTTCGGATTTGTGAGTCAGGGGTGAAAAATTTTCCTTGATGAGTGAGACTCGCGCATAATGCGCAAGAATTGACAGGTATGGTGTGTGGAAAGGAAATTTTTGGAGAAGGGGAAGCGAGGGAAGAAGGGCGACTGGTGACTACTACTAACAAACCGCTGGTTCTAAATACTGAGGCGTCAGTTGCGAAGATGGCTTCCTCTGATAAGGTACAACGATTTGTGATACGTCTCATATTTAGTAGCTTTTCCTCTTGACAGATAAATGTTTTCTGCGTTTCAGCAATTCCTCCTGACGGGAGCACAGGTTGACGGTATGTTATGCTTGTTTCTTCAATTATTTTACCCATTCATTTGTCTTGTAAGCTGTCATGTTCACCTAAAGGCAGCTGAAATAATATGTTTGATGCATTCTTTCACGGAATTAAATACAGAATGTACGGCTTTACATGTTTTATTAGAGCTGCTTAAATCACGTCGTTGACAAAGAAGCAAGTAGGTGAAACCATTAGATGTTGCTTGTTGTCTTTCCTTGATAATTGTCCAAAAGTCAGAATTGCTACCCAGATATATCTTTCAAAGTTTACGTACCGTGAAATGAATATTCACTCTCGGCTGTTGTTGTTTGATAGCTCATGTAATTCTTTATTGTTTAATGGTCTTTAAAGTTTCATGATGCCATATCATCAGGCGATTGGTCGTTTTCTTAAAACAAACTCATTGTTTTGTTTTGCGTGCATTTTAGTTTTCACCAACAGTCGATTGTTAGAACTAGACGCCCAAACGCGTGACTTTAGAAATAACTCGTGAATTTTGTCAAAAGGATATCCAGCTTAACCGAATTCTCCTATGGCCTCGTCGTTTCCGGACAAGTCGACCTTTCGTGACTGTGAGTATCATAAACGCCCAGACATTCATACATGTGCTTTGGGAGAGTGATCACTCTTAATTTTTCACACAAGGAGAGAAAAGAACGAGGAGTTTTGTTTTTCGCGATTTTCCATTGAGTTCTGCACGCGTGAAAACCTTTCGAAAATTTTGCCCAGTGGAGACTGAATTTTTTCGGTTTTTCGATGTGGGTGGCTTTGTGGGATTTTTCCTGTTTTATTTAGGATTTTAAATTAAACAAAGCGGGATCGTCAAAGTTATCGGTCTACAACTCGAGTACATTTATGTAGTGAGTTAAAATTATTCTTTTAATTAAGCTTAATATTTTTTCCAAATCGTGCTGGTACAGAAACTAAGTTTTCCCTGCAAGCGTGAACTTGGTTTCTTAAACTTATTTGATCAGACCCTTATAAATCTGTACAGTTCAGAGTGTGATTCAAAAAAATTATAATTATTGGCTCTTTACCAAAAGGGTGTGTCACAACATGTCACCTGCCGCAAGTTTGTGCTGATTAATCTGCTTGTCATGAGACACAGAGTAAATTTTTCAATATTAAATTTTTTAAACATTAGTGTAAATACTTTGTACCTCTAAAAGACTTGCTTGGTTTCAGTTTGGTTGATATTAAGTAAGAATAGCTTTTTCAATGTTTTTAATTCATATATAGCCAAATTTATGAAAACTGCACCAGCTGGCAACTCTAGGCCACGCAGCTTAACTTGACTTCAAAAAAGGGGCCAATATTTTAAAGAAATTCAGCTCTTACCCATAATCCTTGTAAGGTGACTCTCTTCGTGGTTCCTGATGAGTAAAGAAATAGATTATTCAAGTCTATCAAAAAGACACTCTCAACTTGGCCATCTCTAGCTGCTTTAACTAGGCCCTATAAGACAGACGAGGTAGCTTAAGACTTAAGCTAGCCCTATTCTGGGCCTTTTTCAGGCACGTTTTCAAAAATTCAGCTGGACATATATTATATCATAATTTTAATGTTTAGCATGGGGTAAAAGCTGCAGTTAATCGACATTTAGTTACCAAACCACTCTTTTAAAAAATGGATTAATATTCTGTTTTTATTGTAATTCACAGAATATAATTCCTGTAACATGTCTTTGCCCCCAAAACTGTTTTTAAAAAATGTACATGCATGTATAAAGTAAAGCAAAATGCCTTTTTGGGTTAAGTTTTTAGGTTCTTGTATGGTCTAATTCTTGAATAATGACTTAGAGTACAATATTTATCAAAGTACATACTTTTCATTTTAGTTATTATTTTCTTGTTTGTATTATTATTTCCTTGTTTCTTACTGTATCTACAGTCATATGTAGAAGTAACATGGAAATTGAGCAAGTTAGGTTCTTTTTGTTACATTGGAAACTGGGATCATCACCTGATTTTTGTCAGACGTGAGTGTATCCTAAACCTGGCACAAGTTACTTTTGTTATGAAGCAAGAGTGTAGCGTGATTGTGAGATGGCATGATTTTATTCCTTTTGAATTTTGTTATTGGCAGTTTCACTCGTCTGTCAGATTTTACTGATTGTGGGGTTAAACATTCGAAGTATTCAATTACATAAAGAGTGACAGAGAACTTGCTGAGTGCAGATCGGATTAAAAACTAAAGCTTATAGATTCAAAAAAGTCATGATTTTGTGTACAGTGTGTGTGCTACAACCAGTTGCAAAAATGTTGAGACACTCTCACGAAAAAACAACCATTCTTGCTTCGAATCGCTGCTAGTCACAGGTCTGTGAGATAAAATACTCACCTCCCTCCTCCCTCCCATTCAAAGTTGTTCCTCCAAGTTTTGAGCATGGTCTTGAATTGCTAGCAACTTTGAAAAGGGGTGGAGGGGGGTCACAAGAACAAGATCATGGACAGGCCATTTAAGCCAAAATACGGTACAGTGTCTCAAGTACTTTTGCAACTGGTTGTAGCCATTGAACTGTGAGGATTGAAGCTGTGAAATAAACCCTGTTTTGCTTAAAACTGTGATGTCATGAAGAATGGCCGTACGGCATTCACGAAATTTTGTTCAACTAGTTTTTTTCTTTCCTTCAATTCTAAACGAAGTGAATGTTAAAATTCTAAAGTAAAAAATTTCGAGTGAAACCAAATATCTGATCAATCTAGTAAAGTTGACACTATTTTGATGTTGATTTTGTCACTTGACTATAGACTCAACCCAGAGTACTTTGTAGTAAATAATCAGCTTGACCCCTATGTGATCAGTCATTGATTATTAATGGAAAGATCTCTTTTAGTTTATGAGTAGTCCATTTAAGGGCACTTTCCACCTGTCAGAATTGACCAGCCAGACCATTCCTGTCATACTGAGAACTTCACTTTTAATCAAATTTATTCAACCAGATCAGTCAAATCTGAAATAGCATGGATGAAGGAGATAGTTTTTAGCAAAAAATATAATTCTTGGAAATTAAAGCCAGCTATTTCATTTTTTTTAAAAATGACTGGTCCGGCCTTGATTTGGCCAGCCAGATCTGACTTTTGGACCAGAAAGCACCCTCAGATTGCCACTGTACTGTTTTAGAACATCACAACAACATGCGAAATGTATCAGAAGAGGAACACACCGTCCCCTCCTTAGAGTTCTAGTAGCTCAGTGATTAGAGCATCAGTTCTAAACCTAGGAGGGTCATGAGTTTGATTCTCAACTGGAAATCAGAACTTTTCTGTGCTTTTGCATAAACAAATTCTCTTTCTTTTTTCATTATGAGACTCTTAAAAAGACAGCATGCAAGATTTTAATTTTTTTTTTTTGCCAACAAGAATTTTTTTCCTGTGATAATGAATTGATAAGATATTATTGGATCACTTACAGATTTCAGTTGATGATTGATTACAGTAATAATTGTAATCAATTATTGATGATCAGCGCACCACTTGTACTTTGGACTCCATTTTCAAAGACACTTTACTTCAGCAACAGTTTTGATCTTAAACAGAATGTCCAAAGCAGCTGCTACATTATTTGAGTCTAACATGTACTGAAATATTGTTTGGATGCACTTATTTTTGTAATAAATAATTCCTATCTTTTTCCCTGTTTGTCAGTATTGGCCCTTTATTTCACTTAAATGCACTTCCAACCTTTAATTATGATAACAACAATAAAAATATCTGCTTTGATTTCCAGCCTTATCAAAGGTGTTCAAGTTTGCAGATGTTGAAGAGACTGGATATGTTGACGTGGCAACAATTTCAACCCTTGCTGTTCAGCTATTGGGAGCACAGCTCAGTGAGATTGAGAAGGATACAATTAACAACAAAGCTGAAAACAAGGCTGAAAAAGGTCAGATCCTCGGTAACTTCATCTTTTATTTGAAATCTAATTTACTGGTAACTCTTAAGTTAGTTAATTAGTCCACTTCTCATTTCTAGTTTCATAAAAGGAGGAGGAGAGAGTTCCTGTGTTGTACATGTACATTGTATCATTTGAAGTAAATTTTGTTTTTTGTTTTGTAGGGCTTCTGTCTTACCAGAACTTTATAGAAATCATGATGGAGACAATGCAAGCAATGACCCACTGGGGCAAATTAAAGACAGTTTTAGAAGGTTATGTTGGTTTCGATACTGTGCAGGAGCAGATTCGCAAAAAGTCACTCAAACGTGGATTTGAATTTAACCTTATGGTTGTTGGTAAGTTATTGTTACTAAAATGTTATTGTGAAAGCAAATAGATAACAATTTTCCATGGTCTATACACTTAAAGACCATAGAAATGACATCAAATGATGAAAACATCACAGTGAATCCATTCTCCTGGGGCTCATTATTCCACTTGAGTTTTGAGCATTTTGATCCACATATGTACACATAGATCATAGATAATTGTTGTCTATTAATTTTGTTAATTTCAATCAATTTTTTAAATAAGGCACACCTAGAGCAAGTTGTGATCATACCCCTAGGCCTCCTTAAAGGTATTGGTTTTTGTTGCAACCCAGCATTGTAAGAAAATTAATGAGCAGCAACTAAAACACCAACACAAAGTTGAAAAATAAGTAGACGTGAAAATTTTTATTAGTAATAAACAGGAATTTGAGTGAAATTTTTCTAAGAAAAATCATTTTAATTAAGGACCAGGCACAAATTATTTATTTTTACATGTGTGTGACACTGAATTCAATCTGACATTGCTTAAGTCAGCCAATCAGGATTGCCAAAACTGAGAGAAAATTTATTTGTTGTACACTTGCTTATTGATAAAAATGTATTGTTTTTAAGGTGCTACTGGTCTTGGCAAGTCAACTATGGTGAACACTTTGTTTAAAGGGCGTTTGAGTAGAATGTCATCAACTGGGGCATCTGCTACCATCCCTAAGACAGTGGAAGTCAAGTCAGTTAGTCATGGTATGAATTTTTCATTACGTTGCTGCTACATGTACCTAATTACAAAGTGTAACAAATGTATGTTCACTTTAGGTCACAGGAAGGACTGGGTGTATAGCTGCCCTGACCTGTGATGCAGGCTCATGAGAATGAGAATTCTTTGCATGCCTACCAATACTGCTGGGTCAGAGAATGCAAAATGTTTGTCAAATAAACCCAGTTCAATGGGCTTTCCTTACAACAACATGACAATTTCCCTTGTAGCTCAGAGAGCATATGGACTAGTAACAATAAAAAAAATTAAAGTGCCAATTAGCACTCACGGTAAATGGTTAGCCCCTGCTCAGTGGAATTGACATTGTGTATAAAATTAATGTATTTCGGTCAGCTTTAGGAAGTTTGAGAAGTCTGAATTAGGCAATGTTGAAGTTCTTTCTGACAAACGTTGTTATTGTTATTATTGTTCTGTTGTTGTTTTGTTTTGCTTTGATTTTCAGTGATTGAGGAAAAAGGTGTACGGTTAAAATTAACAATCACTGATACTCCAGGATTTGGTGATCAAATCAATAATGAAAGCTGGTAAGCTGCAAAAAAAAAAGAGACTTAATATAATTCTCATTTATCAACTTCACTTTTCAGCAGTTTTTTTTTTTTTGCTGCAAAAGGCCAGATTATTATGTAGCCATAGCAACACTGAACTTTTCCCATGTGAAGATATCATGTTTTCGTGGAAAAGCTCACGTGGTATTTTGCTTTTCATTACATAATAAATCGTTCTATCAATGGGACTAGGATTATCGTTCATTATACCGCAGACGTCATTATAATATATAGAGGCTCGTTAATTTACAGTTGGTGTACATGGTACAGCAGGCGGGAGAGAAAAGATCATAAGAAGATCATAAGAATTAACAGTTCACCATAACTTTCCTTTATTTTTTTTTTAGTTTTGTTATAAATTATGGTCATAGTTCATTTATGTTATTTTCTTCTTTAGTTGGGAGCCAATCTTGCAGTACATAAATGAACAATATGACAAATATTTAAAGGAAGAAACAAGTATCAATCGAAAGCCTAGGGTTCCAGACAGTCGAGTTCACTGCTGTCTTTATTTTATTGCACCAACTGGTCACAGGTACTTCATCAGTGTAATCTCAATTTATTTAATCTGACTATCCTATACTGTATATTTTTAGTTCGTGGTTTTCCTTTTCCTCTTTCCTATTAAACACCTATCATGCAGACTACTTTT
Source organism: Porites divaricata (assembly GCA_038088405.1). Classification (NCBI taxonomy): domain Eukaryota; kingdom Metazoa; phylum Cnidaria; class Anthozoa; order Scleractinia; family Poritidae; genus Porites; species Porites divaricata. Next base: position 812,492 of record JBBMOI010000019.1, on the reverse strand, counting down.
TTTTTAAATTTAATTTCAAAAACTTATAAGGCGCAAATATCTATATAAATATATTCAAATGCACCATAGGGAAAAAATATATGTATATATAAAAAAAATAACGAAACAAAACAATAATACTACTAATAATAAAAATTATGAATAATAATGATAATAAAAATGATAAAATAAGATGATAATTATAGATTTTGAATAGAAAAACTAATGGCTAAAAGTTAAAAAGATAAAATCTGTTAGCAAAATCTTAAAAATTATAAGCTGAAAATTATTTATAATCTAGTAAGCTAAAAATACAATCTTATAATCTCAGTGGTACAAAATGCTTTTTTAAAAGGGTGAGTCTTCAACTTTCTTGTAAAAGTGTCAATTGAAACGGATTCCCTAATAAATTTTGGTACAGCATTCCATAACTTAGGTGCAGCAAACAGAAAGGCCCGTTCAGAGTTGCCTTGGGCTTAACATTTGGATAACTAAGTAGGGTACTGTCGCTAGAACTTCTTAAATTATATTTAGATACAGGCTTAGGAGTAATTAAAAAACTTAAGTAAGAAGGTGCTAAGCCCTTAAAAATCTTAAAAATAATCAACAGGATTTTAAATTCAATTCTGAACTTTACAGGCAGCCAATGTAAATCTACTAATAAAGAAGTAATGTGACAATATTTACTTTCATTGCATATTAATCTAGCACACATGTTCTGCACATGCTGTAGCTTATTGAGTTGAACTCCAGCAGGCCATATAAAAGACTGTTACAGTAATCGACTCTGCTTGAAATAAAGGCATGAATCAGAGTCTTGGTGTTGTTACACTATACATGTATATTATATTTTTTCAGTAACCACACAATTTACAGCCACTTATTCACTTTTCTTCAATAAAATTTGTGTAAAAAGGAATGCACTTTTTACAGAATTTTCTGATGTCAGTCATTACTATCGTGTTGCATGACGCTGTTTCGGATTGTAATGAGTGTATATGGAACTATGTAACAAGATTGTAAATTGATTGATTGTAAAATCAGAATGTACTATACATGTACAAACTGTTTGCAGTGCGCAAAAGTTGTCGTTCAAAGAATGCCATTTCCTGGTGATTTTTTCTGGCTTTAATTCTTTTATCTGCTTTTATGTTTTGTAGATTGAGACCTATTGACGTAGAATTCATGAAAAGACTAGACAAGTGTGTTAATATCGTACCTGTAATTGCCAAGGCTGATACACTAACTATAGAAGAACGCGAGGCTTTCAGACGACGGGTAAGTAACGCAAAAAACCAAACGATTGACATTTAAAACAAACCAACCAAGAGGTACAACAGCAACAACATACTTCACTCCTATTTGAAGGAAAGTGTAATTTTGGTCATCTCATGAGATGAACTTACACTGTATGACCTACTTCCCCCGATACTGGCTGAATGCTATAACCAATGAACTACGGATTCCAGCTATAGTTTCATATGTCACACATCGACATCCCCGGTTTATTTTTAGAACATGTTGGTCTCGTTCTTAAAATGATTTTTAATGCATAGAGAAATTACCGAGTACGTTGGAAGGGAAGTTTTTCACTAATGTTGAAATATCGAATAGGAAAGGCCAATCTAAACAAGTTTATCTGAAAGTTTAATTAAAGATTATGCTAATATACCACACGTTTTGCAACATTAGAAGTGCTTGTACCTTCTTACTGTGTATCTTGGTTACTATGTCACATTTAGTACCTCTCTTCGGTTAATTTGCATTTCAGCTACGCGAAGACATACAGAAGAATCACATCAACATTTATCCTATCCTTGATCGACATGACCTCGATGAGGAAGAAGCCAGAACAACCTCGAGAATCAGGGTGAGTTACTTTTTACCGCCCTTGTAAGATATTACGGACCGTAACTGAAGATCCGAGGACCGCGATAGCAGCGAAAACGTCGCTTAAAAAGTGAATTCGCGTTCTTTCAATCTTCTTCGCAATTATTCTAATTACTCATTTACTTTGTCAAATGTAGGCGAACTCTCCTGAAGTTGAATTCGTAAGAACCATATCCAAGTTCAGAAAGAGAAAGAAAACTTCTTCGCTAGTTTAAGTCCTCCGTACAATGTGAAGTTAGGCATTTTCACGTCCCAGTTGTGCCGCGACGGCATAGAAATGTACAGAAAAGTGTCTTGCACGTGCAAAGTTGTTGTTTTTCTTATCAAACCTAATGCTTGTTTTGACGTTCTCGTTGCCCTCACATTCGTCGGATCGTAAGGTCTCTATGTCATGGTGCAGTTTTAACTTGTCAATTTTTGGCAAAGCAAGTTTAGATACCTGTATGTGTCGGGCATAGTTAAAAAATCTTTTTTTTTTTTGCTTGAAAAGTTTGCGTCGCGAAAAGCGAAGATTATATTGTTTTTTTGCATAACGCGAGTCGCGGATGTCTTGTGTGTGTTTACATCTGATCTCAAGAAAGTTTGCTGATTAATCACTGTAATATTAAAAACAGAGAGAGACTACCAGAAACTTTTGACCGTAGTAGCGTTACCCTGCTTTACCAGCTGCTTTACCCACATTCAACTCGTCACCAGGTTTCTCTGTGAATTATTGAAAAAGCTGAAACTGTAGACAAGCTAGTTCATTGTGTTCTCATATCATGTGTTAGTATATACACACTCAGTGATCTTGTTGATGCAATCTGATTGGTTTGCTATCTCGGACTATTGAACATTAGTAAAATCCAACTAGTGGTCTATTATCAATGGTGCGTTCTGATTGGTTGAGCTACTACAAGGCTATATGTTATAGCCTACTAGTAGCGAAAAGCGCTGTCTTGTTTGCGGCAAAAAAGGATTTTTTAACTAGCTAAAGTTGTTTTGTCTCGATATTTTTGACCAACTAGTTGGATTTTACTACTTAACAATTATTCCTCGAGCCCGAATGGGCTCTGAGTCAATAGCCCATTCGGCCTAACCCATTCGGGCTCGAGGAATAATTGTTAAATATTCACCTCCTAGCGATTGGATAATGTGTTAGCTCGGTGTTTTTCCCATTTTTTTAGAGAATGATCTTTTAAAAGTAGACAAAATCCTAGGGTTGACTTTTTTTAAGGAAGGAAAAGACCCTTCAAAGGATTCAAAACGACGTTTTTCCATTTACTGGAGCTGAGTATTGTGCTTGATGAATTATTTACAAATCCCGTTTATTCGCGTAGAAGATGCCGTTTGGTGAACTCACCGTTTCCTAACAAGAAACATTTGGCCCAAAAATCGAAGTTTATTTGTGACAAATAAATTTGAAAGCAAATGTTTGCAGAAATTCTACGTTTCAAGTAAATAGGAAAAAGAATATTACAGGAAGACGACGTCTTACCTCGAGAAACCGAGCCGCCGTTTTTGTCAGCACTTCATGCGAAGAACGACACAACAAACCTTTTTGGCTATAAACTTAGCGAGTCAACAGAAAACAACAAAGCCCTACTTTTCTTCTTAGGTAAGGAAACAATTCAAACTTTTAACGGTTCCATTTAAGCCATTACTCTGTTGTTTGCGAAGTGATAAACTTGTGAATTGCCATGTTTGAATATTGGTCGTGGCTAGATGGAATCCCTCAGAAGGAGGTGATCGAGGAGGACTAGAAACGAGAGTTGCTTCGGTAATCTTCGGCTCGTGAGACAAGATGGTGCATCTCGCGATCAACTTTCGTGGTCGGACCGGTCGGACCAGCAGAATGTACAAATAATGAACTTCGAACGGCATGGGAAATGTATATGAGACTGTTTCAAACTCCTCTGTTACTCAAAAATGAAGAATCTGTCGACAATAAGAGCATTTAAAGGGAGCAAACACCTCAGAATTGCTATGGAATCCCTCAGAAGGAGGTTGGCATCCCTCAGAAGGAGGTGTTAATTTTTAACTTGTAAATGGAATCCCTCAGAGGGAGAGTGGCATCCCTCAGAAGGAGGTACACTTTATTTATGACTAACATGTAAAATAATGTAATCCCTCAAAAGGAGTTTGGCATCCCAAAAAGGGAGCTTACTTTACTTATGTATAACTTGTAATGGAACCTCTCAAGTAGGTTGGCATTACTTCAGAAAGAGGTACACTCTATTTATTTATGTACATACGCTGTAAATGGAATCCCTCATGAGGAGTTTGGCATCTCTCAGAAGGAGGTACACTTTATTTATGTATAGACTTTATAGAACCTCAAAAAGAGTTTGCCTTCTCTCGGAAAGAGGTACACTTTGTTTATGTATAACTTGTAAATGAAATCCCTCAAAAGGATTTTGGCATCCCTTAGAAGGAGTTTATTATATATGTGATAACTTGACAATGGGATCCCCCATATTTTACTAGTCAGGGGAAACCGGTGCACCCCCATACCCTGGTAATCACTGGTTATTAGACCAGGCCTGCCTTCTAAAGAAAGCAAATTCATTGCAGAGCAGTCTCGAACATCAAACTCAACAACGCTTTCCATTTCTCACACAGCCAAAATTGTAATTAAAAGTAATTATATGCCCTCAGAGAACAATGTTCCAATTATTATTTCCTGTCAGAAGCAAGATTATGTGCTTCAGATCTTGTACCATGCTTTATTCAAGATTGGGTCAAAGGTGAATCCCTGTGTAAGCCTGCTAATGGTCACCACTGGCTGAGACTTGTTTCCAGCAGTGTTCAATCTAGAAATTAGTCAAAGTGGGTCACATGTCCCACTTGGCATTTTAAATTAAGTCTTTTCAAGAATGGTCAAGGGCAAACTATGATATTGAAACTTTGAACAACTTCACCTTTCCTATCCAGCCCATCTTCATGCTTTTCATGTTCAACTGCTATTCTGTTTTGCATAAGAAAATGAACTTAGCTTTTGATATTGTTTTCTAATAAATAGATAAAAAAATAAGTTCAACAAACAAAGCTTAAATTGATCAGCAAAAGAACGTATACAGAGTGTTGAAATGTACACTCCAGTCTCTCTCTGTACAGCGTGATAGGCCTGACACAAAAGCTACT